>PYXC01000178.1:1347500-1360000 GCA_015244755.2 Tenualosa ilisha | reverse complement strand
TGTTTGGTTTGTCATGGTTGTCATGGTTTCCATCACAATAAATGAATCCAGGATCCAATGTGATTTCATGTTTTGTCATTTTTGGAGTAGCTATTGCACTGTAATTAACCTCAAACAGGCAAAAATGTATTTTAAGCCCTGGATTCCATGTTATATCTGTGGAAGTACATGGACAATTACTGGAAATGAATACTGGATCTTACCATTTTATTACTTCATTTTAAGTCATACCCTCAAATATCAGCATGTCAACAAAATAATTCCTTGTTATTACCATTTTGTTATGGGTTATTACCATAACAAATAGTGAGATATTGTTTTGATATAACTTATTCAGTAATCATTTAGTATTCAGTAGTATAAGTTGATATGAGTTGTAACAATGATTTTACCAATTATTACCAATCTGGAAAGTGTTTCCATTTTTTACGTCATGACTGCTATGGACTGTCATAGTTACAACAGTGAGAATGATATAGCACATTCCTCAACATATTATATAAACACCATGTTTTTTCACTGTAGCTTTGGAAAAAAAGGGGAAAAAGACCCCTGACCAGATCAGAATAAGATCCATATATTGCTCCAAATCAATTTATGATCCTTTCCAAAGAGAGAGAGAGAGTAACAGATAGAGAGAAAGGAAAGTGTGTGTGCGTGTATGTGTGTGTGTGTGTGAGAGAGAAAGAAAGAGAGAGAGACAGAGAGAGAGAGAGAGGAAGAGAGAGTGCAGAACCATGTGGAGAGTGTGGCGTATGGCCTCTGGTGATATTCACACCGTCGTCAGTGACGGGTCCATGTGGGGTTTATGGTGGGATCCAAGGCCGTGGATTTGGATAGAGGACCAGCTGCTGCCTGCCCTGCCCCACACTCCTCTCCTCTCCTCCATGCTACACTCCCCCACCACCCCCTTTATGCTGCTGTCAGCCCAGTCCTTTATCTGGGGCCCCTCCACCAGTCAGCCCCAGTATGCCCACTGGGCCAATGCTTGGATCTCCAGGGGGACTGCACTCAATAGAGCCTGTGTTGTATTGTGATGATGACGATGATGATAATGAGTGTGTGAGTGTGTGAGGGAGCGTTGTTTTTCTGTGTGTGTGTGTGTGTGTGTGTGTGCGCATGTGTGTATCGCATCCCTTTCAAGCCTCACCTGCCTGCATAAAGTTAACACATTCTGATATCATCAACCATAGCTTATCTAGATGATATTTTTTGTTTGTTGTTATTTTTATTTATTTTCACTGGCAAGAGCTCATGGTATCTGTGAACAATTCATCACACACAAATAAGATTGTGGCACCTATGTGAAAGGGAAGGAAGTCTTCTTTAGAGGTTTATAAATACTGCACAAGGGGGGGAATACGGCAGCAAAGTTATCCCTTTTTGGGTATTAATCTTTCATCCCCGCAGTCGCAATCTGCTAACCCATTTGAAATATGGAGGATGCATTTTTCAGTGTTTATGTGAATATCACACCTAATAATTTATGCTCTCCCAGCTCACAGATGAAACGGAAGTCATAATGCACACAGCATCTAAAATGTATTGATTCTTAAATGTTTTGGCCTTGCTGTTGACCTACATGTAACAATTAGCAAACTTGCTAGTAGATGAGGCAATGTCAGTAGCCACATCAGACAAGAAACTGACAGAACCAACCGGTGGTTGTGAAATGCATCTTTTTTTACAGGGCACAAAAACATTGAAGTGTACTAATCTTTCACATTAGTACACATTGAAGTATACTAATCTTTCTGACACCCCCCATACAAAGTGACTAAAAATACTCGAAAATCCCAAGAGATGTTATCTCTCTGAGCAGGCCCTCTTTGCCATGCTCTCATTTGCCTCAGCAGACATTTTCTGTGACATCTCATTTAGCCAATGTAGGGCTTCATGGTAGTCTCCCTTCCAAACAAAAAAAACAACAGCTGCTACCTCTGTCTTGATTATTTATGGGTGTTTTTTTTTGGTGAATTATGCCTCATTTGGATAGTTTTGGATTTGTTTTTATTTCACTTATTTCTTAACTCTTATTTGAATGACACACAAGCTGTGCTGAAACGTTATGATGTGTGTGGCCAAATCCACACCAAAATGAACACGCTCCAGTTACAGGGCTTGTTATTCTAATAGGCCTCATCTGTCTGTCGAGTTGGCAGTTGTCTTACTTGACAGATTTACTAAAAAAAAAATGCTCCCATGTGAGAAGAGCCTGAGTGCATTAAGCCTTAGATAGGCACATCAGGTGAAGAGGGCACTTTTAATCAATAGTGGTTTCTCCCCTGTGCTCTTCTTCGCTAGGTTAGGCATTTTTGTTTCTTTATCCTCAGAAGGTTGAGAAAACTTATGAAAACTCATACGCTGTTATACTTTTCCATCAGATGATGTTTTTGCCATGAGTTTTAGTCATCCTGCAAACGTATGTGGAACTAATAGGAATGATTTAGTGCCGGCCTTTGCTGGAATTGGATTTCCTCCCCCTGTAATATCTTAATGTCAATCACAACAGCCCCACAGCTCAAAAAGAATTATACCAGGAGCCAACTGGTGTGGGAGTATGTCATGATAGCCATCTCATCTCTCTCTCTTTCTCTCTCTCATCTTCCTCACATTAGTCTGTGGTTATACACAGGCATGAGTATCCGACCTGGGTTATTGGGTTATTTCTTAGCACTTAAACATGTTTACGTTATGACTCCTTCTGCTTGTAGATCCGTCTCTAGAGTACAATTATTCTCATTGTCAATGCCTATCCCGTATGATAGATCCACATTTAGGAACATGGGTGTCATATAAAAACGCCTTGGGGAGACAGTCGTGTGTGGGTTTCTCATGTCAGTGGGTTCATCCTACTCCCATGGTTCAAGAGATCCAACAGTGTGTGGCTTACTTAAACTGAAATTCCACAGTCTGTTTATAAGAGCTGATTAGAAGGTCTATTACCTAATTACCCCAAAACTCTGTTTGTATTGGATTATCTAGTTGATCTCAGTTTCAGCAGTGGCCATGAGCAAGATTGAGGGTATGAGTGGGAACTTCTTCCTCTCTGTAGTGATGAGAGGGTAACTCAGCCTCTATGTATTAAAGGACAAAAACACCCTATCCCATTTTACCGTGGTTAAATTAAAGTTACACAGAGAAAAAAGTAATAGATATGTTTTCTCTCTTTTCCCTCAATATGTGGTCTTAAGTAGCAGCCATAAAGACCTCAGAACAAACCTCACGTCTTGGCGTCTGACATGAGTTGTACATTTCGGCGATATACTTCTCTGAGGGGAAAAAAAGGAACATGAGAACATACTTTTGCCAAGCGCGGTGTGACATTCATAAGCAGTGTTCCTCTACTGTATGTTATTCCAGTAAAATAAGCCTGGCTCTCCCACAGCTGTTGTAATAAACCCATCATGGGGGCACATTAACTTGAGCATCAGAGGAGTCATGAGAGCTTAGAGCTCTGGCTGGCTCAACCCCTCCGCCGTCACGGATCAATCATCCATAGGCAGCACACAAAAGATTGGGTCTTCTCGGGATAGGGATCTCCACTTTCTTTCTTGCGCACACACACCCACACACATATATACACACACACACACACACATTGATACATACACACACACACACGCACACACACACACACACAGACACACATTGACACATGGCATACACACACTTGTACACGTACACACCCACACAATCACATGTGTATACACACACACACCCACACACGCGCGCACACACACACTCTTTTTCTGGTGCCTCTCCATGGTGCCATAGCTATTAAATTCCATTCCCGTGCAGCTCGGAGGGCTGCCACTGACGATTCAATCCCGCCCGGCCGTAACTGGAACCAACACCTCATACAGCACCGGGGCCTGCACACTGTCATTGACTCCCGGCCCAGAGACGTGCGCCACAAACCTCACCCTCACGCTGATGGAGCTACTATGACTTTTCCGTTATTACTTCTCCGCCAGCAGGAGCCGGCCAAGACAAACATTATGTCTTCACGCCGATGATGGAGACTGCTGGGCATACGTCTGCATATGTATACATATATATTTAATGAAAATACGTGTTTCATTTCGATGTTATCCTATCTTAGGATGAGGTGCACACACTTCCAGCGCTGCTGTCAGAGCTACTTCGGCACACCTGCTGAATGGAGCGCGACACGCCGCATTTACCACCGGAGCTCCGAGGATGGGAAAAAAAAACCTCTATAAATGTACCTCAGCAGCGCTCTCCTCTCTTCCCTCTCCCTCTCCTTCTCCCTCTCCCTCTCCTCTCCTTTCCTCCCTCTCCTCCCAATGGAGAGCTTATTTCCCCCTGAAAATGGATGTGTCCATGTGATATGCAGTGTAGAGTAGAGTTTGAGGGGTAAATGGTTGATGTAAGTGTGTGTGTGCGTGTGTGTGTGTGTGTGTGTGTGTGTGTGTCTAGGGGTGTTAGGGTTTTGATGGAAGGATGTGTGTGTGTGTGTGTGTGTGTGTGTGTGGGTGGGTGTGTAGGGGTGTTAGGGTTTTGATGGAAGGATATGCCTCTGTGTGTGTGTGTGTGTGTGTGTGTGTGTGTGTGTTTTGAGGGCGGGGGAGTGCAGAAGAGACAGTAATTCACCTCTCCTCATCTTATTTCCTGTCCATTATGGAAAAGCTGGCCTTCTCTCGTGGGCAGATTACATGCAATCACCCGAGCGACACTTTGACAAGCACTTCACACCTGTCATCTTTACTGGGGTGTGATGGCCCTCAGTATGGATGGGCGGCTTTTTACCCTCCCTCAGAGTAGAGGTGTGACAGCGTGGTTTGGCTGCAGGAGCATGTGTATGTGTGTGTGTGTGTGTGTGCGCGTGTGTGTGTGTGTGTGTGTTTGTGTGTCTGTCTGTCTGTCCGCGTGTCTGCCTGTCTGTATCTGTCTATATCTCTGTGAGTGTGTGTGTGTGTATATGTGTGTGGCTATCTGCCTGTCTCTGTTTCTGTGTGTGTGTGTATGTGTGTGTGTGTGTGTGTGGTGTTGGTAGTGAGATGAGCTAATTCCTCTCGTCTTTGAAGAGCAACAGCTACTGGATTTGCAATTTCATTTGTTTGTGCACCTGTGGTTCCTCCTGCATTTGTGCCTGGCAGGCACTCACACACACACACACACACACACACACACACACACACACACACGCATACACACAACCTTATCAGGCTATACCACACTTCGCACTTTTAGTTGCACACTTCGCTCCAATTTAGTTGGAATTTACAGGGGAAATTGTGATTCACTCACTCTCTTCCTCCTAGAATCAGCCGCCCGGCACATCTGCACAGCATCACTCAGCGGACGGCTTCTGTGCTCTCCGGAAGTTCAGCTGGTGTCGGGGCACCACATTGTATAACAGCAGGAAAGAATGT
The DNA here is from genome assembly GCA_015244755.2 of Tenualosa ilisha. Lineage (NCBI taxonomy): Eukaryota > Metazoa > Chordata > Actinopteri > Clupeiformes > Clupeidae > Tenualosa > Tenualosa ilisha. Next base: position 1,354,601 of record PYXC01000178.1, on the reverse strand, counting down.
AAATCCATGGGTGGTTTACCCAGGTCTTTGGTTCTAGTTGGAATGCTGAAACCCTTCAGCCATGTTAAAATGAACTGCTTGTGAACTGATTTATTGCGTCGAAGTTGATGTATGCTGACCACAACCGCTGGATACCGTGAACACAGCCAGAACCACGGCCATTTTGACAGTGTTAATTGCATCTAAAATTGTTTTGAATGGAAATAATCTCTTTCTCAACTGCGTCACTCAGCCCAGCACAGTTACAGGTCACTTGTGGTGTTTGGGTTAGTTTGGGGGTTTGAAATTTTGTTGTAAATTACTTTTTTCCACATGTTCATTCAAGCATAAATAGTCATTGAATTACAGTAAAACATGCCAATACCAACTGCATTCAAAACAGCAACAACAAACCAATCATTATATTACTGTATCTCTATCTGTATTTTAAATGATATAGTTGTTGGGGCTCTTTTTGTTGGGAGTGTTAATGTCATTAAGTACCTTTATACATTATAGATTACTGTGATATGTCAGGATCTTCTAATATTTATCCATTTAGTTGTTTTGACGCCCTGAGAGGGGGGGAGTAGTTCGCTGCCAGTCTTGTTTACATGCCAGTGCAGCCATTAGATGGTGTACACAGTAATTAGTGATGACGAGATCTCCATTTTGGCTCGGCGGAAGGTGCAGTGGCATCGGTTGGTTGGTTGGTGGAAGTGCTAAGCCGAGCTGCCATCTCACCTAAGAGCAAACAACAAAAATGAGGCCAACTGGGTTCCCATGGGCCAGTAGACAGACGGCAACAGTGGCACAGTTTACAGAGAAGTCGCTGATCCGAGCAAGAGAGAGAGACAGATACAAAGAGAGAGAGAGAGAGAACAAAAATTAGAGATATGCAAAGAGCAGGAGCATAAGACAGTGAGAGAATGAAAGGGAGAAAGAATAAGAGAGAGAGAGAGAGAGAGATACAAAGAGAGTGAACAAAAAAACAGAGATGCAAAGTGAAAGAACATAAGAGAGGGAGAGAGACAGAGAGGGAAAAAGAGAGTGCAAGTGAGCGCATCAGTGATAACAGAACATTGCATGTTTGGCATAGGAGGTAGCCACACTAGGCAGTACCATTTCACGCTTGGTCTAGCCCCATTGACTGGCTCAGTGTGCTCTGGCACGTCATGTTTCTGCGTGTGGTGTGACCTCCAATTCTCTGCTTCTCCGTATCTGCCAGTGCCACACTGCACATGTCGGGAATGAAATATATATGAGTTTGCCAGGTTTACTCCGAACGCCTCTCTCTCTCTCTCTCACACACACACTCTGTCTCTCTCTCTCTCTTTCTCTCTCTCTCACACACACACTGAGTAGTCAATTCTATTCAGTTCCACCAGAGTAGTCTAGTTAGCATTAACTCCAAATTAAGGCTTCAAGAAAAAGAGAGCAACAGATGAGATGCACTGAACTGATGGGCTGAACTGACTTTACAAGTGTATAACAACAATTGCAGCGGCCTAACGTCGAACATCCCTTTTATCACATATTAGATCATCCAAATGAAGACTTGAATCTTTCAAACACATAGAATTGACTTTTTTAGGTGTATGAGGTGAACTGTAATACTTGTAGCATCCCATTATGAAATAAACATGAATTCCCCTGTTAGGCTTACCATCCATTGCATATGCTCAGCACCTTGTAGCCTTCAGGGTAAACACATGATAGTCATATGGATCAGCTGTGAAAATGACTAATCTATAAACCTGCTGACATCTGTCTACATGAGTCATGATACTCTGTGGTTGTCATAAGCTTGCAGATGTGTTTTTGTCATTGCTGTGCTTAGTTACACTTAAAACCTTAACTTATTGCTTGCCAGGACTACTGCCTCAGACCCCATGAGATTGTAATGGATAGGTATAGTATATACAGTACAAATACTAAAAAAGATGGTCGGCTTAGAACAGCCTCTTCACTTCCTGCGTGTCATTCACTGCAGTTTATTATCATTCCATAACTGATCTGAGATCTGTGAGTTTCTCACATTCCATACCGATCCATTTTATCCACTCTAAAGGTGTACACAAACACTGAATGGGAATTAGCTTTCTTTTGTACTGACAGGAACGCTGATTTGTGATTATTAGAGTAGATTTGTCCAGCCATGTTGTTTATGCACTGATTCACAAGAACTCCTACTCTGTGTATGTGTATGTGTGTGTGTGTGTGTGTGTGTGTGTGTGTGTGTGTGTGTGTGTGTGTATGTGTGTGTGTATGTGTGTGTGTGTGTGTTTTCTTTTCCCTCATTGCAGCCTGTCCCTTCGGCTCCTTTAAAGCAGCCCAGGGGGACCACTTGTGTCTGAAGTGCCCCATCAACAGCCGCACCACCACAGAGGGGGCAACAAACTGCATCTGCCTCAACGGCTACTATCGTACGGACACAGACCCGGCACAGATGCCCTGCACCAGTGAGTTTACACCCAAGCGTTTTTTTTCTGAACTCACTCCCAGTCTAAATCTCTGGCTGTTATCACTGATCTGCTGTCCATTGATCTACACTCACGCAAACAACAGCAACCGAGAAACACCCGAGCCACCAACACAAGCCACACGAGAGCCCATTCATGGCTGTTTCATGCATAGTTATTTGCAAAGATTAGCTGTTTAAATCAAAGCCATTGAATCGACTGAAGGCACCCCCACATACACACACACACACACACACCACACACCACACCCTACTTCCCTCCCAAAAGCAGACGATGAACCGTGTCAAGGAGCTGTGTTTCATCTCCAGATATGCTTGTCTTCTCTTCTTTTTTATTTTGAAATTTGGTAGACCAGAAGAATGTTACTTTTTTTTCCCTTCCTTTTGAGTGGCACAATGAAATAAAGGACACAAAGAAGAATGGCATTTGCATAAGCCTCCCTCTCTCTTTGGTGGATGACCGGGGAAACTCTGCCAGTAGTGGTATTGATGTTGCGCTGATCGGCCTTGGCGCTCTTCGAGAGGAAGAAAGAGAGGACTCTTGGTGGCATTGTTCAGCTTGTGCTTAATGGACCCGGGCCGCGCTGCTCTTTTCATTTTAATTCCCATTAAAGAATTGTTAATTAGCCGCAGTGTTGTGCAAAACCCATAAGCCCCCACATCCCTGGGAATAAATGTCACTAATGGAGTCATGATAACTGGCTCCCACACAAATGAAATTGTTCAGATTGCTTGGAGACAATCACCCTCTCAGCCCCTCTCTCTCTTCCTTTCTCTCTCTCTCTCTCTCCCTCTCCCTCTCCCTATCTCTCTCCCTCTCTCTCTGGAGACAGACAGGGCTTTACAGACTGACTATGTGGTATAATTGTGCTTCTTCAATTATATCACAGCGAGTGAGGTTTCCGATATTGTCTTCCTATTTCCTTCTGTTAAAATTAGATGTCCCTTTTGGGGTAGAAATGGAAGCTTTCTTCCATTGTTTGAGACATTGTGAAATTTCTACTCCAGTGAACATGATAGTACAGAACAAAGCACAAAATGTGTCTGTTTAATGCAGTGCAGTATCACACTGTCAGTCTTGATAGCCGCACCCTGATAAAACTGATTGGTTTAGTGTGAACTGGAGTATTCCTGGTCAACTAGTCCTGTGTGGTGTGAGAGAGAGAAATCTGTTGTGTTATGGTCATAAATCGTGGAGAATAAGCACATAAACTCATCAAATGCATCTCACTTTCAATACCAGTACTAATTCAGTTCAAGATATTAAGGCCTATGCCCTATGGTGGCTGAAATATTTGATTTGAAAATGACGGATGGATTTTTTCACACATCTTTATTTGGGTTGTTGTTGTAAAAAAGTTTTTTGTTGCTCTTTGTTATTGTTGTTGTTTGGTATATGACCATAGCCATGGTATTGTTATGAATTTCATTCACTGAAAGGGGACAATTGTCACTTCAACACGTCCTTTCCTTGTACTGTACCTTCAGGCACAATAAAAGTCTTAGTATGTTAATTTAAGTATGCTAATGAGACAGACGCTGCAGTACACTGACTAGATAGCTAGACAACATAGTGCAAAGTGTGTAAGGACTGTGAGGCACATCCAGCAAGTTAATGTCCTCCCTGGGCACCAATGTAACATGATCTCTGAGAGTATCTGGTTGCCCATAACTGGAATTGTCATCTGTCAGAATGTGGTACGCTTCCTTGGTGAAATATAAAGCATGGAATGCCTGTTGGACATCACAATAACATGCTTGCTTTCCATGCTGCCATCCTCTTCTTATTTTTTCTCCTTCTTTCTATTTTTCCTTCTTCTTCTTCTTCTTTTTCCTATTCTTCTTCTTCCTCTTCTCCCCCATCAGCAATCCCTTCCGCACCCCAGAATGTGATCTCCAGCGTGAACGAGACGTCCCTGCAGCTGGAGTGGGGGGCACCGTTGGAGTCGGGCGGCCGCGACGATGTCGTGTACAACATCATCTGTAAGAGCTGTGGCGCTGGCCGTGGTGCCTGCACACGCTGTGGCGACAACGTGCAGTTCACTCCACGTCAGCTAGGCCTCACTGAGACGCGTGTGCACATCAGTGACCTGCTGGCACACACCCAGTACACCTTCGAGATCCAGGCGGTCAATGGCGTCTCTGACCAGAGTGTCTACTCACCACACTTCTCCTCTGTCAACATCACCACCAATCAGGCTGGTGAGTAATCAGACCAGTTAGACACAAACTGTCCATTACTGTCCATTTTGTCCATTATGTAAATAGTAGTCAGTTAATTTAACTTTCAAGGACTAGTCATTTAATCAGCCCTGTTTGTGATAGTTTTAGAACTTCAAAACCCACCAACAGGCTTAGTCACATTCATTCCCACACAAACACTTTTGTTTCTGACTTTTCGTGTGTCAACACAGTGATGAATGGGTGTGAATGTACAGAGTCATTGCACATAAACAGGCTTTACTGATGGGAAAATACAATGGACGCCTTTTTGTTTAAGTCGTTTGTGTGTGTGTGTGTGTGTGTGGTGGAGTTGGGGGGGATTTATATGCTGAGCGCACACATTTTCTTCCCAGCAGCAGTTTTCTGTCCCAGCATGACTCCATCATTAGACTATCTGAGCTGTATGTGCAACTCCTCTGAGTCCTGTTTGGAATTAGGCCCGGTGCTCTGTTATTCCTGCTGCCGCCGATGCCGCTCCTGCTCCCGTTCCCGCCGCTACCACTGTTGCTGCTGTTGCTGCTGCTGCTGCACTCCCCTCCCTCTCTGTCCCCACTCTGTTAGGCCCGCCGCTCTACTTCTGAGTGCAGCGCTCGAGCCCAAACAGAGCTGGAGACGGCGACACTGGATGCTCTGAACCCTAACGCTGAGGTTGTGATACGAAAATGGTATAAAAGTTGCCTTGCTATGAGGCAATTTTATTTTGTCAAAAAAAAAAAGAAGAGTAGAGAGCTGGTTGGGGCATTTGTGGGGGGTGGGGGGTGTTTGCGGGTGAGGGGGATATGGGGGGGTTGGAGGGTAGGGGTTAGTGGAGCATTTTAATGAGGGCTCTGCCCAGGGCATTTCCACTCTGAACTCAGTGGCCCTGCCAACAGAGGCTCTGTCTCCACCGGTGTTTCTGTCAGCCCATATTACTGCCTGGCTGCCGCTGAGCACAGACGAAAAAAGTGCAGTTCACACCATTAACACCCGTGGAAGTGAGTGGGAGCAGAGGAAGAGAGAAAAAGAGAGAGAGTGAGAGAGAGTATGAAAAATAAGGGCAGGTTTGGGGAAAAGAACGAGTGCAAGGGATACTGGATGGAGGAAAGAGAGCGAGAGAGATAACGTCGTCCTGCTGAGTTGGCTGCCAGCGGATTTATATCTCAAATCCACAGTGAGAAGGTTCGTTGCTACAAATGGGGAATTTAGAGTTCAGAGGTTATCAAATAATAATTATCAAATAAGCCTGATTTGCTCAAATTAAGGTTATGTTAGTAGGGGAAGCACCAACAGGGGATGATTTTTTTTTTTTAAAGAACATCTGATGGATGTGTGAAAGAGAACGATCGGACTGTCAATCCTGTATAGATGACGTGATCACATGCACTACATTTTCACAATATCAGTGCTACCAGTACTCTTTGAAATTGAGGGTGATGTTTTGACATGCACACTCACATGAAAGTCCTCTGTGTTGCGGATGCTTAAAGCACCATTAATAGGGATGTTACTTTATAATTTACCACGGAGGGAAATACCGTTGGAGAGGGGGAAAATAAGCAGAGAAAGAGTAAAAAAGAGAGAGAGAGAGAAATCCCCAAAACCCTTTGCAGATGTAGAGATCATAATTGCCTGTCTGATTTGCTTCCAGTGTGCCACAAGGACGTATGATTTTTTTATGCCGGGCTTCAAGAGCCCTGCTTGTGCTTCATAAATTCAAGTCCAAACTGGGGGGTGCTGCATGATAAAGTAGCCATTACGGTAATGTATGTGCTGCACTGATGGCTTCAGCAGTAGAGAGGAGTGCCTCTAATGAGTGCAGAAACGGGATTTATTTGCTTGTACCTGTCACTGGGAATGCAATCTCTGTGCGCGGTGCGCGTACGCCATGTGAGCTCTTTAGCAGGCACGTTGCATGAACTATTGTAGCAACCATTACGTAGACAAATGACATTGGAAAACCATTCCGAAATGTATCTGAACAAAAGCCGAACTGCCCACACATCATTTCCCATGACGGAAACGTTGACATCTGACCGTGAAAATCCCTCAGGTCCACACACAGCGTGCTAAACATACACAATACATAATTTTTATATTAGGGTTAGATTAACTTTAAGGTTAACTTTAAAATGAAACAATTTGAAAGATATATATTACGGCAGTATTTTTTTGTACAGTGCATAGTGAACTAGACAGGGCCCCTGTGAATTTTTGCTGAATGCTACGAGCACATGGTCTATGGTCTTACCACAACAGTTTGAATATGAAGGTTACAGTAACTTTAACATAAAGGAATATGAAAGATAGTCATATATCATGGCAATCATTCGATATACTGAACAAGGAGTACACAGACATTGACAGGGCAGTCTGTTTTTGCTCCATGCTGCTATCATAGTCTTTGGACTTACAACAGCGTGTCTATGGTTTCACCACAA
>PYXC01000178.1:1267500-1342500 GCA_015244755.2 Tenualosa ilisha | reverse complement strand
TTCATGGAGAACGGCTCATTAGACTCCTTCCTGAGGGTGAGAGAACCTTTGATTTCTGACTTATGAGCGCCCTCTCATGGTGAAAGGCTGAAGTAAAATCAAATATAAGAATACCCACGTCAAAAACAGATCCACATTTTCTTATGTTTACTTTGAGCTACTCAAAGTCTATAACTAATGAAAGTTTCCTAGTTATATCTTGTGTAGCTATAAAACAGACGCAGCAGAGTACAGCTGGCTAAATTAACAATATTTCAGCAAAAAATGCTCTAAGCAGCACTAACCAGTCTATATCTGGGTACTTGAGCACAGCATTTTCAAGCAGTCATCACTCCAGCAACTCACTCCATGTGCAGAGTGCTGTGTGTGTAAGTGTGTATGCCTGGGTGTGTGTATGTGTGCGGGCGTGTGTGTGTGTGTGTGTTTGTGCCCCCGTGGCTTAGGCCCAGCTGTGTGCAGCTGGAAGCACAGCTGGATCAGAACAGTGTGTGTGCGTCCAGATGAGCAGCCTGAAAGGGGTGTGAATGAATTCGCACCACGCTGCTCAGCATCTCGCCGGGCAGGAGCATTGCCTTTGCCAGGAGAGCTGGAAATGACTTAGCTCCCAGGGCCTTTTGAAAAGATATGTTGTAAATGCGTTTCCTCTATTCCCTTTGAACAACACCAACCGTGGGTGGGAATGCAGCTTAGAGGACATTTTTTGGAGGACTGAATATCCTATAATTTACTTTGTGATGCTTGGTCTTTTTTAGGAGAACTACTGAATATAAAGTGTAGCTGGGAATGCAGTAAATGTTTGGGTTCTAGATGGATGTTTTCAAGTCCATGGCAGTAATAACATTTTTATATCACACATATCTACTATTTATATAGTTGGCTGCACAGAAACTACTTGCCAAACCCAGCGGGAAATGACCTAGTTCTGTGTCAATTTTGCCTTTATTTTACTATTGAGTAGTCTTTTATGAGCTAAATGATTTCTACACTGAATAGCGGCTTGTAGATTGGCAGCACACTGTGCTGTTTTCACTCCATGAGGTAAACAGTGTAATTACAGAAAATTGCCTGGTAAAAGTCCCTTATTGAAATTGGTCTTGTTCAGCAAAATGACGGGCAGTTCACGGTGATCCAGCTGGTCGGAATGATGCGTGGCATAGCAGCGGGCATGAAGTACCTGTGTGACATGAACTACGTGCACCGGGACCTGGCTGCCCGCAACATCCTGGTCAACAGCAACCTGGTGTGCAAGGTCTCCGACTTCGGCCTCTCACGGTTCCTGGAGGACGACACGTCTGACCCCACCTACACGAGTGCATTGGTGAGAGGGATGGTGGGGGTGGTGGTTACAGGCTGGCTGCTACATGCATGGATGGTGTTCTGTGTACAGTATTCTGTGCTGTGCGGGTGGTGTTGTAATTATATAAAGAACCCATGGGGCAGAATCAGTGTCCTCCTCCTCCTGTCCCTTCTCCTCACCGCATGTGTATGCGTCTGAGTGTGTGTGTGTGTGTGTGTGTGTGTGTGTGTGTGAGAAAGAGAGAAAGAGACTGTCTGTGTGTGTTTGTGTGTTGTGTGTGTGTGTGTGTGTGTGTGTGTGTGTGTGTGTGTGTGTGTGTGAGTGTGTGGTGTCCTTCCCCTTGGCTGACTCTGTCTCTCGCCTTACAGGGAGGAAAAATCCCCATCAGATGGACAGCCCCTGAGGCCATCCAATACAGGAAGTTCACCTCCTCCAGTGACGTGTGGAGCTATGGCATCGTCATGTGGGAAGTGATGTCATACGGAGAGAGGCCGTACTGGGACATGAGCAATCAAGATGTAGGTTCCATTATAATGTATACCATCACATTTACAACTTGCATTCACTATATATCACCATACTCTATATAATCTATTTCTCCCTATAATGCTCAAAATCCAGAGACACACAAATTGTATATGTTATTTACGATTCATTCATACTCACTCATACATTCAATATTTATCTCCATTAATTGAAATAATAATGTTATCTATAATAATGTCATTCAATATTATATTCAGCAATACACACAAACACAAACACACACACATATATATATATATATATATATATATATATATATATTATATATATATATATATATATATATATATGTAATAACTAGTAATATTTAATCTGGTCCTGACCACAAGTGTTTTTATGGTTGTCTTGTAGTGTCTGACACTATCATATATCTTACACTACCATAATGTCAAAGCCAGCAGATAAGACATTAAAAGCATCATAACTCCCAATCCCTTGGTGACCCATTTAGGTCATCAATGCCATCGAGCAAGACTACAGGTTGCCGCCCCCTATGGACTGCCCCACAGCATTGCACCAGCTCATGCTGGACTGCTGGCAGAAGGACCGCAACAACCGGCCCAAATTCAGCCAGATCGTCAACACCCTGGACAAGATGATTCGTAACCCCAACAGTCTGAAGGCCATGACTCCTCTCTCGTCAGGGTAATTCAAATACATCTCTCAAACAGCAGAGAGAGAGAGATGCAATATGGCTAGCCAAAGTCTGATAATTATCTTTAATTGCGATTATTTTTGTTCAGTGTTCAAACCTGAAAGCCTGGGTCAATGTGGGACTGTGTTTCCAAAGGCTTCTTTCGGACAGAATCATTAAACCTCCCTAGGAGAGCAACACTGCTGATGCTCCCATTAGTTCACAGGTTTTCTCAAGTGGGCCTCTAGGTGAAGCAAAAAATACTGTGATTCATGTATCTTATTGTTCCTAATTAATCTATTTAGCTATTGATGGCATGTGGCATTGTAATCATAATGCATTCTATTCTATTCTATTCTATTCTATTCTATTCTACATATTCAGTTACATGTCTGTGTTGAAAACAAGTCAAAACTGTTGATGAATTAGTCAGATTCTTCATTCTGCCCTTTTCTTCTCCATGAGCTTCTATATGCACTGAGAGTATGAAGTGAAAGGCTGAATCGTTATTCTCATAACTTAACTTTTTTATCGATTCCTTTCAAGCGTATCAGATCTCAAGAGTATGCCCTTTTGTTCTCATGCCATATATGCCTCTCCCGACACTGCAAGTTTTCTAATGTGAAATCTTGGCCCGGTCTCTGTGGTGATTTATCTTGTTACATCTCTCTCTCTCTCTCTCTCTCTCTCTCTCTATCTCTCTCACTCTCTCTTTCTCTCTCTCTCTCTCTCTCTCTCTCTCTCTCTCAATCTATCTCTCTATGTTCTCTCTCTTTCTCTCTGGCTTAATGCAGTGCCCATCTACCTCTGCTGGACCGCTCCACGCCAGACTTCTCCAGCTTCAGCACCGTGGACGAGTGGCTGGACGCCATCAAGATGGGCCAGTACAAAGAGAACTTTGTCAACGCAGACTACATCACCTTCGAAGCCGTCTCCCAAATGACCATGGAGTAAGATACACCTGTTCCCCTGACACGCTCCTAAATAAGTTGAAATAGCACTAAGGCAACAATGCAACATTCTTCAGCTATAATCACAGCCTACCCCATACATTTGCAGTCATACTTTATATGTGTAATTTTTGCCTTTGTTACATTGCAACTTCAAAATTAAGCTATTTTTAGTGTAATAAACGACATAACATTCAGTAACAACTAAATGGTATTCTGCACAAACACATAATGGTTATGTTAAAGGTTGAGAGAAGGATTAGCTTTTGGGTACATATACTCGTCAGTGTAGATGGCACAAAATTACGGTACAAGGACGGTAAATGTGAAGTGATACCTGCTATTTACATTTGTTGATCTGAACAATTTAAAGGTCAAGGTTATTTAAAGAGTTCCAAATGTTTCAGATGAACATGCTGGTAAACGTCAAAAACTTTTAAGCAAACTTTTTTAGTTACATTTCTCACATCATGAAATAACAAATATATATACTTTTTTTGACAAACACTGAATATTAATTGGAATCCAAATCTACAGAGTAGTTCTGCATGCTTTTATTATGAGACTGAAATATTTAACACCACTGTTTACTGTTTATGTTTTTTTAATCAAAACATCTGTCAGTGTCTGACTCACCTCTCTCTCTCCCCCCTCTCTCAGTGACATCACGAGAATTGGGGTGACACTGGCAGGTCACCAGAAGAAGATCTTCAACAGTGTCCAGATGATGCGAGCGCAGATGAACCAGATCCAGTCGGTGGAGGTCTAACACTCTCTGTCTCCATCTTTTACTCTCTCTTTTTCCCTCTCTCTCTCTCTCTCTCTCTCTCACACACACACACACACACACACACACACAGACATACACACACACACACACACACACACCACACAGGAGGAAGGATAGAAAGATACAGGGTGTGTGCCCCCCTGGACAGCTCTTCTTCTTCCTCCTTCACTCAGACTGGCTCCCTGAGCCTCCCTATTCGGGACTCCCCATGACACTGCTCCTGATGGCCTGTTGGGAGCTCCTTCACACCTCCTCCACCCAGCCTCCTCCATCTTCTCCACCAGCTCCTTATCCTTCTTCTCCAGCCTTGAGCTCCACCAGCACAGCACACACCAGACCAGACCAGACCAGACCAGACCAGACCAGATAAGGTGGACTGCTCCAAGTCTGCTGTACCCAGCGGCCAAATCAGTGACTGTCAACAAGCAACAAAGTCCTCAGAACTGTGAACCAGCTCACTGTCATATTATTATTGTTATTATTATTATTATTGCTATTATTATTATTATTATTATGAGATGTGGACAAGAAGAGTTTACCATTTAAGACTAAAGCGCATGTCAAACGCAGAATTTGAACATGAGTTCCAAGTGGTAACTGAAATCTAAATATGTATCTAGATTATTTTTTCTCCTTAAAGCACTTATGTTTTTTTCATTTTTTTTCTTTTAACTTCTCTGAACATCTAAATATGTCACTTTTAACAGTCTTTCACATATCAGAGGCACTTTGATTCCTCATGTCATACATGCCTGGCAGTGCTTTGTGATTAAAAAAAAACAAACTTGCTTATTTTAATGCCCCCCCCTCCTGTTGAGAACATGGGCACCTTAGTGAAGAGAGATCACAGTTGCCACTGCATCCCAGTATGGCTGATTTTGTCTAAGGAGTTTAAATGGTCCTTTTATTTCTGTTTATTTTATTTCATTTTATATTGAATTTTATTTTGTTTATTTTTTCGTAATGTTTGGGATAGTGCCATAGTGTGTGTGATACTCTCTTCATGACGGTGATCTTTGTCAGTCTTGCTGTCTGGCACTACTGAAGCTAACAACAGTTTGTGACGCCTAAACTGCAAATGAGGAGACCTCTAGGGGAAGTGACGTAAAGACACTTTACCAATCTTTTGTCATTATTGTTTTGCTTTTTTTGTTTGTTTTTCAAAACACATTTCATGATTTTTAATACTGGAAATTGTCACATGATATAAAAAAAAACTGTGTCTTTTGCAGAGGTGTAGTTTAGAACAATTGATCTGTACAGTTGCTGTGTCCGAGTTGTCATGATGTTATGTACATACAATAATCTGTTTGTTATATTTGCTACAGCTCTTATGTGCACTCTCCTGGGTGTGCATTTTGGTGTTTTATGAATTTTTTTTTTGTCCTTGTTTTTTCAGTCCTCTTGGTTTGGCTTTTCAGAGTCATTAGATGTCTGTGAATCAACCTAGTCTCCAAACTGAAGGAAGTGGAGGAGCTTTTTTTCATTACAAAAAATGGTGGTCTAGTTTTTAATTAGTGGTTGCGTATTCAGCCACTCAGCCCTGCAGACTTCAGAGTCACCTTGAGTATTTCTTCTTTGAGTCTCACATAGCAAAGACAGCACAGCGGAACTACACAGCTCACTCTCAGTCTCGTCCCACTGTGTGTTTACCTGTCCTGTCTCCCCTCACAGTTATACTGGCTGTCTTTTTCCAGTTGAAGTTACAAAGGTCTACCATTACTGAAATTGTAACAATAATTTACTACAGCTACAGCAGAAAGTGTTGAAGCAGACAGCATACAATGATCTTTGACTACAGCCTCCACAAATTGGGACTAGTGGAGGGAGAGAGAGAGAGACCATTGTAAGAGCACTGCCCTCTGATGGATTATCTTGGAAGTTCACCACTGTCTCACCCAGATGAGATATAAACTGTCTCTCTTGACCTAAAAAGACCTGAGCCCTGGACCAAATAACTCACGGTCCTCTAAGTCCATCCATCCGCCTAGCCGTCACCACAGATCAGTCATACTTCACTGGCATCCTCTACTCCGAGCATATGCCACTGACACACAGAAGTCCCCAGTATACAGACGAAAAGTGCTGGACGTGCTTCATTCACTTATGTGTCAAAGAGGCGCTCATTATTTCATTTATTTTGGGTATGTTTACATAGTCTGGTAGTTTGATAACACAGGTGCTCCTGCCATCTACATCAGGGGTGGTCAAACTTCGGCCCAGCAGCCAATTGCAGCCCTGTGCTCCCTTTCAAGTGGCCATGAAGTCCAAAAATAAAATGTGATGTGGCTTATTGTTACATTAATCTAATATTATATGTGCTCTGCACATCATAGCTGCAGTACTGTTAGGATGCCATGTCTGTCAGTAGTTTCATTAAGCTGTGCAGCTTCATGTAGAATGTCTTAGGTGGCCTGTGGGTTTTTTGATCAAAATGTAGTCGCTCTTTCTCTTGAAGCTGGTTAAAAACTAGTGCTCTTCATTTTTTATTTGGCCCTTGGCAGCTTAGATTTTTCAGTATTTGACCCGCAAATAGAAAAGTTTGGCCACCCGTGGTGTACATTGCAGCAGAGGACTGAGAGCCTGAGAAATATTCACAGTGGTACTTTGTGTCATTGTCATAACGAGTAGGCTATTAGTCTGCTAGCCACACATTTTTTAACATACTTCCAGCAAATGATCCAATTTCTGCAGAATTGTGGCGTTGCAGTTTTTTTATAATGAAAATATAAGCATCTTTGGCTAATGTGTTGTGGAGAAGCTGAAAACGATCTTTGACGTTCTGTTTTCATTGGAAGGGATTGCTGTCCATATGGGCAGTTTACCACTTTTAAACACTTTTAGAGTATTTTTTTCAAAAGACACGTAAGTGCAGTCTATCTTTTTTCTCCAGCTGAAGAACTGATGTAATGTTACCTTTGCCATTGTGTTTATGATATTTATTACGTCTTGCTGTATTCAACATCTCATTGGCACTTGCATTTTGGGATACAGATACCTCTTCCAGTCAATTTGACTGTTTTTATACGCCACAAGAATTCACACTTGAAAAAAGTGAAAATGACTGAAAGTTGTTTGAATTCTGTTTCTGCTTTTTATCTTGCCACAACATACACAACTTTACATAAACAAATGTTGGGAATTGCATGCAAAGATCTAAAGCCACTTCACTGCACTTCAAACCCACTGTTACCATAATGGAAATGTGCATTTTAAAATTCAATTTTGTCATAATGTGGAAGTTACATTACATGTCTGCATATGGGAACTTTTCTGGATTATTTTTTTATTTCAGTTGATTTGAGGGAATGCAAAATACGTTAGGCATCTGAAAGGACTTTGGACTGAAATTGTTGACCTATTTTTCTTTTGTCAAAGATCACAGAGACATTGTGTTTGTTTTGTATATTCAGGAACTACATAGGCCTACTGTACAAGTTAGAAAATGCATTGTTATGTCCAATGACAAACAAACATCCTGGATACATGTTTACGGGCTTCTTATTTTCATATTTCTTTACTGGCAAGGATGTGTTGTGCTATGCTGTATGATAGAGGACTAATGCAGTGTTTGGCAACCTTTTGATGAATTAGCCTACAGCAATTCACAGTTTTTACCCCTCCACATTACTGGCTTGGTATGTGAAATATCTATGTTTAGTCCACAGCAAAATAGGGATATTGTTTCTTGTAATGTACGACTTTCATTTTGTTGCTGTACAAAAAAAAAGAATGAAGAAAAACAAAAAAAGAAAACCAACACACCCAGAGGTGTCTCAGCAGCTCTGTGAGCTAAGGAACTGAAGACAACAGTCTGAACATTGTGCCATATGTGCAACATGGACTCCAACACACAGTCATGCCTGCGATTGGTATGGCGCCTGCACTCACGGTTCTGAGGGGCAGGTGTTTTTTTTCGTACGCACCAGGCATAAATCTCACGCTGTTCTATGCGATTAACCCACACCGTGTCTTTAGTGTGCTCTCCTCCATGAGCCTCCATGAGCTCCATTTCAGATTGATCCAGTCTTTCTCTCTCTCTCTCTCTCTCTCTCTCTCTCTCTCTCTCTCTTGCTAGCTATGCCGCCCTTAGGCTGTGCACTCGCAGCATGGCCTGCTGTCCAGACCGCTGGGTTGCTGGCAAGACGTCCTGTATTCTGTATAAATGTACATTTGCTGTAACCCTGTGAATGATGTTACAATCAAAATTATTTGTAATATTGTTATTGGTTTATTTTCTAAAAAAAATGAAAGTAAGAGGAATAAAAAAAAAAAGAAAATGGTAGCCTTTTATGACTCTCTCAATACAGGAAACATTGATTATTTTGTCACTGACAGTCACTGAGCATCTGTTTTAATCCTCACGCATTCATATTCATTTTTATACAATTGGGGGCTGATTATTGATTGATTATATACCCCACTTTTTATTTTTTATGAAATTTTGACAACAACTCAAAAGACCGCAGACCTCATCACCTGTTGCAGCATCAGGAGCAAATTAAGTGAAATTCTATTTCCAGTTATCACCACTTGGTGGCAGCACATCCCAACATCCGTTTGCTAAGACATACTGCAATGTTTTTCTGTTTACTATTACTATGTTTTACTATTTACTATTTAACATAAATATAAATTGTCAGTATTGCAGTGAATAGCAGCATTTTGAAATATTGCCCTCAGACACCGTTGTTATTTTGGTGTACTATGGCTGAGGTAAATCTATCTACCGTTTTCATTAATAAAACTGTCAGATGTTAAATGCAGGGTCTCCACTACACAGAATGTATTGTCATTTTTTAAAAGAAAAAATGAAAGGAAAATAAACGTTAAAAAAGTGTGCACACTGGGCTGGATAACCAGCAGCATTTATGTGATACATTTTAGGTGCTCTGTGAATGTAGGTCAGTTTGTCCTGGATGTCACATCAAAGATCAAATGTCACACTAAACCATTCCAGCAGATACACTAGAGACTTTTCCTTTCTTAAGATGAATATTGCCTCAGGGTCTTAACATGAATATTACCTCAAGGTCTTAACATGAATATTATCTTAGGGTGAACAAATTTAGGTCTAAAATGAGCAAACAGGATTGGTATGGGAGCCTCCTTCAGATATGATAGAGAAAAAATGAGAAAAATCCTAATCACAGTCTTCATTCCATGCATGTGTGTGTTAATGTGATGCTTATGTAAATAAGAAACCTTATCATTATTTAAAAAAAACAAACAAACAAACAAAAACACCTATGCAGTGTCACAAATACCATAATACACACTATAATATTGTACGAGGCCTTCTATTATTATTTTGCATTCACTTTCTCTTCTGACTTGACTGTCACTGAAATTTGAATCAGCATCAGAATATTTCCTGAAAGACCTCTTGTAGCAAAACACTATGTCCTCCATGAGCTGATGACAAGACTATTTTGAACAGCGACACAAGCTTTGCCTGAAGAACCAGTTGGACAGAACAGATGTCTCCTTTAACCGTCCCCAGTGTGTGAGAAAGAGGCTTGCAATCAAGGTTTCATTTGCAAGTTGTTTACTCCCTAATCATGATCTCTGTCTGGGCTCACTGCTTGCTTGTGTTTATCTGTTGTGTCCTCGAAAGCGAGCGGCAAGCGACTTTTGCATCTAATAAAACAACCCTCACCGTCTGGCAGCACACAAGCATGTCTGATTAAATCATAGCAAAGAAAGGCATGGAAAATTCTGAAATAATTAACAAAAAAAATCTGACATCTGTTTTTAGTTTTCAGTTCATATCTAATGTTTTCTTTATCAACTTATCTCCCCTTTCACTTTTTCTGGCACTTTCTCTGTTTGCTACTCTGCTGATTCCCTCTCCCTGCACTGGAAAAGAGGTGAGTGTGGAAAGCAAGTGCAAAAATGATGAATGCTGTGAACATGTGCTGTCCTGTTTTTTTGCTTCATTTAGCAATAACAAATGGCAAGAGATGTAACAACAAAGAACCTGTTAAAATCATTTAATTGTGCAATACATTGTTGGTTACTTTGTATAACAGAGGAGGAACTCATGGGGAAACTTTCCAAATGAGAGGGCTTCACCAAAATCTGTCATGGAATTGTAACAATGGCCCATGAGGGCATTATTTATTTGTCATGAAGAATCTTTATAAAGTTATTAAACAGGTATGATAGCTCTCTCCATTAACAGGGTAGTAGCCTTTCTCTCCAAATGGTCACTTACACTAGGCCGGCATGCTTGTGAGCATGTTTTATTGCCTTCATAAATCATTGCTATTTTAGACTGACTGCAGGCTAATAATACCTTTTAATGCACCTGTATTTTCCACAGTGTGTTGACTTTATATTCTTTTCAAAGCAGCCTAGGAATTGAAGTAGGGGCTATTATGTTTTCATCACAGACTGTCATTCAGCTCCTGTATGTTTTAATCTGTTGTTAAGTCCCACAGAGCACAGCACAGTCTGACACAAACGCTGTGCTTCAGCAATTGTATCTTGTACAGTCTGGTGGGCAAACATTCTTTCTTGCCTCTCCAGCCTTTATTTCCAGGTGAATCCGCCCCGTTATTCACTTTTTGCAACAAAGTCATAACAAAAACAAAACTGTTCCTTTGAAAGCGCAGGTGAGTCGTGCTGGATGAGGATCACTTGGTGTTTGGGCCTCACTGTGCAGGGTCTCAGGAGGTCAGCTTTAAGGTGGGATTGTGGAACAGGTGCAGAGCCAAGCTGCGAATCCTGTGGTGTGAAAGAGCTGTTTGCCAGCGTGGTCTCATGGCTCCTGTTGACAGGTGTGCTGTTTTCGGACACTGGCACAAAGGCACACAGGACATGCATACACTCACACACTCACACATACATTCCGCCTTCCCATGCTCTCTCTCTCTCTCTCTTCTCTCTCTTCTCTTCTCTCTCTCTCTATATATATATATATATATATATATTATATATATATATGTATATATATAAAACACACACAGTAACCACACACTCCACCAACAATAACACAACACAATTATTCCCTTTCCCTTTCTCTTTTCTCTCTCTCTCTGACACACACACACACAAACACACACACACATACCCTCACACATAGGCCAGAGACACAAACATAAACACACGAACGTTCCAGCACCGCAGGCATTCGCTGAGGTTATCTCAGGTTTCTTCCCTCTGATGAAGATCCCGGGGGCTGGCAGTGCCTAACCTTCATCTCCTGCCCTTGACTGGCAGCCCGGGGGTTGGCACAGCACGCACACTGGACAGGCAGGCGGGCAGCAGGCAGACAGACTGGGCAAGCAAGCACACAGCCACAGTCACACCTGCTTCCAGTCCGAGACAGTTGCCTGCCTTCGTCTTGGACATTTATGGCATCTCAAGACTGTTTTTATTTAACAGTGAGGTGACATTTGCGGTGTGGTGTGGCGTGGCGTCCCCTCCGCTCCATCACCACTGCTGCCATGTTTAAGGTCCTTCACATTTCAGCTGAGGTCTCAGCTGTCTCGGAGCTACAAAGCCTCCACCACACAGCGCTGAACTGCCACGCTGTTCATGACATTTATCGTTTAGCTACTGACTTGTAATTACGCGTGGTGAATCAGCTTGCCTTTTTGACACCACTTGGCTACCCCTGGCTTGTGTGTTCACTGGAGAGGCTAAATTCAGATCTTGAAATCCTTTCAAAAAATCCACTGTGGCTTAAGGATGGGCAGTCAAGCTTGTCACAGTTGGGTTTGATGTTTCTTTCTTTTTTTTCTTTTTAATGTCATGATTGTATAACAAATCTGACTGAAAGTGATGACGTACTTAGTGGACGGACTGAAACAGGTCTCATTTTAATTTCAGGATTCAGGATTTTACTTTTTTTTTATTTTGATGTTGTTTTTTTCCAATGTAAAAGGTCAAGGCAGCATGTAAAAGCATGGGTAAACTTCATTGGTCTGTATCAAGGCGATCCTCAAGCACATGTGATGTAACAGGAAAAGCCATTTTTGGGCAAGGCACGCTTTCCGATTCATCAGAGATTTACGACATCACAGGGGGTAAGCACAAATTCTGCCCATTGTGGAATTGAAATAAACAACTGCTGGAAAAGCTTTGGAGCAGCAGCCACGAAAAACAGAGAAAGAGAGGGAGAGAGAGAGAGAGAGAGAGAGGCTTAGATAATGTCGCACGCCTTGCCTGCACTGATTTTTAAGGTTATTTGTCCTGACACAGCAATTGACTGAATGAAAAAAAAAAAAAACAAAGTGGAAATCGGGGATGCTTCGCTGCAGGATTGCTTCTGATGGATTACAGATTGGTTATTACAATCATTTCAGAGGTGAACAGCTGTGTCATTGTTTGTCGTGACAAGGCTTCATCCCCTTCGATGTCAGAGAAGCATTTCACACAGCGCAACACTTTCAAAGCAATGAAAGTTGCCACTGGGGGAGGGGTTCATCATGAGATCCTGTTTGAACTGTTGTAGTCTTCACTTGCTCATGCTTTCTCTTGCTCCAAGACACTGACAGATTGACTCGGGCTGGCTGGGTTCATTTTGGTCATCAGGATGTTTCCACTGACCAGGACTCTATTTGCAAAGGACAAAGGACATGTGCCAGACATGCCTGACTATGGGGCTCAGGCATGACACAGTGAGAGCCCCTATAGACTGTGGATGGAGCATCTATGTGCGTTGGAAGGCTTTGGACAACCCATTGTGTTTCCCGGTAAGAAGCTCTCTGATAGAGATGGTGACTGTGCCCAGTCAGCCGACTAACTAACTCTTCTGACAACACCCCCTTCCCCCCCAGGGCTGCCTGCCTGCCCTGTAAAACACACACACACACACACACACACACACACACATACACACACACACACACAGCTTCTATTTACCTCTGTTCTAATCCGCCCCCCTTTTCTCCCTCCCCCTCCCTCTCTCTCTCCCTCTCCCCCTCAGTGTCTCTCTCTCTCACTCACACTCTCTCGCTCCCTCGATCTCGGTCTCTCCTCCTCTTACTCGCTCAGAGCCAACGGGCTGCTACTTGATCCACACCGCCTGCTACATGATCTCCTGGAAAACGGCGCTCCACGGCGTCTCCATTGCCGCTCGCCGCCCGAGCCCTTTCAGATTGCCATCGGAGAGAAAAAAGATGCCGTCGTGGGGACATTGATTCAGTTTTTCCTTCCTTTTTGCTCCCCCCTCCCTCTCCCTCTCCTCCTCCCCCACTCCCGACCTCCTTCTCTCTCTCCCTCCCTCCCTCTGACCCCTCGGCCCTTGTCTCTTTACCCCCACACCTCTTCCCCAACGTCCCCTCCGTAAGCCCCCCCATTCTTCCCATCACCTCTCACCTCTCGACAATGTTGTCATGTGTCCACTGGCTGCAGCCTCTCCTTGCCTTGCTCTCCTCCTTGCTTGCCTTGGTGTCTTGTGGACATAGCTGCCCACCCAGCTGTCTCTGCCCTGACCACCACACCGTGGACTGCACAGGCCAGGGGCTGACCCGCCTGCCCGACTCCATCCCGCTGGACGTCCGAAGGCTGCTGCTTTCAGACAACTGGATCCCCTGGATCCCCTCGGACTTCCTCGTGCTCTATAGCGACCTGGTCTACCTGGACCTGCGGAACAACTCCCTCTCCCAGGTGGAGCCCGGCACGCTGAGCACCTCATCCCGGCTTGTCTTCTTGGACCTGGGCAGCAACAACCTGACAGAGATCCCCCCGGGGACCTTCCGGGACTCGCGCAGCCTCATCAAGCTGCGGCTGGGGAACAACCCTTACCTAAGCGTGGTCAGCACTGATGCCTTCTCAGGCCTGACCTCACTGCGGGAGCTGGAGCTGGAGAGGAACGCGCTGTCAGAGCTGGACGTTGGGGTGCTGAGCCAGCTGCCGTCCCTACGGGTGCTCCGCCTGGAGGGCAATCCCTGGGTATGCAACTGCAACTTTGCCAAACTCTTCCTATGGCTCATGGAGAACCAGCACAAGCTCCCGACTGGTAAGCCGCTTAAGCATGTATTTTTTTTCCCCCTATTCCTGCTGTGTTCTGTTTTGCGTGCATCGGGCCCCTGGGATTCTGTGTATAATAACACAGATAAGAAAAAATACATCTAACCCACCATCATGCAATCGCCTGCTTCCAACATGCATTATAGCCATATAAGTGACACACTCTAGAGGGCAGATGGATGGGGGTCACTGTGGTTTCTGAAGTGGCTTATAAGTTCATCTCATCACTACCTTCATTGCTGTGGGGAGCCACCGTCCAGTGCATCCATCTAGACACGATTAAGAATGAGTGAGAAACAAAAAGAGAGAAAGATGGGGAATGCATGAAAGAAGGCACATTGCTTTTTTTTGCACACTTAACATAACGTGACATCTGCAGCAATGCCCTTCCGGGCATGTAATAAAATATTTTCACCATGTTCCAGAGACCAATAAACTAAAAAGAAAACAGTAGCGTTTTCATCAAACCAGAAACAGTTGTGCCAGAAAACATCTTGGAGGTCCTGTGTTGTGTTTTAGCTCAGTGCCGGCTCTGTCTGGAGGAAAATGGAATTGTTTTTTTTTCCACACAGACGACCTGCTCAGCAAGGGCTTCCAACAATATGGCCAAATTTGCTGGCACGTGAATAATTCATGAGCCTTATGCCCACTGGTATTGTCTCCCAATTTTGTATATCGATCCTAGAATCACATCACAAATCATATGAATTATTAACTCTGCCCTCAAGAGCATATTAGTTTGCCATCACGTTGTCTACAACAAGATGGCCTCTTTGTGAATATGCAAAGAAAGCCTGTCCTTAATGAGGATGACTTTTGTTTTTAAAAGGAGGCCAATTAAACGTTTGACTCTAATATTCGCTCTAATTTGTTCACAGTTTACTATGCCATACCATAATGTTGCCATACCATAATGTAACAAAGGAGTATAGGCCTACTCTCTTTTCCTAGTGTCCATCAAATTTTTATAGTGGACTACTGGTTTTATCACTATTTTGATCTTAACATTTAATGCAAATGAACAAGGCACTTCTGAAGACTTTTGTCACCAACCATTTTATACTGGATGATCTATCCACAGATTTGAGACGCAAGTTTCTTTTTTAAGGACCATATTATTTAGCTCGGAGGACCAAAGGAGGCAATGACTGAGCTTTCCAAAATAAAACACATTATCTGAGATTAAATCGACACAACACTTGCAATCAGTTTGCAATGAAACATCATCAGCTGTCATTGTAATACAGTTACTAATCCGAAATCATGTAAGGACCACAAAATATGAATACGAATGATTGGATTAAATGGCAATCCAGCAGCCAGCATGGTAGTCCTTTGCTTGTGTGCTTTACAACCGTGACGAGTTCCTCCATCAATCCAGCCACGGCCGACTGAAGAGCACCCCATAAACCTCAGTCTTGTCTCTACCCCAGCACACAACAGTGGAAACCACAGAGTGTGAACAAGCACACATCCCATAATAGACGCAATGGAAACTGCTCACACCCTGGGCACTCTGGAGTGTGAAGTCACGATGCATGGACATGAAGCACACACAGATGCTGTGCTGGAGATTGTCTCAATCACATGCACGACATGGACACTGGCGGCCTAGGATGCACAAATGCTCACTTGGGCGTGAAAATGAATGCAAGCATGCAGCACACTGACTGATGTTGCTGACAAAGACACAGAAAGCACATGTTGGGAAGAGTGAAGAGAAAAGAGAGTTTCAGTTCACAAGCATGATTCAACATCCTGATTTTAAAAAAATGCCTTTCCCTTTCCTTACATGCTAGACTATATTTATATATATATTATAAATTTATATTATAATATGTTTACTTTCCTTTTTTAGGTTTAGAAAATGTCATTCTGTGAAATGTGAAATCTTGTCTTTTGCTCTTACACTACTGCAATTGCACATTGACCAATATCGAGACAGAAATATTTTTCTTGACTATTTGCAATCACCAGTGATTTCACATTTTCTTGTTCGCGTACAAATGAATGCAGTGATGCATACTGGGACAGAAACACCCATAAGTCAGTCACTTATTAGGTTAGTGGCCTAGGATGAATTGGAAATTCTAGAGTGTAGTTACTTTGCTCTCTCCAGTTCACTTGGATTAATGATGAATACCCCACATGTATAATTAAAAGTGACACCAAATAGGACACTGCCAACAACACATCTAGTGAGTGTCAAGACCTTGTGTTGCCACAACAGGGTTTTCACCTCCCGCAAAGGTGAGAACCTGCAGACCTTTGCAGGAAGCACACTGAACACTGCTTTGTTCTGAGGCAGGACTCGTTTCTTTACAGGCGGCCACTTAATGTTCGCATGGCACTTTTTTTTGTGCCCAGCTGAGCCTATGAGGCAAGAACAACAGTGACAACAAAAAAACACTGCATGGTCCTCCAGCAATGCATTGCTTTTAAGCTTTTTTTGGTGTTGTTGGGTGTGGGGGGGGGACTTTGATGTAGTTCCAGGGTAAAACA
Organism: Tenualosa ilisha; assembly: GCA_015244755.2. Classification (NCBI taxonomy): domain Eukaryota; kingdom Metazoa; phylum Chordata; class Actinopteri; order Clupeiformes; family Clupeidae; genus Tenualosa; species Tenualosa ilisha. The sequence goes on along the minus strand of PYXC01000178.1, from coordinate 1,325,800 downwards.
CTTTGGTTTTTCTGGCATGGTGTGGGCAACTGGGCTAAGCTCACCGGGCTGGAAGGATGTCCTCGTGACTCTGACAACAAAGGAGGCTGAGGTCGTCGAGTCCCCTCGCATGTGGAAAACCCCTTCTGGTCGGAATGACTCACCCAGCCAATCATGGGCCTGCACTCCGCTGATAGTGATGTCAACTGACTTTTGCCAATGATGGCAAGGCTAGGAAGCCAACATTTCCTGACATAGACTCTTTCCAGCACTGTTTACATTTCTTTTTATTAAACATTTTCATTACTGATAATGTGACACTATTAAAACCATCAGTGATGAAGCAGAGGCTTGTTCCAGGGGCAAACACCTAAGGGAGGGATATAACAAACAGGATATCAACAAACACACACCTCTCATTGTGCAACCACTCTACAGAGAATCAGATAACACTGGTGTGTGATTCCTGCCCTCAATGCACTTCCAGGCGTGTGAAAGAGGAGCGACCATGTCTCATAGCATGAATATTCAAGGGATGTACACACACACACACACGGCCACACCATGCAATCTCAGAAAAGTAATATACAAACCCACTGAGTCTTAAGGAAGGTGCTCGTTTGTACTAGAACAGGTTGTGTTAAACCAAAAAAAACACAAGAGCAAAACAAATGTCTGAGCTGCCTTTGTACTGCAGAGGAATTCTTCCTGAGGCTACAGGAGAGTTTGTTCTGTCCGGAGATGATTAATGGACTCTCAGCGTCACTACAGCTGCGTCTGTCAGTGGAGCGTTACCACGACGGGGATGTTCCCCTTTAAATCTGTCATCTGGTGTCCGATGACCACGCTCTGGTAAAAGCAGATTAAATTCGGCTTCCGTGAAAACCGAGGCGGAGACCAAATGGGCAAGGAGGAGAGGGAGAAAAAGAGAGAAAAAAAAACCTCACAAATGATTGTTTGGCTCAGAGAGCACAGGCACAAATTGGAGACAGTCCCAGCCCCTTTCTTTGCTGGCGTTATATAATTTTTGTCTCTGAATTATGCCCAGTCCCAGATACTGCGAGACTAGACACACCATTGCCAGTGGGGTGTACAGAGTCCAACAAAGAAATAGCTTTCTGTCAGCACAGAATTACTGTTTATAGGCCTCGATGGGTTTGGGCAGAAACACTGCACTTCCTAAGAATAAGATTGGCACTAGGATTTCACAGATAAGCTTAGTCCATTTGGAAGAGCCACATAGTATTTTGTTTGGGGTCAACAGGCATGTTTATCTTTTTTTTTCTCTTTATGCAGGCCTCGAACAGTGATCTGAAAAGTTCATAGTTCGCAGTAGTTTTGTGTTTCACCTGACCTCACGATAGACATGTCAAATCGCATGAATGTTCAGTGCCCCGTGTTACATCTCTAACCAAGCTTCAGCAATGCGCTTTTGGCCCTGTTCCAGGTGCACCATCTGAGGCATGCTTGATTTCAGGAATATCAGCATTCTCAACAGGAACAGAGCAACAAAACATCATAGACTTTTACCATGCTACGACCTTGTAAATAATAATAAAAATACCTAATAATAATAAAAATAATAATAATAGTTGTTGTTGTTATTGTTATGATGGGGTTTGTGCCTTAAAAGCTATTTTGTTTAAGATACCTTTACTTATTCAACAAGAAATACCATAATTTCCTAATGATTGATTATGGTAAGTATATAGATTTTGCTAAATTTCTTCATCCATGGGGTTAATATATGGGGGAGATCTATGCTTGGAAATGCATTTGTTTTATTCATGATACTTACTCATTAACTCATGATCTGATTGAATAAGTAATGTTTAATAAGCTGCGGTTAATACACAAGTGCAGTCAATACTATTTTCTCGTTAGTCTCGTTACTCCTTTTGTTTTGCACGCGGTGCATGTTAAATTAGGGAAAAAACTGAAAATACTGACAATTAGGCATAACTGTCTTAGTCGGCTACAGAACACTCAGGGTGTGAAAACTGAAAAATAAATGTTGGGGGAGGTGTATAACAAAAAGTCAGGAGAAATCTCACACAATCTCAGCACTAATAAAATGTGGTGTCATTGATTTATGTATTGTATTGCGATTAATATACTGTAAGTATTAAAGTGAGATGCGTGTGAGATTTGCGTGTGAGATGCGTGTGAGTTCTAGAGTTCTCAGGAATCCCACTTAGTAGGTTCTTTGGCACTCTGTGTCCGCATCACAAGATTCAGACTCAGACCAGTAAACCTCTCTCAACTGAGCACCAGAGAAAGGAAACATATTATCGGCTCACACCACGCAAGTGCGGTTTCTGCTCTCAGAGGACACGGAAAGATTTGCAAATTGTCACCACGGCGCGGATCTGGATATGTAAAACCCTCTCATTCTTAGCGCCATCTCCATTACATTTTCACGCCATTTGCTAGACCATGCTGATGTGTGAAACTGAAATTTCATAAGTGTTCTTCTGATATTTTTCTGTTACTGTTTAAATCATGCATGAGGATCTTGACATTACAATTTATTGTCACCAGTACCTTCCACAAGCAAGATTTTTAATTTTCTATATTGTTTTTAGTTGTACAAGCCTTGCTGACACAAGAAAGAAACATCCAAATATACAAAAGATTTGCTTACATAAATGATATGAAAAGGGAAAATATGTCCAATTTGACTGAACAACAAAATGGGGATGAAATGTTATGAATCTCATTTCAAAATATAATCCTCAGCTCACCTGCTAGTTTAATCACTTGCACAACATTCTGGGAAATATATATTTTGCGCATGTTTTTGCATGTTTTCTGACTTTATCGAATCAGGTCCTGAAAGCTTTATCATATTGTCGCGGTGTACTTTAGCATATTACAATCAAGTAATTGAGCACTTGTGCAGATCCTTTTGTACATCTGTTCTGCTCTTTTCCACAGGGCTCAGTATTAGCATAAGCAATCACAATATTGTTATTACTGTGCTTTTGTCCAAAAAAACCCCCACAAAAAACACTGATTTTAAAACATAAATCTCTTATTTGTTACGCATTGCATGGCAGATGACAGCCAGCCTTGGACGGGAAACCTGTCACAGTTAAGCGGCTTCTGTATACAGTAATATCAGTGGGTCTTCAATTATTTTAATATCTCAGGCATATTCAATGGAAAGGTGAAGGGGTAAAGAACAGATGGGAGAGGCCATGGTGCTGAAACCCGAGGCTCCAGTCTGATGCTTCCCTGGAGACATGTGCTCTCAGAGGCACCTGATGTGCCTCTGCCATGTTTTCATTACCGTTGATAAACTTTTGGACCTTCCATCGTACAATGGGTGTATATCTACATTTCTTCCACTTTTTGGTTCATTAACACAGCCTGCTGTCAGCTACAGATGCACTGCAGGAAAAGAAACACAATGTTTGCACAATCCTAATATCTTAATGCGACTGAACTTTTCAGCAATTCAATAGGACACAGTTTGTGAGGAAATCAGCTGATTCAACAAGACATATGAGCAGCAGCTGCAATATTTTTCTCACAGTCCATCAGCTAGGCACAATCCATCTGTGGCCATTTAGTCATATTGTCCTCAGATAAAAGATGAGGAGAAAATCTTAAACAGGGAGTAGACATAACAAGCACAGATAATACAGCCATGCTCTCTGACAGCTTAATCCAGCTTCTTGGAAAGACCAGATTAGATCAGTACATTTCCATACGAGACACATGCTGAAGGGGGTGGTGAATTTTGAACGGAAGGGCACCTCATACACCAAGACTTGGGGGAGCACTACTTAATAGTGAGTGGCACTTAAGTGCCAAAATAGAAAGCAGGACTGTGGGCATAAACAAGTAGACGTGGTGTTGGAGAAAGAGGTGGCATGGAGTGGACAGCGAGCACCAAGTTAATGACCTTGCCCTTATCTTGCAAATACACACACACACACACACATACACAAACACACAGATACACAAATGAGCACACTGCCAATCTAGAACTTTGACCCTCTCTCTGAAAAAAACACACACACACACACACATACAGACACACACACATACAGGAATTGATGGGGACACTCATCAGTTGCTTATTGCTTTAAGAGATAAAGCGCTTGACAAGTGTTGCATCTGATTAACTAAATTTTGCTATGTAAGATCCTCAACCACTTTCAACCTCACTGAGTGCTTTTTTGAAGTTAACGAATCTGACAGTGTGTGTTCTAGGTTGCCCTTCTGAGAGAGACAGCTATTAATTCACTGGAATAAATAGGTTATATACGTTCATTTACACCTTTAAATGTATCCAAACAATGCAGGTAGTGTAGATGTTATTGATTTTCAAATATTTGCAGATGGCAATCTGTAAGTGCTAGATCGCCCATCATACTATTTAGCATCCAAACTGACCTTGGTATTGCTTGCTGCTGTAATATTTCTATTGACCTACTGTACAGTGTTTGCCATGTCAAATTCAGCACCACTGAATCATGGGTATATTATTGCGTATTATAGTATATAGGTAAACGGTATTGTATTGAACAGATTGAACAATGTTCTGGAGAACTGTTGTGTTAAGACCTCATGTCATGAAGTTCACCTGTGACTTTCCAAACTGTCCTCCTGCTATAGGCCTTGGAGGGATGGAGTGCTCCTTGCCGGTGGATGGGCGACAGGTGCCTCTCAGCATGCTCTCGGAAGACAGCTTCCGGGAGTGCCGTGGGATCCTGACCCTTACAGACTATCTCATCGTCATCTTCTCGGGGATCTGCGTCTCGGTGGCGGCCATCATGGCCAGCTTCTTCCTAGCCTGCACCGTCCACTGCTTCCAGCGCTGGAGCAAGTTCACCAAGTCGGACAAGGACGACATGGACGAGTGAGGAGAGAGAGATGGAGAGGGCAAGAGGGAGAGCGAGAAGGAGAACTTAGGATAAGGACAAGGACAGTCTACCACTTTGATCTTACCCCAACAAAAACTTGCCTACCCACGCTGCACCTCTGCATGGAGGCCCACAGTGAGACAGACTGAAAAAGGGACCTGAATGCAAACACCACATCTTCCCATGCTGCTTGTCAATGCCCACGGTGAAGTTATCCACTAGTGAAGGTAATCTAATGTGAGACTCTTTGACTGAAGATGGTATGACTGAAAGTTTGAATGATGCAAAACGTTTTAAGGGTCTGACGCCTAGACAGGCGATTCACTCATTTGAACCAAGCCTTAAGACTAAAACTGTTTTTTAAACACAGAGCATTTGGAGTCCCTATCTTTTCGCACAAATCAGAGAGAGCGAGGTCACCTGAATACTGATGAGGGAGATCAGATGTATTCAACGTCATATAGAGGTTTCCAAATTCCGCCACAAGCACTTTACAACAGACAAGAGTAGTCCCTGAAATGGTTATACCACCAAAGATAGCATTTATTCTCACAGCCGACATTACTACCCATCTCCATCAACTCACAAGCTGATTCTGCAGATACAGCACTGGCTTAAAGTGATGCATGCTGGACCTTATTCAAAGCATGTTGGCACAGTGCAAAAGTCCAGTATGCATTGCTTTAAGACAGTGTTCTAAGCAGCTGTATGAATCTGAATACACCCAGTGACTTTGTGGACACTGTAAGCTCAGACAAATTTAGAGCCACCTGAGGGATCTAAAAAAGGTGACAAAATATGGTTAGTTCTGTTTATTGTGCATGCACTGGTACAAAAACATTTACTGTGCAGACTCTGTACAGCCTTTGGTCAGGCTCTAATTTCACCAGTATTGCCAACCAAGTTGAAGTTAATTTCATCAGAGCATAAGAGCATGACATCCTGCTGTCTATGCACTTCTACAGTCATTGGGTGGACAAAGGACAGATCAGGGACAGATCCTATCCACAGTCAAGCTGGACATACTTTGCAAACCAATATCATCCCTGTTTCAAAGTGGTGCAGATCAGTGCACACCGGCATGTACCATGATCTGATCTGGTAAAAACTTTTCACAGAAACAGGTCTGGGCCTGGCACATGAAAGCTATGCAAGACGAGAGCCATATATGTTCCATCCCTGCTAAGGGCATTTGTTTAGGTTTAGTGAATTTCATTTTTAATATGTGACTGTATCATTAAGGTTTGTTTTTAATTATGCATAGAAAAAGGGAACACTGAGCTGAGATGTGTAACAGAATTAAAAACTGACTTAGCAACCAGAAGCCTCCGCATTCGTGGACCAACAGTTTACTGGCACAGCAATAAAAAAACATTTTGCTTTGTGAAATGACGATTTGATCATTCTGAGGTCAATGTCTGTTTGAAACATACCAGTGTCTACATGGGTGCAAATGTCTTATTAGCATTATGTTAGCATTTATATTTTGAGATATTTGATAGCCATGTTCTGGACATACTTTATGTTTACAAATTTGGTTTTGGAAAACTGAAAATTGAATTACATTTTAGGATAATCCAATTATTGCAAGGCCAGATTAATGACTCAGTTCTGACTCAAATACATGTATATGTCTTTATGTGTTGAACAGTGATAATTTTTTGTGGAGATCTGTACAGCTGGATACATTGAGGGTCACCATGTCTAACTAAAGCATATGAATGCATCAAAAGCACAAGTGAGAGATTTATTATGTCTGAGCCTAAATCCAGAGGACACAATTTTATTAAAAAGATAACGTAAACATTAGCTAACAAAACATTAACTTCATAAGAGCTCTTATTTTCCTAAATGAATGTCTGCCCAAACATTGTCTTTAAACTGGGCGCCTTTTGTTGTATTTCATGCAGAAATGTAAAAAAATATATACATTATATGTAGCAAACATTTCTTCCTCTCTCACAAGGACAGTGCATACATTGCACTAAGAGGTCTGGCCCCATCTTATACTGTGATCAGTTTTGACTAGATGGTTTCCTGATTGTCTGGCCTGGATTGTCTGATTGTTTTGTTTACACAACACTTTAAAATGATATGCAATACCAACCATTACAAAATGTGTAATGTTGTATTATTCATTTATGAATAATTGAAATATGTATATGCTACAGATGGGATAAATATTAAACTGTCCTATTTTCCAATTGGAAGGCTATTCCAGACAAAATCTGCTCTATCCACTCATCAATGAAATACACGAGGAAAACATGACATAGAGATTAAGAATAAATTGTATATGTACGGTCTTGACTTGAGTGTATAATTTCATTGTTCTTATGGTATTGATTCCATGTTGTTTATATTTTTGATACATCCATAATAAATTATTGCTATGAATAAATTAACTTTGGTACCTGGCAGAAGTCATTTTTTTATCATCAAACAGTTTCTTCAGAGATGGCAAAAAGTGGTTAGGACTCAGGATTATATATGAAAGATTACATAAAAGATTATAAATGTGCAGTCACAAAGCTATGAAGACTGCAACATAGGGAGGTTAAACCTTCATCATGTCCAGTCCAGCATGTTATAAGGAGACAATTCTTTTCATAATAGGAAGTGATTATTTAATATTGGTCAAACCCCAGTTTGTTCATAAAATGTTCGTGCAAGGGAGGATAGCTGTGACCTGTGACTACACTGTACAATCAAGTTTATTTTTCAAACAAAGAAAATGGTTCGTCAGTGACTTAACTATTTTCGTCTTTATTCTTCACTGTTAAAAAGCTTGCTGTGTTATGCTTAGCATTAGGAGTGTCGAGGATGGGGGATGTCCCTGGCTGAGCAACAGGGACTCATGTGTTTTTAAGGGAACCTGACAGCTTACAGTTGTTCCTCCCGGGCATCATGCAACAAACAAGCGAACAGTGCTTCAAACCGCCTCTGTTGTTGGCATAGGAGAAAACACCCCTTTACAACGAACGAGACACAGGGAAAAGGGAGAGATGTCAGAGGTGCATTTGTGCATTTTGCTTCCTCATCGTCTGAGGAAGGGAATAAGAAGTGACAGGGAGAGAGAAAAGGAGAGTTGGGGAAAAAGAGAAATGAGGATTCTTCAGCAACCTCTGAATTCATATTGTTACCATGGTTACGTGGCTGTGGGCCAGTTGTGTTGGAAGCAGAGACAGCCACTGAGGAAGAGAGGATTTTGGATTTGCCATGTCACCTCTCTCTCTCTGTCGCACTCTCGCTTCCTCTCTTTTCCTTTCTTTCTTGCACTTTCTCTCTTTTTCTTTCTATCAGTTTCTTTCTCTGTCCATTCTGTCTCACATACACTGCTTGCCATCTCAGCATTTGTTTGTACATGCAATGTATGTGATATTCAAAGTTGTGGCTGAAAGTTGAATTAGGACTTTCTTGAGTTTTCTGCCATATTGGAATTCATTTGAATGCCTCAAGACACAAGCAACAAATTAAAATGCAGATTTTGTGTGTTCTGTTGTACAGTCCTTGGATTTCATTCCATAAAAACAAGTCTCTGACCTACTGTCAACCTCATCTACCGATCAAAGAAAAACATTTGCTGTAAGCAGGGGCTGATAAGCCCTGAAATAAAATGCTATATAGAGGGTCTAAAAAATGACTTAAAATACAAATCATTTCATTATTATTTTCTGTGCACAGTAATGCTCTGTCTAGCTTAGATGTAACATGATTTACACTTTAGTTTAGTTTAGATGAAGTAAGACCTAGTAAGTCAGAAAGGAGGTAGGGCACTAGCATAAAGATAGCAGGCCAAGTTAAACCATCTCAAAGTTCACCAACAGTGGAAACTGTACTATTCCATCCACAAAAAGAGCAATGATTAGTAATAATTAACAGTAAGAGCAATCCCAAGCCTGACCACAGAAACATCCAAACGGGATCAACTGAGTTTAACCTACATTCTGGATTTACATTCAGTTCCACCATTATGACAGTGATCTAACACCATGCAAGAGGCCATGAGGGCAAAACCTGGATTTCATTCAACATAATGGACATGACCTTGCTCTGAGCTGTGCCGTCTCTGCAACTGATCCTATGTTTCTTACACTGACACGGTTTCTGCAACCGATGCTACTTTGCTCACACTGACACTGAAGGTTTCTTACACTTTACATTGAAGCTGTAATTATTACTTGGCTAAAACAACCTCCCATTTTGTTCTCTAGAACAGTCTGTTATTTGTGCGAAAGCACTTTTATGCAGCTGACCATTGTGAAGCACTGCAATGATATAATATTGTAACATCACATTTAGTGATACTATGAGAGACTCAAAGAGAGATGATGGATGTGTATGTTTTTAGTGTGTATTAAGATGTGTGTGTGTGTGTGTGTGTGTGTGTGTGTGTGTGGGTATGTGTTAAAGAGGGAGAGAATGTGTGTGTGTATGTGAGAGCAAGAGAGAGAGAGAGTGAGTGAAACAACACAGCATAACAAACCCCACATCCATTGTGATGAGCAGATGTGGAGGTTTGTAGAGCTGTGAGCTGGAACAGATGGCCGTCTTCGCCACTGTGGACATGCACTGGATTATAGCATGGCACAAGACCAGCCAGGGGGTGTGGACATCCACATCTGGCTGGATTATTGAAATGAGCTGCTCTATGCCTTGTGCCACACTGTAGAGCTGAGAGTTAACTCCCAAAGATGTGTGGCGGAAATAGACAGACACATTGTTTAGTAACCATGTGAATGAGTGAGTGACTGAAAGTATGTGTGTGTGTGTGTGTGTGTGTGTGTGTGTGTGTGTGTGTGTGTGTGTGTGTGTTTGTGTGTGTGAGATAGAGAGAGAGGAAGAGAGTGCATGCGTGAGGAGAGAGTTCAGCAGCCCTTTTTACCCTGCAGCAGGCCTGCGGTGGACCAGGGATTACTTAGTGGGGTCTGGGTGGATTACTGCATCCATCCAGTGCATTTAGAAGAGCTGATGAACTTGTGGGATCAGTCCAGCCCTGTAATTAGAGACGAGGGCTTTAGAGCATAAGAAAGCTAGGCCAAGAGTCTGAATCATTACACTGAATTGACAGTAAAGAAAAACAGTGTGAAGAGTATGATTTACAAGCATCTGATCTATGGAGTGTCATAACTGGCTAAAGAGGCTTTGTTGTACTACTGAATAATGAGGAGCTATCAATCCAATCCAATTACTATCTACACAGACAGTTATCAGTGCTGTTAATGTAAATACAATGGCATTATAACATTTTATCATATATTATCACATTTTTTCAAGTGAAAGATGAGCTATTGTCAAACATATAGAGCCAAGCTCATGGGAGAACAAACACTGAGCTGCACTGACAATTTTATTAACAGGCCTCTTGTCAGTCAAAGCAATTTGCAAAAAATGCATTTTTTTTTCTAACTTTACCAAAAAATTTTCACACCACATTTTTTAGATTAGTTATAGCATATAGACTATAGGGCCTCGGCTACTTGTAAAGAGGGCTCTCTTATTTTCTGTTCAGTTCTCGCAGATACGGCTATGTTATCAGGAGCAAATGTGCCCCCATGCGATTGTTACTGAGACTGCAAGATGCAAGCAATTAGCATTCGTTTTTGGCATGTCTGTTAACATTGTGTGCATATCTTCATACCCTTCTGGACAAATGCAACTATCTTTCTTCGGAAAAAATCGCAAATGTAGCTATCTAGATTTGACCTATTTAAATAGTATCAATCTGACATCCAGACGCTAGATGTCGGCAGTGTTCACAATTCCATGCATGATTGCAGGCTATGTTTTTGTCACGTGACAGGAAAACACCGTTGGAACTGCTGTCATATCAGGAAGCGTTGTCTTATTATTTATGTGTGACTTTGGACAAGAGAGAGATAGAAATCGAGCAGTATTAAACTGGCAAGAAAATATTTTTTATAATTTAACCGGTGACAGATCTATGGAATAGCGAAGACGACCACACTGTTCAGTATAATTTGTTGCATCGTAAGCTTGTCAGTTTAGTATCACAGTTAGCTGTGCCAGTGAGTTTCACAACAGAAGTACACACAGTACTAGCTAGCATAGTTGCGCTATACTAGGAACTGCCAAAAGCTAGCTAGCAAGCTCACGTTGACGTTGTCTACCCAGTCACAACCTTGTCTCCGGTGCGTTGTGCATTCCAGTCGCCACAATGCGATTTTGACAAAGACTTTTGTTTGAACTGTTGTGCTTTGATGCTATTGATGTGGAGAACTCTGCGACTCTAAAGTCAGCTACGGGGACTATTATGTTAGGTTCTAAATAACAGTCCGAGCTGAAGTTGCTGCTTTTATTTTGTTGACAAGGACACTTTCAATTGTCAGCTAGCAGACTGGCTAGGGTGTGTTTGACAATGGAACTAAATGATCAGAACGACTAAAAGACAGATCGATATATCCAACAAAATGGTAAGTTATCACATTTGTTCATTCTTTGCCAGCGTCAGGGTTTCAGAGTGACAGGACTCCCTAGTGCTGCCTAATGTCAGTTATCTGAGCAAGCGAAACTCTCATCGAGTGTTGTGCGTCACATGACTCTCATCTTACAACTTAGAGAAAACATTGCACATTTGAGAAGAGAAAGTTTTCAGTATGTTATAAAACATTGGCTCTCCCAACACATTTCACGCTCTAGTTGTTGTTCAACTGATTTGGCTAACGTTACCCAGTGTTGCACCAGGTAGTTGCTAGCGTAGCTAGCTTACGAGTAACTGAAAGTCATGTTTGGTGATGATCCATCAATGTTAAGTTTCCCTTTCGAGATGACCTTAAATAAGGAATTATTTATTTATTTATGACTTGTTTCTGGTACTCGGTGTTAGTCTGATCGCAGCTAAACATACAAACATAACCATACTGTCACAATACAGCTTTTTTGGCAAGCTAACTATGGCAAGTTCAAGTAACATAACATTAGCTTAACGTTAGCTGTGCAGCTAGCTGTAGTTCATTGCCTCAAATTCAAGCTGTCTAAAAGCTTAACCTGCCTAATTTGGGGTTCCGATCTGATTAAAGAAGTATACGTGTCAATGATGTTAGTTTCCTGTTTTTATATAGCAAAATATGCATAGACAGCACTGACTGACTTTTCTAACGTGCAGGCTATAATGCTAACTGTTGCTTTCTTCCAAAAGTGTTAGTGTAACTTACATTGCACCCTGTTGCTGGGGAGGGCTCAATGTTGCAAACTGCAAAAGTGCAACCTATAGGTCAGTGCGAGCATATGGGGCTTGCCTGTTGTTTGTCCGATATCTGCAACTGTAATGTTTTGTTTGCTGTTTGTGTTGCTCAATTCAGACTCCAGACTCATGTTGTGAACGCTGACACCCCCCAACTCCCTAACTTTCCCCCTCCAAACAACTCATAATGTTGGAGGGACTTGTTGCCTGGGTACTGAATACATACCTCGGCAAGTATGTCAGTAACTTGAACACAGATCAGCTCTCCATCGCCCTTCTGAAAGGTATGGTGTCTGCAGTGGAAGTTGATCAGTCGTGCGCTTTTAGCTTGCAGGCTTATTTGGCTGATGCTCACTGTGATATTGCTGGTTGCAGGGGCGGTGGAGTTGGAGAATCTGCCCTTGCGGAAGGATGCTCTAAGAGGGTTTGATTTGCCTTTTGAGGTCAAAGCAGGTTTGTGAGGTTTTATTTTCCTACAGTGGTTGCACCCCACATGCATCTTTGACAGTTGTTCTTATGGCATATATGTAAATTAGTGACAATATTTTCACTGTAATTTTTATCCAAGGTTGTGCAGTTTGCTTTGGACAGAAGAGTCCACTGAATGCCTAAACTATATAATATTTTTGTCTCTCAAGAGTGCAGCTTTAATGCAGTCTATGATTTCCATGTGTGGGTGCAGTGAAATGTAGAAATGTAGATATACTTGTCTGGTGAGACAAGGAAATTAAATTCTTGTTTTGCCCTAATTCATGTGCGGTATTTGACTAACTACTTTCTAGCACAGATAGTCCAGAGCATTCAATACCACATTTTATTCATCAGTATTCTCTGTGGTTGTTGTAGGCTTCATTGGAAAAATCACCCTGCAGATCCCATTCTACCGGCCACACAGTGAACCATGGGTCATCTCCATGTCGCAGCTGAACCTGATTATCGGGCCTGCCCGCCCCCAGGAATTCGACGAGGAGAAGGAGAAGGAGGCGGAGCAGGAGCGCAAGAAACAGCTGCTCAAGGCACTGGAGGACAAGTGGAAGGTGGGAGAAAAACTAGCTCGACCTGTCAGATGAAAAGCATAAAAATAAATAGGATGTTTGTGTTTTGACTGTCAAACTGTGATTACTGTTGTTACAATAAATCTTTAGAAATATTACTGTGCTGTATTACCACAAACATTATTGGTTCACTTTTTAATAATACTGAATCACTCCTCACAGCAAGTATATTTTGCTATTAAATCCAATATTATATTAAGGTGGGTTGAAGAATGAGTTAAAGAGAGTCATTATTTGTTCTGAGACTATTTTCAATTTGTTCTTTGCTGCAGAGCGAGTGTGAGCAGAAAGGGGAGTCATACTGGTACTCTGTTACGGCTTCAGTGGTCACCAGAATAGTAGAAAACATTGAGGTAAGTCATGGATTTGCAGCAAGATACATTATGTATTCACTGGTGTATTGCAGTGTTTACTGCTTGGAGTTTATCTTCATAAATCTCGTTTTTTATATAATTCATTTTATTTTGGATTTATAGTTTGGGGCAGAAAATTACATGATAGATATAATCCCCAAATTCCCCTGAGAAATACTGACCTACACAGATAGCACAGAATCCAACGCACAACACTACATTTTTAGCCAGCTGAAGCTGATCCATGACCCAGAAACTCCTTATGTGACTACTGCCAAGCATTCTGCTTTTCTTAAATTGTCTTGAAAAAAAACAGTTTTTTGTTGTTGTGGTTGTTGTTTTTCTGGTCTCTTAGTGGGGATACTCTGTGTCGATGGTGAAAGTGTGTGGTGATTGATGCTATGCTACTGACAACTTCATCTGTTTGTAGTTGAACATTCAAGGTGTTCATCTAAGGTTTGAAGATAACTACTCTAATCCAGAGAAGCCATTTGCTTTTGGAGTATGCATCAAGAATGTCTCTGCTCAAAACTCGGCCAAAGAACCGGTGAGCCATCAGTCTTGCTGCAAAAATAATGTGCTTGAAACTTTAAATTATTTGTGAGCTCCAGCTTTTGTAATGCGTTGCTTTGGAGGTTAATGACATTGTGCTCTAAACAGGCTCAGAAGCACATGCGACAGAAGCAGCTGGAGATTGAGGAGTTCAGCGTCTACTGGGACACCAGTAGCACTATGCTGGGTGACCTGCCTGCTGCTGAGATCCAGGTATGCATCTGTACACACAAAAAACTGATTTGCTCGATTGACTTGGTGGTAAATGGATTGGATATATACCCTGAACACACCCAGGACTAATTGTTCAGATTTAGATGTGCAGTACTTCCTTATTGTAAAACCTCTCAAAATGTATAAGATAACAGTATTATTTGTTCCTGAAAATATCAGATTGCATGCAAAAGCGTGTTGGTAACAGTTGTTGTGTTATATATTATTGTGAGATATAACTGTTGTTGTAATATAGTCTATATTGTATGTACAGGAGACCATGACCAAATGTATGCAGAGCCGTGAGCACCAGTACATCTTTGAGCCAGTGTGTGCCTCCGTGTTGCTGCGGAGGAACGCTTCCAAAGAGCCGCTACGTTCCCGCCACACCCCTCGCATTCACGGCCAAGTGCAGCTCGAGCCCCTGGCACTCAAGCTGTCCCAGGTACAGCACCTAACAAAGTGGATTGATTAATACCTTAATCATTGGAAGAATACTCACAGTATTGAGTGGATATACATCTGAATGTTACTTTAAAAATATGGGGAGTGCTAAGAGATTCTGTCTTCCTCAACCATAGGTCCAGTACCAACAGATCATGGCCTTCCTCAAGGAGCTGGACCGCAGGGAGAGGGAAATGCTATTTCGCAAGTGGAGACCCAAAGTCCCCATCACAGGAAAGTGAGTTGGTTTTGTTTGTTCTGATTCGTTTGTTGAATAGAAATGACATCAGTCCATCTTTTCCAATTGAGAGATATCTTAATTGTGTCTAATGTCTATATAAAGACTTAATTTTAGCAGTAAATATTGAAGTAATACAAACCTTTCGGTCTCAGTTTGTGCTACTGTACACCACTGCATGTTATCAGTAAGCCTCGCTCTTCACCAGTCTCATTTCACCTCTCTGTCACCCAGCTGCCGACAGTGGTGGATGTTTGCCATCAACGCCAACCTGAGCACCATCCGAGAGCAGAGGCGGCGCCATAACTGGGACTTTGCTTTGCAGAGGGCACGGGACGCCCAGCTCTACACCACCTTCTATGTCCAGCGGCTTAAGGGCCTCCCTCTGAGCCCACAGCAGGAGGTAGGAGCAATCACTCCCAAACACACTCGCCTCCAGGGATGGGATTTTACACGTCTGATGACAGGTGTATCATTTCTAAAACCAAAATCAAATAAAATAAACTTAAATTTGCAATATGGTGTATGTATTTGCTTGTGTTCATAGAAACATGTAATCATAGAAATTTGTGTTAATTTTGGTCGGAATGGAAGAAACATTAGTCATTAATCTGAGGTTTCTGAGGTTTCATATACATGTGCAATTTGCTCTTTGTCCAGGACGATCTGGACAGGATAGAAGAGGAGCAGACCCTGGAGGAGCTGCAGAGCCTAAGAGAGATTGTCCACGACCGGTTCCGTAAGCAGGAAGAAATTGCAGAGGCAAGCCAAGATGACTTAAGAGAGAATTAACAAAACCGGCCTTAAAGCCACAGACAGCTTTAAGTTGTCACTGGTAGAGCACTGAGCGATCACAGAGAACATCCTTAAGGAGTTGTCAAACTAGGGTTTGCATAATACTAACAATAAAAGAACAAGTGTTATCCTCAGTCAACCATGGTGCGAAAATATCAGTCATTCCTGTCATGCAACCACAGTATATGCATTGTCGCAAGCCACATACCGAGAAAACTGTTCTCTGGGAAAAGAGCTAAAGAAGTGTAGTTCGATTCTTTTAGTGCGACTGTCTATATAGTTAATGATCAGGATAAAAGATACTGCTGCAGATCATTAGGCAGATCATTAGGTCAATGGAAAAAAATGTTTTGATGTAATTGTACCATGCAAGTTTCCAAACTGAAAGTAAATTTAATGAACAGCAGATGAATAATGGCCCCCAGATGGTGTATTGATTATGTATTAATGCATGCTGTGTTTTCCCTCTCCATTCCTCGGCCCTATCCAAAACAGAGTTTAAGAGAGCCCATCTCCGACCCCGGCCACTTGTCTCCGACGGGCTCCATACCCAAGAGTGGGAGTTCAGGGATGATCCAGTACCTGCAGTCCTGGTTCCCTGGCTGGGGCGGCTGGTATGGAGACTCGCAGGGGCCAGAGAGAGGGCCCGATGGCCAGGGAATGGCTCCAGATGACCTGCTGCCAGGCCCTGGCTCATGGGATATTCTAGGTCAGCCTGTTTAAAGGCAGCTATGGTTAATTTATGAGGTCTACAGTAGGTCTGTTTAGCTCAGTTGGTAGAGCTTGCCTCAAGTATTTTCGAGGGATTTCAAGAAATAGAAATAGAAGCTTTTCCTAAATAGATGCTGACAGATGATGGCTTGCCAGGAATCCCTCTTATAAATGATTACATTTGGAAACTGATGACTACACTTTGTAAGCTTTGCAGAAAGCATAATTGCCATTAGGTACACTGTATGCCGTGTTTTTAGAGACTCCACAATTTTTTTGCCAATCATACGTGTAAAACTAAACCAGGTCACTTTTAAATCACTTTTAAAATTTTCTCAAACATGAAAGAATCTGTGGAAACTAAATCTGTTACCTGCGCAGCTGATCCAGATGAGCTGTTTGACCCACTGGAAGACTCCCAGACTCTCAACACGTTCACAAGGAGGGATCACCTTTTTGCCCAGCTAGACTTTTTGCTAGAGAAGGCATCTGTGACACTCTTACATCAAGAGAAGACTGCCATGACGTCTAAAGAGAGTGGCGTTATTCAGCTGGAATTTTCAGGTACTATACTCTTATGTTCAAGAGGAGCTCTTAGGCTATTATAGTTGTTTTTTTGTAGGGTTGTGGATTTGAGCTGAGTGGTTTGGCGTTGCAGGTGTCAAGATTGGTGTGGAGTCCCTTCCCCGTTCGGAGTCTTCCTTGCTGTCTGTTAAACTGGGAGGCCTGTTTTTGAGAGACTTAACCACCCATGACACAATTTTCCCTGTCCTTGTCTCCCCCAAAACAGTAAGTGTCCTTGTCTCCCCTAGAACACTAATTGCTGAGTTGCAGGTATTGCTGTTTCATGTCACATTATGGTAAAGGAATGCCTTTACTGTAGATGCCATTGGACTGCCTCACAAGGACTACTTAATACTGCTTTAAAATGGCTATGGTTTCTTTACTTGTCCTCTGTGTTTTTTAATGGGTGATTATTTCTCTTCAAGGATAAGGTTGTTGTGGCCGTAAATCAACCTTTTGGACAGCCTTCAAGTACAGATTCAGGTTAGTAGAGAAAAATGAGTTGCTTCTACATTAATATTTCCCCTGCATGCAGTTGGGTTTGGAGCAAAAAAAAACACATCTGGGACATACAGTTCATTATGTCTTGTTTCATGCTGTTACTTATAGCTCCCAGTGTGGAGTCCTCTGCTGCTCCTGTCTTTGAGATGATCTATGAGCGCAACGCCGTCAGAAGTAAATATGAGAGACGGTTGGAGGTGAACACCAGCCCTCTAAACATCATTTACAACCCCCAGGCCATTAAAAAAGTGGCTGACTTTTTCTATAAGGGCAGGGTTCACACCTCAGGTACGTTATAGTTACCATACTCTTGCCTTGATGTCTATTTCTAGTCTTGGCCGATGGAGTAATGGTGCTTATCATTGTTTTTGGCTCAGGCTTTGGATACCAGTCTGAGTTGGAGCTGAGAGTAGCAGAGGCTGCCAGGAGGCAGTACAACAAGCTGAAGATGCAAACCAAAGCAGAAATCAGACAGACTATCGATCAGCTGCTTGTCGGCGAGTTCATTGTACGTAGGGACCTAAACATAAGTGTTTATGTGAAATAAGAATTTGAACATGCAAAACATATTGCTTATTTGTTTTGCTTGAATGTTTGCATTACAGGAGAACAGCAAGCGATGGACAATGAAACTGGATATATGTGCTCCACAAGTGATCTTTCCAGATGACTTTCAATCGGGTGACCCCATGTTGGTGGTTGTCGATCTTGGTCGCATCCTCCTCACAAATTCCCAAGGTATGTGGTCAGTTTATAGTGCTGAGAAATCACTAATATCACGAGACACTAATTGTAATTTGAATTCCTCAGCTTAGGGTTAAAGTTTCCTCTTTCCGCTCAACAGATGATTCAAAGCCGAAAGTGAAAACTGCATCGTCTGAAGGAGATGACCTGAGTGACGAAGAGTACCAAACACCACTAGCAACGCCACCAGAGTCTCCCCCACCAGAACCAGAGGCTGAGTTCAAAGATCGTATCAAGAGCCCTGAACTTCCTTCTCTCTGTTCACCCGAAGCTGTACATTCCTTCAGCAAGAACCTGTATGAGAAGTACTCCCTGTCCTTCAAAGACCTTCAGATCATGGTGGGCCGCTACAAGGACAACTGGAAGCACCTGCAAGAGAATGAAGTTGGCCCAACCCACGTGGTGGAGAAATTCAATGTGCTGCTACAACTGGAACAGAGACTCCGCTACACCTCAGACCCCCAGTTGCCCGGGGCAGTTCTTTCAGGTACCCTCCCTGACCTCAAGGTGCACATCAATCTGGAGAAGATGACTGCACTGAGGAGCTGCCTCACCCGCCTGGGCAGCACCACAGCAGAGGAGGAAAAAGGTGACAGCAAGGGAGAGAGCCTCAGGTCTCCCGACCCTTTGACACTGCGCCATGAGAAGATCTTTCAGAGGGAGGACAGTCAGTGGAAACTGCAGGGGTCTGCCAAAAACCTCACACAAAGTGTAATGACACTGGAGCAGCACACAAGGGAAGTCCTGGTGGAATCCAGGCTCCTTTTAGCAGAGTTCAACATCAACTATATGCAACTGGGTGTTGAGAGTGGCGGGCGGTATATCTCTGTACTGAAAGTCTTTGGCACAAACGCTCATTTTGTAAAGCGGCCTTATGATGCTGAGGTGTCCCTCACAGTGCACGGGCTCCTTCTGGTGGACACCTTGCAAACTTATGGGTCGGACTTTGACCTTTTGGTGGCCTCCCACAAGCACCTCAGTTTTGATGTGCCTACCGGTAGTCTCAGAGAGAGCCAGCCGACATCTCCTGTCTCTCCTGATGGAAGGTCTCCAGAGCCTTCCGACCTCCAACAGGAGTCGTCGGGATTGTCTTTCCAGAAGGTTTCCCCTCTTAGTTCCTTTCTCATGGACCAGGAAGCACTCATAAAACTGGAGTACCAGTTTGTTAGTTCTGACTGTCCCTCTATGAACCTGGACAGTTCCCTTCAGGTGACCACCATGCAGGTAAATAACTTGGACATCATCCTCAATCCTGAAACCATGGTGGAATTGCTCAAGTTCCTCCAGCAGTCGTTCCCAAAGGAAGAAAGCACATGTTCGCCCTCGACACAACAATCATTACCACTGCCTAATGGAGAGGGCCAAGATGAAACCTTTCAGTCCACCTATGAGCAAAACAAAGAGTTTAATGTGGAGATTCACAGATTGAACCTCTTGCTGCTACGGACAGTCGCTACAGGTACAGTTTTGGGTGGAGAGAAGAAAGGCATGAAAATTGCCACTGCCAGTATAAATGGGACTAAGGTCAACGTTTCCATGGGAAGCCGATTGGATATCAATGGTTCTCTGGGGTGCATTCAACTCTTGGACCTAACTCAGGAAGGTGGTAGAGGCCAGTTTGTGGTCAGTATTGGGAATATAGAAGAGATTCCTTCTTCCAAGAGTATGGCTTTCTTCCCTAATGCAGGAATGGCGCCATCGGAAGCTCTGAATTTCTGTCTTCTGGAGAAGTCTCAAGGAGAGTGCTCCTTACAGCTGCAGATGGCCTCCTTGCACTACAATCACTCAGCGAAATTCTTGAAAGAGCTTAGCCTATCAGCCAACGAGGTGAGGACAACTTCCGCTCTATGCTGAAGACCGCTGCCTCAAAAGTGTCCACAGTCCTTGCCAACAAAACTGCCGAATATAGTGGGATGGTCTCTCTCTTTGAAACCCCATCGAGGAGATCCAGAACACAAAGTCAGAGTAACTGGCAGATTGACCCCTTTGACGATGAGGAAGATCTCACAATGCCTGAGGAAGAGCCAAGCTTGGATTCTTTTCTGGTGAAACTAACATTAAATATTAGCATTGAGTCACCTGTTGTGTCCATTCCTAGAAAACCTGGTCACTCAGAGCTTCTTGTCGGACATCTTGGGAGTATAACTATCCAGAATTTCATAGCAGGGCAGGACTCAGAAGGGGAACGGTTACAAGTTGAAGTGAAGGACATAAGGCTGTACTCACTCAACACCTGTCACCTGGTGCAGGAACGGAAGGGACTGCGAAGTGATGTCAGCTCCAACTCTAGTTTTTCACCACTACATAATGAAAGTCTCAATCAGGACGAACCCCAGTTTACTCGGCATGACTTTTTTGAGTCATTGAGTAAGGGAAAGGGTGAGTTTGTTTAATGTTTACCTAATTTTTGGGTTGCAAGGGATTGCGTAGGATTGCACATTGTGCTTTGGCACAGAATAGCATATCTGAGAGAATAAAGTAGGCTGACAGTGAATCACAAAAATGCCCTTTACAGATTTAATAAAAACTTGTTGATGTAAGCCCTGTCCACATTACTGATGACATGGAATTAATAGTTCTTTCATTCCCTTCAGCATTCCATATTCTGAAAGACACTACCATACAGTTCACCCTGGAGAAGGTTCCCATAGATGAAGAGAGCCAGTTCACCTATCTGTCATGCGATGATTCATTTCACAGCACTGGATTACTCAGAGTGGAGGGCAAGTTTGTCAATGCTGTCCAGGTATGGTTGCTTTGAGTAGCTTTTTAATCAATTTTGCTTGATTTTGATATTGTGTAATATCAAAATTTTTGTGAAATATTTTCCATTTAATTTGTACTTTAACCTGTCTTTGTTATTCAACAGGTCTGTCTGTGCAAGCCCGTTTATGAGCAAGTCCTCCAGACTCTGGACAACCTTTCACTCATCGAGGACCAGCGGGCCACACCAAGCCAACCACCAACCCCACCCCCTCCTACCCCATCATCCACCAAGCCGCACCGCTTCCCAGATCCACAGGGGGGCCTCTTTGCGCGTGACCCTCCCCATCTCAATTTGTCTTACTCCTCCCTTTCCTCCTCCCTCTCTACTCCACTCCCTCTCCAGACCCACAGTCCCCCTCTGCAGCCTCCTCCGTTCACCCAGGTGAGGGCCACCTTTTGTGTGGCCGAACTCCAGGTGCAGCTCAGCGCCGACCTCACCCAAGGCTCCCAAGGTTTGGTCAGCCTAAAATTCCAGGACCTGGAGGGGGACTTCACCAAAGACCATCCTCATGTGCTCTCAGTCCAGCTGGCTCTGCGCTCCTTGCTGATGGAGGACCTGCTCGAACAGAACCCTGAATCAAAGCACAAGCACCTCATTGTGTCCCGAGGTGCCCCGAAACCTTCTACCTTTACCCCCAAGGAGTACCTCTCCCAGTCTTGCCCTTCATCGTCAAACGCACTGTACCCTGAAATGCCTCGCTCCTTGCCAGCCCACATGGAGGAGGCTCAAAATGTCTTCCAATTTTACCAGAGGCACACAAGTGTTCCTTCGCCTGCAGCTCGGAAGAAGAAGGATCCCGCTTGCCCCAGCACACCCCCACCCTCCCCATCACGAAACACCCCTTCTCCTCACCCGCCACCAGATTTTGACGAATCACTGGTACATATCAATGTGCTGATGGTGGACAAGCGTCACCCGGAGTTCCAGACCCGTTACGGGAGCATTGGCCGCAGTGTGGATGTTGATTTCAACTGCCTGGATGTTCTCATCACCCTGCAGACCTGGGTGGTGATCTTGGATTTTTTTGGGATTGGCTCCACAGCCAACAACCATGCTGTGAAGGTACCGGCCAACTCTCCCCAGCCTATGCCAGGGCATCCTCTGGGGAATGAGTCCCCAGCTGACCTGACAGATATCTACCCTGAAATTACTGAGGAGGAACTTGAGGACAAGGTTAACACTAGGCTTGATCTCAAGGTAGCAGTATTTTTCTATGACAAAATTTTTTATTTTATTATTTATGAGAATGATTTGGAAAGACTCACATTAATGTTCTTCATTGTGACATTGTACTCATCTCGGTCTTTCTGGACAGGTCCATGCCCTGTCTCTTGTGCTCAACAAGAAGACCACAGAGCTTGCAAAAGCCAGTGTCTCCAAATTGTTCACTCATATGGAAATGATTGGTTAGTATTGATGCTGCTTGTAATGCTTAGGGCTTTGATATAGCAGAAAAATGAGAGCATAATGTTAGACTGCACTTTGGATAGTGTCTACTAAGTTTACCATAATTCAGCATTGTTGGTTATCATCATATTCTGCGTGTGTGTGTGTGTGTGTGTGTGTGTGTGTGTGTATGTGTGTGTGTTTTAATGTATGTGATGGACTGTGTTCTCACGCCTTTGAATGGGATGTGCTGTCTGCCTTACAGATGGTGATCTGGCCCTGCAGGGCAGTCTGGGTAGCTTGTCTCTTAGTGATTTAACCCCTCATGGAGATCTCTACAGGGAACGATTCACAACGCGGGGCGGAGAGGCTCTCGTCTTCAACATACACAAGTACTAACTGTCCTTTTACTTTCCTCTTGCCAGAGTCCATTATCTTAGTGGGGAATTAAATGGGTTTCCTGAGAATTGTTGCCTGAGTAATGGATAAAGACTGTTGTGTTTCACTGTGTTGTATAAGCAGACTGAATTATGGTTTCATTATGTTTGTTTACCTGTTGGCCATTCCGTTGCACTCTAATTTGTAGTGTGAATGAAGATTATTTTCAGGCCTACTTACTTTTGCAGTTGTGGGGATGCTATTACCCATCAACCTGTATATCACTGACTGTATTTTTGTGTGTGTGTGTGCTTTTTTCTTTATTCTCTGAACTGCTTGCGTCCTAAAGGTATGGGGAGCCTGATCCTTACCTGAATCGGGAGTGTGACATAAAGGTGTCTCTCCAAATGGCCTCAGTCCAATACGTTCACACCCAGCGCTTCCAGGCAGAGGTGGTGGCCTTCATCCAGCACTTCACACAGCTCCAGGATGTCCTAGGCAGGCAGAGGGCCGCGGTCGAGGGCCAGGCTGTGAGTTGGCTACCGGGGGAGGGTTGAGGGGATCCTGATTGTTTGTCTTTTCTCGGCCACAGCTGTCATACACAGCAGTGCATTTTTTTCCCTTTTGTTCAGCCAGTGTGGTCATCTCCACAAAAGTCTTACCTTGTCCTATTCTAGAGTCTTTGTAAGCTCATGACAAGATATTGGAATGTATATTACAGGAAAATATTATGCTAGTTATATGCAGTTATACTGTACATTTTTTTTATTTGTTGTGTGACTTTGCAGATGGGTATGTTATGTCACAGGGGCAGCTTTGCTCTGCGCCTACGTATAGATACAAAGGCATTCCTTGTTTGTCAGACTTCATTATTAGTGAAGCAGAAACCCGTTTAAACATTTGCCATTGTCAGAATTTCTTTGTATAAGCTTTCTATAGGCTAATATCATGTACACTTTCTTTACTGGTTACTGACTCTTTTTTTCCCCTGAAAGATCCAGTCCTTAATATTTTGACTAAATATGTGAATTAAAAATATGATTGTATTGTACAGTTCGCAAAGTAAGGTTTTTGTTCATTCATTGACTGTTATTCACCTAAAGTAGCAAGCAAGAGCTTGTTGTGGTCAAGGCGCCTGCTGTTAAAAATAACCAGCTCTGGTCCAGGTGCTGTTCAGACTATTTTAGCCCCCACCCGCTGTGAAGGCATAGTTTGACCCGAGAAGTTGTCAGCTCCCATTTTGTCAGAGGCCAGGAGCGATTCTGTGAATGTGTGAAAGTGTCCTTGTAGCATGATGAGGAGGGACACTTAGCCGGCCGGTCCAACTGGTCCCCTAATCTCAAGGCTACTGGCCTCCAGAGCAAAGTGCCAGTTTGGTAGCAGCGCATTACAAAAGCTTAAAGGCCCCATTGATTTCACTTTTGAGTTTTAACTTGATCGCATTCAAAAGGTCAACGGTAATCTACTTATGCAGCCTTCTCTCGATGCCCAATCCTGCGTCCCTCTATTATGGACTCTAAACTTCTTAGTGAGTCATTGTGCAGCTCTTTGCAGGTCTCTCTTTGCATTGTTGTCAGATTGGTGATGGGATACACCTCTTGATACGGCTTTAAGCAGACACTGTTCACTCAGCTTCACTCAGCTTTAGATTCTGTCATTTGTACCTTCTGTTATACTGTTTCTATGCCTTTTGTCTCACGCACATTTTTTATATGAGCTCGCTGTGAGTACAGTTTCAAAGAAATTCTAGGCTAAAACCCTGTTTTGTGAACCAAATGTCTTCAAGAGGATAGGATATGTTATTCCTTTGTCTGTGTACCCAATTAATCTTAACTTCTCTTTACATGTATTATTAAGTTCTCCTTGTGCAAAACAAGTGCCCCCTCAAGGGTGGAACTATGGTGCAGGCAGGAGCATCCGATGGGACATAGAGAGCCCAGTACCCATAAGAAACCAGGCTTCAGTCTGGCCTGAGGCCGTTTCTCAAACCCACCCCCCTCCCATTCATTTCCTGTCCTGTGCATGGAGAAGCCCAACATTTTATTTGGAAAATAGTACACCCTCAAGCCTGTCCCTGACCCCTGACTTCTTACCTCCCCTCCCTATTTCCCTGACAGGTGCGTGAGCGTCCCCAGCGGGCGTCGCGTGTTCTGCTGGACATCCAGGCGGGCGCGCCAGTGCTGCTGATCCCCGAGAGCTCGCGCTCACCCCGCCTCATCGTTGCCAACCTGGGCCAGCTGCGTGTGCACAACTGCTTTTTACCCGCTGGCACCCACGGCACCTTCTCTCTCAGAGACAAGGTAGAGAAACTTACCATGGCTCATGCCTTTTTCCCCTCTCTGGTGAGTCCTGCCCATCCACACCACTACGCTACGCACCACAGTACACAACACATCCTGTAAAACCATGCAAACCCACCTGGGATCAGCATTCATGGAGCATTTTCTCTCTCACCTTGAGTATTTAGGAAAGTCAGTATTAAGTATAAATTGCGTTTTGCTTAGATACAACAGTATCTAAACAAGACTGTTACTGTAAGCATTTTACTGTACAATTCGAATCCAAATGCCCCCCATAACCCTAAGCCTGAAACCATCAAAGACTTAACTGGCATGAATCTGTCAGTCATGAACCCTATTTATACCAGTTAGGGGGGTATTCACACCTGTCTTGTTTAGTTTGCTTAAAACGAACTCAAGTTAATTTCCTCCCTTGGTTCGGACCTTTCGGATTAATGTGAATACAAGCACTCGAACTCTGGTAAGGACCAAGCAAGCTCATCAAGCCCCAGCTGTAGAGGTGGTCTTGGACCAGTTCCAAATGAACCCTGGTGCGGTTCGTTTGAGGTGTGTAAGTGACCCAACCACGATCTGACCCAAACGCAAAAAGCATATGTTTTTTGGACCTAACTTGCTCCTGTTGCCAAGCAGTATGGTATGGTAGTATGTTTTTCTGATTGCTCCAATTCAGACTAGGCTGCACTTTTGTCTTTTGCTGCAGACAGGCGCATGCTCCCTCACAGCTGTCATGCAAGTCATCATAGCAATATTAAAATTAAAGCATTTTTAAACTTACGGTGTAGCCTATTAAATGTGACTGATGCTCAAAATGAACTGCAACTGATTGTAGCTGTTAAATCAGAGACAGTTTGATGGTTAAATGCAAAAAAGATTCAATTTTGTGATTGTTTAGGTCTACTTTCACTTTGGCCTTTCTGCATCCCCTGCCCCAAATATGTCCCCTGCCCCTGTCCTGTGATTGAAGGAGCTTACCATACACATGGTTTTATTTAGAAGTTCTGGTCTACTCGCAAAAAAAAATAATGCAATATGAAGGAGAACCGCACCAAATTAAAAAATAAACATTTTTACATAAACATAAAATATTTTGGTCCAGACCAAAGCAAGTGTGCTAAAAGACTTTCCTGGTGTAAATACCCCTTAAGCTTTTGAGGGTTCAGGGTTTAGGGCTTTGAGGGGGCATTGGGATTCAGCGGTAAGGTCAAGAGGAAAGTGCTTCATGAATGCAGTCGGTCCCTTAAAAATATGTCCAGGGCATGGCTTCGTAACAGCTGCGCTGGTGTGGTGTGGAGGAGGTCTGTAATTCACTCACCAACTATATGACGCGCATGCATTTGGCTCTATTTCTTCCCCATTATTTTAATCCTAGTTCTGTGTCTGTCATCTCGTCATTGTTGAGTGTTTAATACTGTTGTCAGTGTTAGTATTACGATTAATATTAGTTGTCTTTGTGTTTGTGAAGAATTTGATTTTGCATGCAAATTCATACAAGGACCCATCGTACTACAAGGTATTATCAGGTTGTGCCAGCATGGGTTTGGTTGATCTGGGTTGTTTCTTCCTCTGAGTCATTAATCTTTTCTCTTCTTTGCATGCTTTTTCTTCAATGACTTTACATGTGAGTTCATATCTGTATTGTGTGCATTAGAATACACTGATTAATCTGTTGATGATTATATTGCAGCTTATCTAACGTGTGCGCAGAAAAGCTTTAGTTTATTGTCAAAGGCTTTTAAGATATACATATCCTAATGAATGCCTCTAAAAATGATTTCTTTTTCTTTTGTAGCATTTCCAATGAATTGCAATGCAATTGAAATGTTCTACCATATTTCACATTTCATGACATTTTAAATGTATTTCTATACATTGTGTGCAAAGTATGTACACGTATTAGACTCTTGGTGTGGCTTTGATGTTGGCAATCATAATGCTACTGCATGAGAACATGGTATTTGAGTGTGAGTGAACAGCTGTACTGAAGAGCCCTACTCTTGTTTGAAGGACCGTGTGAAGATCGCTTCACCAGCAGAGGGCGCCAGTAAGCCCGCCGCGGAGGAGCCCTCAGAGAAAGGGAAATCTTCCAGCAGCTCAGCCGAGGCCTCGGGCCCCAGCTCAGGGTTCACCCTGGGTCGCCCACAGGCTGCCAAAGGAAGGATCCCCGAGGCAGACATTCTCCTAAGCCCAGGTTAGTCACAACACAACAGCCCTCCCTTCTTCCTCCTATTTCCTCCATCCTCCTCCTCCTCCTGCTCCACCACAGAGCTTGTTAATGCTAACTGGTGTGTTAATGCTTAGATTATAGAGGATTGGATAGGCTGCTAATAGTAGATGGGTTTAAGGAACTGGTTCTGGTTGCCTGTGTGAGTTTGGGTTATGCATTGCACTGAAGTTCAAAGAGCTGTGATTAGTGATTGATCCAAATTTTGTGGATTCAACACAGGCTAGGACCAGTGACAACTTCTTTTTAATGATTTTATAATTCACCCAGTTATTTAAAAAAAAAAACTTGTTTTCTCAGAGAGAAAAAAATGAACATGCCATGAATTGACTCCATGAATTTATAAATAATTAGTGTAGAATATTTCTTTGTCTCTGACCACACATTCACAATGCATAGGTGATGGTGTGTCATCATACAGCCTACCATACCCTATGCCTATTGCTGACATGGATGTGTGTCTTGCCTTTAAATTCCCTTTCTGTGTGTGTGTGTGTGTGTGTGTGTGTGTATGTGTATGTATATATGTGTGTGTGTGTTTGTGTGCTTGCCCCCCTTCTAGAAGAGCATGTGTGCCTGTTGGACTGCATTTCTCTGGACCTGCAGGAGATGGACATCTTCTCAGCGGAGCGTCTTCCGTGTGAGCCGTGGGACAGTGCCGGGAAGCGGCCCGACACTGACTTGCTCTTCACCTCCTACTCAGTGCGACGCTGCGGGAGCAGCCTTCTGCAGGAACGATGCCACCTCCGGCTCAAGGTGGAGCGCAACCTGGACAGGTGAGCACCACCTCTCAGCTAGCCTGGTCAGGCCTTTCTAGCACTTCCGCTTGATTATCATCTCCCTGCAGTGCTAGTCTGGATTTGATCCCGTTTGATCCCATCAGTAGATGGAAGGCATTTTAACCTGTCCAGTCAGCGAACAGAGAGACGCGTTGTGAATGCAGAGCTAGAATGCTATCAGTCATGGCAAGCTGTCAGTCATGGGCTGATCCAATCTTTTTAAACTTAAACACCTCAAGCAAGCAATCGAATCTCACTACCGAATGTCCAGACCCTCAGACAAAAAGAAAGTGTAGAACAAGGGTCTGGTTTTATCACCAGGCTACCTCTCAGCAGACCATGCACACAAACACACTCTCTCTATCTCACTCTTATACACACACATACAAACACTGACACACACTCCTTCACTCACTCACTCTGATACACACACACACACACACACACACACACACACAGTGTTGCTGTCTCTGACACTTGCACAGGTCTTTTTCCATTTAACGTCTTGCATTTTGGCCCACAAACTCTCTACACTCTGTCTGTCTGCCCCAGTGTGTATTTTTATTGTCTATCTTCTGTGATCAATATCTTTTACAAAGGTGCTGATGCAATTTTAGTCTAAAAGAACACATATAAACCACAGCACAGGAATGACACAAGAGCGTGAGAAAACAAAAAAGGTTTTTGTTGAAAAGCATTTTGATACGAGCATGACACCACATGACTACCAGTGAAACCAGTGAATTATTAAAACCGTTTAAAACAGTCAAAACATTCCTCTCTAAAATCACTCCATTTTTGTTTTCTCCATCTGTCTCCTACTTTGTTTTTCTTAGAGAGTTGAGCCATGCGGTGCCTGACATGTCCATCCACGGTAACCTGTCGTCAGTCCACTGTTCTTTGGACCTGGAGCGGTACCAGCTGATCCGAGGCCTGCTGGAGCACAACCTGGGCGAGCCCGTGGAGGAGTTCCTGCGACCGTATAACCTACAGGACCCCAGCAACTATGTAAGACATTTTCATAACCAGAAATATAATGCATCAACAAGGCAGCTGCATTGAAGATACCTTCTTTCTGAAACAATTTAATATGTGTAGAGGTCAGTTCCACCTAGTTCACAATGGGCATTTTCACTCTGTTAGATGAAGTGATCGTGTAAATTAGAGATTCATCTTTTTACATTGTTTCACTTAAAAAATTTTCCTCTTTGATCACAGTAAGTTTACTCTTACTGGCCCCTTACATATGATTTGTGCTCTGTGCTCTGCCTGTGATGAGCAGACAGTGCTGACCGGAGACGTGTATACCACCATGTCCTTCTTGGTGGACATGATGAACGTCAGTCTGGAGCTGCTGGACAGCACCAAAGCCACAGGCCACAAGAAGTCTCTAGCCAGGTGAGTGGCACTGGCCGCTGTGAGGGAGAAAGCGTTTATAGACCGTGTCAATGGTATATACAATAACAATAGGCTACTTGAACTTTTTACTTTGTTCCCAGACTACTTCTGCTAGATTTACATCACATTAAACAGCTGTATGAATGTTACAACTGAAGCCCTGTGGGAACAGCTAATCAAACTCTCTTGAAACGGTCTATACTGGTCTTTGCATGTCTTTTTGTAATAGTTCACACTATACATTTTTGTGGAGAAAGAATGCAGAAATACACTGTAATTGTAATGTCACATTAATGTAGTTATTTAATTAATTCAATTGCTCAGTTCATTAATTTGTTAATTTCTCATTGGTCATCTGGTCATAAATTCAACTTTCATTTCCTGTATTCTGTTCTTCTGTCTCAACTGTTGTCTCTCCAGGTTTGACTTCATGAAGTCTAAGCTGCTCTTTGAGACGTTCTCCAACAGCTCCAAATCGGTGAACCTGGTGTCCCACTCCCTGCTGGCCTACGACACGCGCTACAGTGGATCCGCGGCGAGCGCAAGCACAAGCGAGAGCAAACACAATGTGTTCGACTGCATCCTGCAGCCCTCCAGGACCGGCAGCAACCGGGCCTCACTGCAACTGGAGCTCCACTACAGGTAGCCAAGGGTGCACTTGTCAAGAGGGCTGAAAGGGTAGATGATACTAGGGTGTTTCATGTGAAGTGGGCCTTAAAATTCATATGCCTATGTCTGTTCTATGAATTGCAAAAGAAGTTAGCAGAATTACTTTTGCAAAGAAAAAAAATGCAAATATTTGGAAGAAGACTTAGATATACCGGATAACTTTGCAGGTTATGATATCTATGATGCTCTGTCAGATTCTGTAATATGAGTTAATGATGTCTGTGTTTACTTTTTTTTTTTTTTAGGTCAACACGGGACTCGTCCTGCTTCACTGTGGTGCTTAACAACCTGCGTGTGTTCCTCATCTTTGATTGGCTGCAACTGGTGCGAGACTTCCTGCGCATGCCTGTGGAGAAGGGTTCGGCGCCGCCACGGCAACGCTGGCCTAGTGGTGGCAGTGACTCAAGTGGAACAAGCGGTGCCGTCATGCCCAAAACTGTTAAGAGTGGCGTTGTGACCAAGAGGTCTACTGTGCCTGTCACTCAGGACCGTTACTTGGAGGTCAAGATCAATGTCACAGGTACGGTTAAGTAGGGGCTCACTTATATCAGAAGTCATAGTTATAATACTTATAGACCCCAATTGGCATATTTATTTAGGGTCTCTAAATTCTAAGTTGAGTACATGTTCATTTTTACTTAAAGGAATGAAAAAACATTTTTGCCTTGGCTTTGATGAATTAGGAGAGGTTGTGCTTGGCCAAAGAGCTATCATGAACATAAGGCATGGTTAAGCCCTCTTTCATATGAAAATCTTGAACTTAGAAATAGCCACTAAAACACGGGCGAAGCAGAACAAAGCCTGCTTGTGATGTCAATGAGGGAGCCATTTAGCGCCATTCGGTTAAATAGCCAAAAGGGCTATTTAACCGAAATGTATGTTTTGTTTTTTTTTATCTTATTTTTATTTAATTAAAGTTGAATATATTTTTAACATTAGACAACAACGCACAACACCCAATTCATCCATTCTATATCTCCTTTAAGATTTATATGAGCTGTGCTTGTATTTTATGACACTAACACTGTTGTGTTTTTTTGTCTTCCTCAGGAACGGAGTTTGTGGTGGTGGAAGATTCCTCCTGTCTGGACACTAATGCCATCATTTTGAAAGGCACCACTGTCCTCACCTACAAGCCTCGTTTTCTTGATCGCCCCTTTTCTGGCAGCCTAGCAGGCATTGAGGTGACTGCACTCTAGCTGTCTGAAATCAGTTCGCTCAAATACCTATTCCATCAGCACAACTACTTTTTTTGAACCACTTTTTTGACAAAGTGATCTGAACCAGACATGGGTATTTGCAGCTTTATGTCTGATGTTTCTGTATAGAACGTGATCTGTTGATCAAACTCTAATTTATAGAGTGTATGTAAAGAGGCTGTAAAATAAAAAAATGTGTGTGTGTGTATCCAGGTGTTCTCGTGTCGACTGGGCAGTGAGCAGGAGACGGCTCTGTCCATTATTGACCCAGTGAACGTGCAGATGGAGTTGTGTGGCAGTCCCACCTACCAAAGCAGCTCTGGTTTACTGGACGCCTTCAATATTGAGGACTTCCCCCCACTGCTGGAGGTCAGAGGGGGTCTGAGGGGCTAGACACGCACACACAACACACACACAAACACACACACACACACACACACACACACACACACACACACACACACACATCAAAGCAAAGCAAATCAGACCTGAAGAGACATTTTTTTCCTGTAATAGAACTCATGTTAAGCACAAATGTCAAACCATCCTTTGCCTGACACTTTATTGACCCTTTGCAGATCCAGTTCCCTGCCCTGGACATTCGTCTCTCCTATAATGACGTGCAGCTCTTCTTGGCCATTGCCAAGTCCCTGCCCTCTGCTGGTTCCCCCAGTCCCAATGACCCAGCCTCTGCCTCCCAGTCTGGCTCATCTTCAGCCAGCACTGACCCCCCTGCCAAACCAAAGGACTCCTTCAGGCACAAAACAGAGATGCTGCTGGGTAAGAGGTTCAAGAGAAAGTGATTAATTGATTAATTGATCAATTAAAATATGTGGTTATCAGATGTAATGCATTTTGTCATTATCTGGGAAATGCCTCAGTGTATCTTTACCATTTTGATTCTTAATGTATAGTTTAGATTTTTCATTTCCTAGACATGTTGTGCTTGTTTTCTTGAACCCTGTGGTGTGTTTTATTGTGCTGTGCTTTATTCTTCAGAGGGTCAGCTGATGCGCCTTCAAGACCTGGGCTTCAGGAAGGAGGATTGCAAACGTGCCCTTGTCCTGTGCAAAGGTGACTGACAGCAAAAGAATGATTTCCTGCTTCACAGTAGCACATTTGACTCATCGTACATTGTGAACATTGAAATACATAAACAATAGCCTTTAACCTTGTGTGTGTGTGTGTTTGTATCTGTGTGTGCCTGCCTGTCTCCCACAGGCCAGTTGGACCAGGCTGCCACGTGGCTGCTGGAGAATGCGGAGAGCACTGGTCTGGGCCGGCCTCGGGCCGACTCAGACCCCAGCAGCCACTCGGCGCCACCGCTGTCGGGTATCGAGGTGAAGGCCGAGAGTGTCTGCATCTGCTTCATCGATGACTGCCTGGACTGTGACGTCCCACTGGCAGAGCTCACCTTCTCAAGTAAGATACTATATTGACTAGTCTTGTAGAGTATATACTACAAGCATGGAGCAGTCTTGGAGTACAGAGAACATGCTACATACCGTGTACATATACTGGTCTCTGACTATGGAGTGCATACTACATGCAATGTATTAATACTAGTTTTTGACTACGGAGTATATAATGATGGTAAACTTAATGTAAACCCAACAAAGAAATAAAATCAGAACAAATAGAAATACTTATGGCTGTATCATGCAGTAAATGTCTGTTTATAGTTTTGTTATTTTAATGTTTCTCTTCACATTGTTAGAGAGGAAAGAAATGAATATTTATGACTTTATCCAAACAGGAGTGATAAACTTCCATTTTATTTGTACATCAGTGAAGAAGTTACTTTGCCGTCATCCCACTCAACCTGCACCTCTGTCATCAGCCCTAAACCAACTAACACCAGACTGCTCCCCCCCCCCCCATTTTGCACGTGTGTGCAGAGGTAGACATAACTCTCTGTGCTCTCTCTGCCACAGGGCTTTATGTGCTTCAGAGGATCGGCTCGACGCAGGAGGGCAACGCCAGTTTCACCCTGTCTGGAGATTACTACAACAGGGAGCTGTCAGGTGGGTTGGAGTTGGAGTTGGAACTGGAGTTGGAGATGACAGGCCCTCACTACACCACCAAAACCGCCATTTGATTTGTGTGGAGACGGAGGCTTGGCACAGACCTGCCATTACACGTCTTTGCACAACATTTCATGACTCTCTCATGATTTACTGTTGCAGTGTATGTTTACACTAGTGTATGTGTTCTTGTGAGGTGTGTGTGAGGTGTTTCTGTGTGTGTGTGTGTGTGTGTGTGTGTGTGTACTTTTCTGTCTCTGTTCAAATGTGATGTATTTCTCTGTCTGTATGTTTATGTGTTTTTCCTTTCTCTTGTCTGTGTTTTGCCTGCACGTTTGTAGGTGTTTGTACACATTTTGAATCTGTGTTTTCTTGCCCTATTCCGTGTGTGTGTGTGTGTGTGTGTGTGTGTGTGTGTGTGTGTGTGTGTGTGTGTGTGTAGGCTGGGAGCCCTTCATCGAGCCCTGGCCTTGCTTCCTCGTCTGGCAGCAGCAGGCGGCGGGCCGTCTCCATCCTCCTCGCCTCAAGCTCGGGGTGCGAGCCAAGCAGCGGCTGGACGTCAACATCACCTCCGTCCTGCTAGGTAAGGGCTCTAGCTGCCACAGCCACTGCCGCCGCCGCTGTGTCTGGGCCGTGCCCCCCCCCCACTTCACGCTCCCACACTCCCAAACAAGAGCCCTGCTCTTGTTGGTTCGTCTCTGGAGGTTTGAGTCCATATTTATGAAGACTCTGGCGCTTTTCTCACCCCGCTGTTAACATTGTTTCCCCACTCCTGCACCAACACAACCCAACCCACCTCCCCATCCCCTATCCTTGACCCAACAGAACAGTACAGCACCACCAAGACATCCTGGCTGGCGGACTACTGCAAGGAGGAGGACGTGTCAGCAGCCCAGAGCGCAGCCTCTGTTTCCTGGATGGGCTCCTCCGTGGATCCCCCCTCCTTTGGCCAGAGTAAGTACCCAGGCTGCCAGCCCCTGGTACATCCAGCCCCTGTTGACATGTGTCATTACAGGTCCCAGACAGGTAAGAAGTTTCACTTGTGAAGAGAACGTTATGGGAAAGCTCTGATTAAGTTGAGTTATGCTGGGAAATGGACATGGCTTTGAGTTAACAGTTACTGTGCTTCTACTCCTGTGTTTTAGCTATAATTACAAGTGTGGGTAGCTGACAATATTTAAACGGGAACAATTTGAGTCTCTCTCTGCCATTTCCTTCACTGTAATTTCATGAACAAATTTGTCTTTATAATTATTCTTTCATATGATAATGATTCTTTTTGTAATGGTATTTTCTTCATCTAACTTTCTGTAGTGTAACCCAGTTATACAACACAGACCAAGACGTAACTTACTGTAGATAAGAAGTCAGTGGCTCTGTATGTCTGTTGACATGTAGTAATGTTACATGTATTTAAAGTAGAGTTCTGGTTCAAGTTTTAAAGTATGAATAGTCAGTGGTGTAAATAGCTGCAGCCTCTCCCTCACTCTTCATCTGTCATGTTACTGTCTCTCCCTCTGCCCTAAATACCCCTCCCCACTTCCCTCCCCTTTCTCTCACCCCATCTCAGACTGCATGACTCTCTCTTTCTTTCTCTCTCTCTCTTTCTCACTCTCAGTCTTTCCAGTCTAACAGTCTCTCTTTGCTGTCAGGTGTTCCTCTTGCCCACCTTAGAACTAGGAGCACTGCCAGCTTGACTTGCCTCGAGCAGCAGATTCATGCGCGAGGTACTGTTCTTAGCCAGAGTAGGCTAGCTGCTAATTGTAAAGACGTTGTCATCTGTGTATGGTGCTGGCTGTCAGGACAAGCTCAGGTCGGGCTTTCCTCTGCCTGATGGAGCAGTTTTGAGTTTGTCTTTTCTTTTTCTTTTTTCAAAGCTACTCTTTGTTCTTGTGTTCCGCGTTGTCACTTCCTCCCAACCCATTACCCCATGCACCCCCTGCCACATCCGTGGTTTTTAAGAAGTTCATTTTTCAATGGTTTAATGGCTTGGTTTAATGGCTGTTTTGGTGAATCCTATTTTGGCTCTCTGGTGTGAAGTATTGGTCTTCAGCGCAGATGTGAAAATGCTACATTACACTTACACTCTCCCATGACAACTCAAATGTCATCCCAAAGCACGTCCAAATGTCTCACTGATGTTTCATAAAGCAAAGCAATGGCCAGTCACATTTTTTCACAGCTATGAAGTGCCAAAGAATCCAACCCTGGTATTCTTGGAGGAAAGGGCACTCGTTAAGAAAAAGAAGAGATTTTTTTTTTTCACTTTTTGCTCAGTTTGAAAGGCAAATGGACATTTCTTTGTTTCATTTGCCTTTTAATATTGTTGGTATTTTGGCTATCATTATGCTGCAGCTTGCCAGTAGTTGTCGTATGCTTGTCTGTATGATGTGAAACATTAGCCTCCAGCTAAATGCTTCTATTTGTTGACTAATGCGTAATTTTTTCTGGATGTTTCCAGCGGACGTTAAGCTGTCTAAGAGGAGGCAGCCCTTCATCCCCTATGCCCTGAGGAACCACACCGGTTGCACTATGTGGTTCGCCACCCTCACCACCACACCCACCAGGTCAGAAATCACCAAAGAAAAACTGACTTCCATCTAAAGGCCAGTCGTTTGAATGACTGATAATGCATGGCTGGTCAATGAGCAAATGTCTTTGGCTCAGATTGATGAAGTGTGTGCCACATAGCCAATACTATCAGACCTCTATCAGGCTGCTTGCAGCCAGTTCAACATGCTGGCCCCTTGGTGCCTGCTGGCTTTAATACAGACAGAGTAGCTTGTCTAGCAAGATGAATGGCCCTGAAGAAGCACACTACTCTACTCTCTACTCTTCACTGGCCTGTATTGTAGTAGCTCATGGAATTGATGGTTTCTAATGCAAAAGGCAACACTTGTAGTAAGAGGAGCAGCACAAAAAACCCCAGAATTTGAAGTGTGGCTCAGTGTACACTACACTCCCTTCCAGGACCCCCTCACGAGAGAAGGCTCAGAAGGAGACTCCCTGCAGGCTGCGCACTGCAATTACAATCAACTTGGGTTCCCTAGTCTCTCTACAGGCGTTGCCATTCTCATCAGAATCCATTAGAGTCATTGCCTTCAAATTTGAATGTCTGCCGTAGCTGATTGCCATGCACCTTTTGGACACGGTTACAGTAGCTGTGTGCTTTCTGGGTGTAAACACAGGGTGGCGCTGTCTCACAGCGGTAGCGTGGACTCCATCTCGGACGTGCAGGGCCCCGGCACAGACGACACGCACAACGTGAGCCAGTGGAGAGAGGTGCTTCCTGGGGAAGAGATCCCCTTCGAGTTTGAGGCCCGAGAGAAACTGAGACACAGGTGAGCAACCACCAATAGTTTGAGTATTTTCCAACATCGGCCAACAAGACTTTCCATTATAGGGTTTAGGCCTACATGTTTTAAAAATATATGAATGAGTTTTTGGTTGTGCCTGTGTCCTTAGTTTACTGTTTGCTCATTCTACAGTGTTGTCCATCCTGCCTCTGGCAACTTTTTTCTTCTCTCTCCTGCTGTTGTTTTTCCATTGCTCACTGTACAAAACGTACTGTAAATAAGCCCTAAAATCTGTGTGTGTGTGTGTGTGTGTGTGTGTGTGTGCGTGTGCGTGTGTGTGTGTTTGTGTTTGTGTGTGTCTGTGTATTGCAGACATACCCATGAACTTAAGCTGCACCAGCTCCTGGTCCGTGTTGGGGGCTGGGAGCAAGTCAAGCCCGTCTCTGTGGACAAAGTTGGCGTGTTTTTCCGCTACGCCAACCCTGACCGCAACAACCCATCAAACACAGTGAGTGTGGGGGGTGCCTCCCGATGGCTCCTGACCACTTCCTCCCTAATGAATCTCGTCAGGCCACAACCTTTATGCCACTTGAAATCAGTCTTGTCAAGCCCCACATTGTACCACTACCGGCCATGGGGGACCCTGTTTACTCCTTAGATGCTAAATTCAGCCTTGATCTGTGTCCTGTAGGTGGGCAGCCCAATCAGCAGAACAAACATCATACACCCACACGTTTATGTAAGTCATTTGTGTGTGTGTGGGTGGTGTGTGTGCGCGTGCGCTTGTGCGTGTGTGCACGCTCAAGTGTGTTTGGGTGAGTGTCTGTGTATGCATGTATGTGGATGTGTGTGTGCGCATGTGAGTGTGTGCGAGGGCGTGGGTGGTGTGTGTGCGCGTGCGCTTGTGCGTGTGTGCACGCTCAAGTGTGTTTGGGTGAGTGTCTGTGTATGCATGTATGTGGATGTGTGTGTGCGCATGTGAGTGTGTGCATGTATGTGTTGAAAAGGATGAAAGGGCTAGAAATGTGTTGATTCGCTCATTGAATTTCTACGCACATATCATTTGTTGAATATAGGGCTCTTGATGTGTTTGTGAGGTGTAATTTTGTGGTGCTGCTTTAGAGGGGCTGCAGATGTCTGAGTAATCATCACTTTCAATCACTCTTCTCCTAATTGGTGTTTATTCATTTCCTCTGTCATTACTGTCTATTCATCACTTGGGAAGATGAAGCTGTTTGTGCAAGTCTGTGGAACTCCCTGTAATTTTGTGTGTTTTCATTCTCACTCTGTATGTGTTTGTTTGTGTGTGTGTGTGTGTGTCTTTCTCTCTGTTTATGTGTATGTGTTTGTGTGTGTTTGTCTGTGTGTCTATAGTTCTCAGCTCTGCCCCCTGTGCGGGTGGTGTTCTCCATCACCATGGAGGGCAGTGCCCGGAAGGTCATCACAGTGCAGTCTGCCCTCACTGTCAAGAACCGTCTGGAGGTGCCCATGGAGGTGCGCCTGGACAGCCCCTCGGCTCCAGACAGTGAGTCCGCTCTATTCAACATTATCACTCCTACTCACACACCCACGCTACACACTCACACACACACACACACACACACAAACACACTGAATGGCACAGTTTAGCTCAAAACAGTCAACATTCTGTTCCATCACAGAATGTTCTTATCACACTAGACCTGTCCTTCACAGTTAATTACATTTCGAAATAGTCTGAAATCTTCAGCTGTTTATTAATATTTTTTTACATAAGCATAGTTTTTAAAAGCATGAGTGCTGCCTAGTTATGTTTCATTAAGGACAGTGTGTGACAGAGGCCTGCACTCACTGATTCTCTGTTATGGTTAAAGGAGGACTAGATTAAGTCCCTTGTGTGTGCTGTGGAGGTTCTCTGTTTCTCTCAGGGGCAACACACTATCGCCAGTCTCCGGTCTCCTTAGCTCCGTCTCTGTGGAAAGGGCTTTGGTGTGTGGCCTGTGCCCTGGAGGCTAAGCCTCAGATGTCTCCCAGCCTCTGACTCAGCCGTAACAAACCGCCTCTGACTTGGAGGGCTTTGCGTCCCGTGCCCTCGCGCTCTGCTCGTTAGGCTTTGGCCTGTAAGCGAGCCGAGTTAGCGGGCTCGCGGCTAATCCGCAGAGGTGGAATCTGAGGAAATGGATATGAAAGTCCCTCTCAGCTCCCACTGGGGGGAATGTATAGGGCCTGCAAGAAATGTGTCTTTTAGAGGGTGGAAGAAATCAGTCTTTGTATGTAAGAAGAGTGTGATATAGGAAAGGAAACAAAGAGACTTAAGAATGAATGGTTCTGGGAAATGCTTTGAAAGACACATGTTAGGAAATTTGATTATGTGGGTGTAGTTTCTGTTTTTCTTTAGCCCTCTCTCTCCCCTTCTAACCCCCCCCCCACCTCTCTCACTTCACTTTTCTCACTCCCTCCACCTCCTTTCTTTAGCTCTATCGGTCTCCTTCATCCCACTCTCTCTCTGTCTCTTATCTCTTTCTCCATCCTTTCTCTTGCTCTCTCCCTCTCTCAATCTCTCTCTCTCTTTTCCATTGATAACCTGTCTCTCTCTCTCCCTCCCTCCCTCCCTCCAGAGCCTGTGGTGCTGCCACCCATCCTCCCGGGCCAGGCCATGGCCGTCCCTCTGCACCTGACTTCCTGGAGGCTGCAGGCGCGACCCAAAGGCCTGGGCGTCTTCTTCTGCAAGGTGCCCATCCACTGGACCACAGTGGAGCGGCCCGGCGAGGTCAGCAGCAGCAAGAGGGAGTGCCAGTCGGCCGACTTTGATGACCAGCTCAAGCGTAGCTTCAGGTGCGGAACGGTACTGAAGGGGTTTTCAAAGTTGCAGAGTCAGTCTGTTCTTGTTGCAGTTTCATCCCAGGAGTTTCATTAGCGGGATTTACTGCGCAAGATGAAATTGAGGAGTTAGCAGCTCCAAAGGCATGACTTGAAATCTCGGAGGGGGTAAAGATATCTCTGAAAAGGCCAACTTTTGGTATTTCATGTCTCAATTTGGGGATAAAAGTTTTTTAAATGGGTCAGCCAAGTACTAACATTGTCAACTTTAAGCTCACTAATATGGATGGCACAGGGCTTAAAGTGCTTAGGCACTTTGCTTGAATTCAGGCGTGGGCCGGGCCCTGTAGAATTTGAAAGTAGATAATTGCACTGTTTCTATCAACTTTTGAAATGTTTAAGTTCAGGCACAGAAATGTACTTTGTAGTAATCTCTGCACAGTGATAAGGTATGTATATGACGTTCCATCCAGAATGCTGGCTACATATATTATAAATGTCATAATATTGTATATATTTCACTCGTAGGTTCTGTGTGGTCATCAAGAAGGAGAACTACCCTGACCAGCAGCCTGCTAAGACTGTGGCCGGTGCTGCCAAGCAGATCTACCGCCAGCCTGGTCACACCATCTACCTGCTGCCCACACTGGTACTGGCCAACCTGCTGCCCTGTGACCTCAACTACTACATCAAGGGCACCACCATCAAGGGCACCATGAAGCCGGGCAAGGAGGCCGTGCTGCACGCCGCAGACACCTCTCAGAACATGGAGCTGGGTGAGTGTTAGTGAGTTGGGGGGCGCGGGGGTTAGCGACAGTAGTTTAGTTGTAGCATTGGAACTTTGTGAATGTGCTTATGTGTGTGTGTGTGTGTGTGTGTGTGTGTGTGTGTGTGTGTGTGTGTGTCGTCCAATCCAGGTGTTCTCCTGGAGAACTTTCCCATATGTAAAGAGCTGCTGATCCCCCCTGGCACTCAGAACTACGTGGTCCGCATGCGTGTGTACGACGCTAACAAGCGGCTTCTGTGCCTGACCATCCGCATCATCCTCAGGGCACAGGGGGCACTCAAGATCCTCATCTCTTCCCCGTACTGGCTCATCAACAAGACTGGTAAACACCAGCAGCACTGCTGCAGTCAGGGGTCCCAGTTCAGCATCTAGCATGTGCTAGTCAGACTGTGGATCATGCTGTGGAGTCAGTGTGGTGTCAAAGCAACACTGTGTTAATAGGTCATTGTGGGCGGATATTTTATGTGGTTATTTGTATAACTTTGCTGTTGCGTGAAAAACACTTTTGTTTTTTGTCGATTTTTGTTCCTTTTTGATTTTTTTTTTTTTATAAAACAATGCTGTTGGTCAGTCATCATATTGGTCTGTGGGTTTTAGACAGATTTAACATGTATCTATATGAGCACAGGTTAAGATATAAGGCCAACTTCGACACCGTGACGTTCAGTTTTTTAGAAAAAGCATGCTTTTTCCAACAAAAAAAGTAAAAAAAAATATTTTGGACATACATGATTTTTATCCAACAGCAACTAGAAAGAAGTTTATTATGTAGATAAAAAATTCTTGTATGATAAAATATGTCATATAAATAAAACACAAAACAAGTAGAAGCTGACTATAGTATTCCATACGGTGATTCTACCATAGTAGCTGTAGTATAGGCCTTGAGAAGAGAAGCAATGCAGAGTAAAGCTTGTAATTCCTCTTGGTGGAGCATTGAGACTGCAGTAGTGTGACTTGGCCTCAGGCGCTGTAAACTGCCGTGAGACAATGTTCATCATTAATGGCGCTGACTGACTGAAATTGAACTGAATTGAACCTTGTGTCTGTCTGAAGTCAACGGATTGTTGTGGCAGTGAGTGAGTGTGTTTTTATGTGTGTGTCTTGTGTGTGCCGCAGGGCTCCCTCTCATCTTCAGGCAGGACAACACGAAAACAGATGCAGCAGGACAATTTGAGGAACATGAGATGGCTCGAAGCCTTAGTCCACTCCTCTTCTGTCACACTGACAAGGAGCAGCCCAACATGTGAGTTTGTGTGTGTGTGTGTGTGTTGGTGTGTGTGTGTTTATCAGTGACTCAAGGCAATGTGCGTGCGTGTGCATGTGTATGGGTGTGTCACTGACGCAAAGTGAGTGTGTCTCTGAAGCAAGACATCCCGCTTATGTGTGAGTGTGTGTGAGTATGTGTGTATACACCACTGATGCAAGTTTGCCTCTGTTTGCTGTAGCTGTTTACTCTGATTGTTTACACTGTTGTCAACACTCCTCTGACTGACGGAAGAGATGGACAGGATGCTTGCATAGCTGTGACAAATTGACTCTTCTGCCTTAGTTGTTAAGCCTCCTCGCTGCCTCCCCCTTGTTTCTTCAGCTTGTTCCTTGCGGTGTTCTGTCACTCTTGTCTTTTTTATTTCTTCATTAGAATAACCATGCATTCCCTCTCTCTCTCTTTCTCCTGTCTCACCCTATCCACCCCCCCCTCCTTCTCTTTCTCTCTCCATCTCCATCCTGCTCTGTCTCAGGTGCACCATGAGAATAGGGAAGGGCATCCATCCTGATGGTGTCCCTGGTTGGTGTCAGGGTTTCTCTCTGGACGGAGGCAGCGGTGTGAGAGCCGTTAAGGTCATCCAGCACGGCCTCAGACCCGGACTTATCTATAACATAGGCAAGTGTAGGCCCCTGGGCCAGCCACCCATAGGTCTTTAACGCTAACTGCAGTGGAACCTGATGAACTGGCGACTAATTGCCAGGCTGTGCTTTGTTCACAGGCATCAATGTGCGAAAAGGGAAAGGGCGCTATCGTGACACGCACATTGTGACATTTGCTCCACGCTACCTGCTGGACAATCGCTCTTCTTACAAGCTGGCTTTTTCGCAGAGGGAGTTCACCAAAGGAAAGGTCAGCAGTCACTCACACTCCATTGGACCCAATCCATTCAGTTACTGTGAATATAAAATGACTGTGACTGGCTCTAAGACTTTAATATCTTTGTCCCTCACATAAAGGCAGTGAGTGAATTCTAATGCCCCCCCAAGCCCTGAGACATGATCCCTCAGGGAAAAGGGAGGGCGCTTGTATTCAGCCAGTATTTTACACCCACTCATCTTTATAAATCCCAAATTATATCTGTTGGCCACCTGTCTGTAATGTGTTGCAGGGCACAGCCAACCCAGAAGGCTACATCTCCACACCTCCCGGCTCCAGCGTGGTGTTCCACTGGCCCAGGAACGACTATGACCAGCTGCTGTGTGTGCGCCTCATGGACAACGCCAACTGCACCTGGTCTGGAGGCTTTGAGGTCAACAAGCCCAAGTCTTTCCATGTCAACATGAGGTATGAACGCCTCAGTGTAACAGTACAAATATGAATCAGTTGCGCCTATCTGCATTAGTCTTTGGTGGGATTGTAGCTATTTCCGACCCTTGGTAAGACACTTGTCAGCTGATACACAACACAACACGACATACTATGTTACTTAACTAAATGTTGATACCCTTTATAATCACTTGTAATGTTCATCTGCAATGTGCCTTTTTAGGGATACTCTAGGGAATAGTTTCTTCCTGCGGGCAGAGATCAGTCTTAAAGGAGCTACCTATCAGATCTCCTTCAGCGACACTGACCACCTGCCTCCACCCTTCCGTGTAGACAACATCTCTGATGTAAGATCCAACTTTAGCCACTATTGTGCATCAGCCTGGTTGACAGGTTTTGTTTCGGTGCTCTTGAGCATGTAGAGATACATTTTCTTGGAGACTGCCTGTACCTCATACTTAATACTGTAAGAAAACTAGATACATAGGTATGATAGAATACAAAGGAGTCTTCGTCTTTGAGCTTTTGATCTCACCAATCCCTGTGTTTTGTTTTCTGCCTCTCCCCAGGTGCCCATCCAGTTCTGGCAGCATGGCGTGGTCGACATCCGTCTGCACACAGAGGTAAAGGCTGGGTCGAAGCTGGACTACGCCTGTGATGAGCCCACGCTGCCCCCCTACCTCACGCTCACCGTCAAAGGCGCTGGGTCCTCCGAGGTCTCCGCCGACATGAACTTTTCCGCGAATACAACAAGCTCTACTACGAGAACTTCATCTACATCGCTGCCACCTACACCTTCTCCCAGTGAGTGCTGCAGGCCAGACCACTTCAAAGGCTTTCATGTGGAGAACCTACATCTGTAGTATTCAGTATCGCAGGTTCTTCACTGAGGCTTGTGTATAGAAGTGCATCATTGCTCCATGTTACCTCTGTTTGGTATTTTGTCTGTGCTTGATGGATTATTCTGAACAAACTGGGC
This sequence comes from Tenualosa ilisha, assembly GCA_015244755.2. NCBI lineage: Eukaryota > Metazoa > Chordata > Actinopteri > Clupeiformes > Clupeidae > Tenualosa > Tenualosa ilisha. The sequence goes on along the minus strand of PYXC01000178.1, from coordinate 1,282,055 downwards.
TTTGTGACTCTTACAAGTATGGGTTTTTGGTTCATCAGATATCTCATCTCTCCATGTATTGTTTCATTGCTTACCATACCAGACAAGGTCAACATAACTGTAGGTGTACATTGCTGTTGTTGAATTAGTCCCAGTAGATAGACAGATGTGTCCTCTGTGATGTGTGTCTTTAGGGATGCGGGGAAGAGGCCCGTGGGGAAAAAGCGGGTGGTGAGCTGTTCTGAGCTGGTGCTGGACGTGGAGCCAAAGACACAAAGGGTCATCCTCAAGAAGAAGGTAGAGCTTTCTGATCATCAGGCTGGAGTTAGCTTCCATAAGAACTACACCTGTCTGTCTTGTGCCAGTGTCTGCTATGGATAATTTTCACCCATCTGTCTCTTGTTTTCTCTCTCTCTCTTTCACTTTCTCTTTCTTTCTTTCATTCTTTCTTTCTTTTATTTATAGTTCCAAAAGTTATTTGAGTCACTGTCTTTGTTTGAAATACCCCCCCCATCTGTTGCAGTGTTGCCTTACCATTATTAATGTGGGAGTTGTTGTTATCCCAAAAGCCTTGAAAATTTACGTCACATTTAAAAAAAAAAAACTTATTTGTATTTGTATTTGTGTTTGCGTGTATGCCTGCGTATGTGTGTTTTAGGAGCCTGGCAAGCGCTCCCAGCTCTGGAGGATGACTGGCACAGGGATGCTCTGCCACGAAGGCTCTTCACCCCCACAGAGCAAACCTGCCCAGCCCCGTCCCCTGGACTCCTCACTGGTCCTAGACATCGCTGGATTGGCTGCCGTCACAGATAACAGGTCAGCGCGAGGTCATTGATCTGATGAGTGCCTGTTATGTCTGCAGGAGTTTGTTTTTGTTGATATGGCAAGAGTAGGACATGATTAAGCATCAGTGGCGTACGAGGAAGCTGTTTAAGTGCTTGTTGTTTGGCTTGTGGTGAAGTGGTTTATTATGCAACTCCATGGAGTGCAGCAGAGTAAGTGTTGATCACATGTATTTTGCATCAGTATGTGTCGCTAAGAGTTACTGACTCATCTGTTTCGTAAAGATGTGGACGTACTAATTCCTCTCATTTCCACTTGACGATGACCTCAGACTCAGCTGACTCAATAGCTTTGGTGTCCTCTTTCTCTCTTCCCCTCTCTCTCTCCTTGAATAGTTATGAGCCCCTTATGTTGAGGAGGCCAGACTCCAGACGCAGCACCACACAGACCTGGCACTTCAGCACAGGCATGCTCACCTGTGGCCTGCCCAGACTGGTGGTGCAGGTGAGAACTCTGGCTTTACTCTCTTACACAGCATACACTAAACGTGCATGTACTATACACATACATCCACGTATGTATGTAGAGTAATAGGCAGAATTTTTAAGCACATTTGCAGCAATGCCTTAGGTGCTCAAGTTTTTACCCAGCAGTTAACAATGTGCAAAGTACAGTCAGTCAAAAAAGACCTAAATAGATTTCCTTCTAAGAGGGTTGAATATGTGAATAAGATTTGAATTTTGAGATGAAAATGTTCACTTTGGATGAAAGCTTCTGCCAAGTACAAATAATCATAAATAAATAATCAAATAAACATGGGCAGTTTCGAGGAAAACTGTCATGCCCATAACGACATCAAAATGCCATGCTATTTGTGTGATGGGAATAATTATGTGAGAAGTCTTTTGTGTTCTACAAGTTCTACAACCACGTAGAGTGAATGGTGAAATTTCATGTAATTATCATTCACATCATACCATACCAGGGCGTTGTGTTGCCGTTGTGATGGACGTGATCTTTTTTCTGTGGAATTGTCCGCATATATTTCATACTGCGTCACTAGAGGACTAGATACACTAGAGAGGACTACATTCATCTCCATATAAAATGCTGTATGAATGTGGCCCATAGGTGAAGGGTGGTGTGTCGGGGCTGGTTGATGGTGCGGAGGTGGTGCTGGGCCCCGACTCAGGCCTGCTGGCTCCAGCCCCAGAGCAGCAGTTCATCAACCAGAAGATGAGGCCTGGGTCAGGAATCCTGTCAGTGCAGGTTCTCCCTGATGGCCCTACCAGAGTACTGCAGGTAAGAACAACACTTTAAACAGCGTTTTAAACAGCTTCGAAATAGTGTTTTGTGCAATGTCATTTTGGTAAAGTAATCAGTACTGCAGGGAAGGACTGGTGGTAAGTTGATTTTATACACTACTCAAATTCTGAGTACTGGCAATCTAGGGCTCTGATTTGTTAAGGAATAGATTATGTATTGAGTGTTGTTTAATTTTTTCATGTGTCTGTGTTCTGCTGCAGATCTGACTCATATTACAGCAGCATGTTGAAATAGCATTTTTATCTTGTTTTTAGATAAGTGACTTCAACCACCGCCGTATGAATCGTCCCTCCAGCACTGAGGAGAACCAGAGCAAAGAGGTCGCAGAGAAAAAGACTCCTGAGGAGGAGCTGGAGGTACAGGGGGCTTTCGCTATACTGCCAGATGTCTTATGGGAACATCTGGTCACTGACGTCAGGCTGGGTTCTGTCAATATCAGAAATCACAAAGAAACAGCACGGCTGTAAAAGTGACAGTGTTGGAGCCCTGATTCTAGTTGGAAACTGAAATGACATTATTTGCGTCTACCAAGTTTGCAGAACAAAAACTGCATACAAGTTTTCCATGGTCTAGAATTTCTGACTTGTTTTCTGTGTTGTAAGCGCTTTTGCTTTTGTAAGCTTATTCTGCATTTCAGTGAGTATTAGGTGACATGTGTACACTGAGTCATTACTTTTGCTCTGAAGAGAATCCCAGAATTCCATTCCATTTCTGTTACTGCAAAAGACAACCTGATGACCCAAAATATGTCTTCAGCCCCCTGCACTCAGCACATGAGCTCTCATTCCGTTCATTGGTACCATCTGTTTCACTCCTCTTTGATCAGGTGCTGGTGAACCTTGAGGATGGCGTTGGGGTGTCTCTGGTGAACAAGGTGCCTGAGGAGCTGGTCTTTGCCACACTGTTGGGCATCGATGTCCACTTCACTCGCACTGCTGGCAGCCAGGTCTTGGAGATGAGCGTGCAGAGGATCCAGGTACCAGACCCCATCACCCTCTCTACTGCATCTGCTGTAGTTTTGAAAGGAAGGCTCCATGCTTGAGAGGGTGCAGCTCCATCAGGGGCTTGTCCAATCCTCATGAATGGAGTTTAATTAGAATATGGAGTTTGGTCAGGGATTTCAGAAGTTGGGTTTTGTGCACACACTCCTACAGACAGAGAAACATACACACAAACACAAACAAATACAAGCACATGTGTGCACACACACGCACACACACAAACAAACACAAGCACATCTATGCACACACACAGACACACACACACAAAATAGCAGCTGTACTCACAAGTAATATTTGCCTCCCCAACTGTGAAGCAAAGGTCTAGATTACTCATCGATTACTCATCCAGTATGTCAATGCTTTTAGATGAAAAACCATCCGCTGTGTGTACATTTACATCACACACACACACACACATACACACACACACACACACACACACACACACACACACACACACACACACTCTCTGTCTCTCATCCTTCTCCTACCCTTGTTTCCTCAGGTGGATAACCAGCTACTGGGCACCACTCAGCCCGTCATGATGTGCGTGACCCCGGCGTCCAGCGAGAGCAACATTCAAGACTCGGGCCCTGCTCTCCAGGTCAACGCCGTCAAAGTACCCAGCAACCTCATGCTCACTGACCTCTTCAAGGTAGCCACTCTCGTGTTTCATCTAGACTCTTCAAAGCCCCAGAATTAGTCCTCTGTGTGACAGCAAGCCTTTTAACAGTGTTTATCTGAATATAAATAAATATCTGAGGATAAATATATACAGATTGTACATAAACTCTGTGTCCCAAAGGTGGATCAAAGTGTTTGTGTGGTCTTTGTATCTTCTCTGGGATGCTTCAAATGGTGCTGGGATTGCAGTCCTATTGAGGGGGATGGTTAGTGTTTGAAAGATCCCTCTCTGCAGGGGGTTTTGTCTGAAGTGTGTGCATGAGAAGGCGTTAATGGAGCTTATTGGTTTTGGCAGCATCTGATGGTCACGGCCCGGAGATTCACTGTCATCATCGAGGAGAAGCTCCTGCTGAAACTGCTGAGCTTTTTCGGCTATGGCCAGACAGAAGGTTGGTTTACGTCAACACAGACAAGAGTTTGCTGTTTGTACTTACTGATGGTTAAATCATTCATTAGCCTAATCATGTTGTTGAGTGATCTGGCACAAATTTCATATTGTCTAACACTTTACGTATGTGTGTGTGTGTGTGTTTGTGCATTCAGAGGTGGAGAAGCTTGATGAAAATCTGTATGAGAAGAACAGTGAAGACACAGGCACTCCTAAGCGCTACTACTTTGAGAACCTGAAAATCAGCCTCCCGCAGGTCAAACTCAGTGTGTTCACCTCCCACAAGCTTCCTCCAGACCTCAAGGTAAAGAGAGCACACGGCTCCACTTCATTCTCTGCCTTACTGGACTTTTATATCATCTAAGTCGAATCTCCAGTTCTAGTGAAAAGTTGCCCATGGTTGAGTTCAGTGGCTAGGAAGATTATGCCACCCACATCCTTGCTTCCGGAGCAATATGATGGTTGCCTCTGTGATGAAGGTTTGATCAGTCTGAATACTGTGGTCTTTCAGAGCACAGCGACTAGATGGACAGGATAAGAATGAAAGGAACAATGAGAATTCAGAATATTTGATGTTGATTTAAAATAAAAGTCTAACAGGTTGCGGCTAAGCCTGAATTGTGTTCAGCTGAGTGTTAATCCTTGTCTATGTACCAGGTTGTCCCTGTCATTGGAGTATACAGTTCCTCTGGCTAACACAAGGGGATGCAGTGTGTCCTCTTTATCATACTGCCATTGATAAGATCAGTGTTTTAAATCTTTTTTTTTTTTTTTTTTTTAATGCTAAGCCCCTCTTCTGCAGCCTCATAAAATAAAAGATTTTATCTCGTCATCCATTTTGGCCCAGTCCTCAGGAGAGATGTGATTGTTAATCTGCCCTCGGTTTGCCCCTTGAGTGCTAGTTATAGCTGAACACCAGCCATAAAGGCACAGTGCTGCTGCCCCACTGCCGGAAGCTCCCTTGATCCCACTAGATTTTTATCTCTTATTAGGAGTGCACATTTATGTGGGCCTGTAGCCTGCGTTTTATAGTGGCGCAGTGGCAAGAAGTTTCCTGCTCCAGCTTCTAGTAGTTTCCATAACGACTTTCTGTTGTCCTGTGCAGGCTCTGAAGGGCACCCTGGGTATCCCTCTGATCCGGTTTGAGGACGCCATCATCAACATGTACCCATACACACGGGTGCACCCGTACGAGACCCAGGAGATCATCATCAATGACATCCTGAAGCACTTTAGAGAGGTGAGCTCAGCATCTGTAAGAGGGGGAAAAATAATCGACCCTTAGACCCACCACTGGTTTAGAACAGCTGGTTTTCTTTAAGCACTGTGGCTGTATGAGTTCTCATCGTTCCAGCATGATACTGCTTGCAGCCTCAACATCACTGCTTCTTTCCACATTAGTCTTGGATAAGATGAAAACAGAGTGTGTGTGTGTGTGTCTGTCTGCGTGTGTGTGTGTGTGTATGTGTGTGTATGTGTGTGTGTATGTATGTGTATGCGTGTATTTGTGCATGTGTGTTTGTTTCTCCTTCCCAGGAGCTGATCAGCCAGGCGGCTCAGATCCTGGGCTCGGTGGATTTCCTGGGCAACCCCATGGGCCTGCTTAACGATGTCACCGAGGGTGTGTCCGAGCTAATTAAGTACGGCAATGTTGGCGGCCTAATCCGCAATGTCACCCACGGGGTCTCCAACTCAGCTGCCAAGGTAAGACCTACAGGAGTGCAGACGCTTGCCAGACCTGTCCAGCACTTAGAACAAGAACTCCTGTTGTCATACACCTGCGGTTAGATTCCTTGAACACAGGTGGACACGTTCTCTATGGACAGTTAAATGTCTTTGAAACATTCAATTTCAACAGTCATTTTTTGTCCAACTCACAGACAACTTGCGAGTGTTTGCCAATGTTCTTAGAGTGCTCAAGGCAAGCAGGAAACTGTGTGCAAATGTTCGTCTTTGTTTGCTTTTAGTGCACCTCAGAGCCTTTGTGTTCAGTCAAAGCTAATGACCCTGAGGCGACAGGCTTAGAAAAATGCTGCTCTGTTTTCACAGCAAACATAGAAAACTTCAGAATGTAAATTTTCCTTACCATGTATTGGTTTTACCTGTACGTGTAACACAAATGATTTCAGTAATTAGTAGATATACCTGGCCAAAGGGTTGTGCTAGCAATGAATGTTGGAACAAATCTGATAGGGGTGGGAATTTATAGGATTTTTTATCAATATCAATGCCATTGTCGATTCTGCTTATCGGTCCAATTCTTTACCAATTCTCTTATCAATTCCTTACTGTTCAGAAGGTATTTTGCACAGGTTATCAGTATCAGCATAGGCCAGTAATATAGCCTAGATCACCAAGATGACGGAGCCGTGTTATTTCAATTTTGTATTTGAAAGAACCACTGACAGTGCTCTGTTAAACATGTCGGCAGTGATGAGAGGAATTGATAATGTCAGATACAGTCGGATACAGTACCAGTGAATTGAAGCATTCAGTTCTCGATTCTCGTTTCCCGGTTCTCGATTCCCACCCCTACTCTCTGAAGCAGAAGCAGATTATTACCATTAATTCATTTCACAGATGTTTTCATCCAAAGCAACTTGCTGTATTTTCCAGAACTACATTTTCATCACTACCTTCAGTGTTTTTTTTTTTTTTTTTTTTTTTTTTAATCCCTTGACACTGGTGTCAGCGGCACCTTGCTCTGATATTTTCTGGCCCGCACACTTTGATAAGATCTACTTTGGCTAAAAGCATTCCCTTAAGTGCATAAACGTCGATGTAAACTGTTTAATTCTCATGGTGAGGATTTATTTCAAGCCAAAGACGTGTGTGGTAATACAGTGGAGCCAGCCGAGAGAGACACGGTGGGAAGACCTGTCCAAGTTCTTTGCTCAAGTTTCCTGAAAGGCCAGACTGTTTTGTCTGTTGATGCTGTTAAACTTTTCAAGAATGTGTCACTCTGAGAGACAAGGGAGCTGGATAGCTCCGCAGATGGAGAACGCCAGTCGTTTTCAAGACACAGCCGGGGTTATTTCTAATGGTTGCTGATCTATAGACTGTTTCAGTTATGTAAATAAAAACTATGCCTAAATGTTGTTTCGTTCCCAAACTACCGGTGCATCCGCTACATTCAGATAACATATGGAATGCTCAGAAGGAAACGTTGTGGGAACAGCGATTGTGCTAATAATCGAACTCTCTTTGAAATGGTCGGTAGTCAGTGACACAAACTGCTCTTTTATTTTTGCATTGGGCTTTGTGCCCATTGCGATCCTCACTGGGAAACACTGTACACTGTTTTCTGTGAGTAAAAGGAAAACATCAGGGTTGGGTGGAGACCTAAATCTGGCTGAATTGAGTAATGTAAGGGCCTGATCTAGACTTGAAGGAGGCCCACATGCAAAAGATTGACTCTGATCGAAGTCTGAGGTGTGAAAGATCAGGACCAGGTTTCCTCCCAAGTCGGAAACTCTCTTGGTGTCTCTTTTCTCGTATTCTTCCTGTAGCCTCCCGTGAGAGGAAGGCCAAAGTGAAAAGCTTAGGTGCATCTTGTGTTGGGCGTATGCTGGCTTATTGCTCTGGCCAGTTCTCTCCAGGCTGCGACAGGCGCTCAGGTGGTGCTTATGGCCAGATATCTATGGCAACAGTAGCCCCGAAAAACACAACACAACGCAACACATAAGATGTTTCCCCCCCGTTGTGTGTGCGCACACACCATGTTCACACTTCATGGAAAAACTGTCTCACGGTACTTCAGGATCATCATCCTGGCCGGTCATCTGCGCGGTCACCAGAGTGCAGTCGAGAAGCCGGACCTTTGGCTCACCTCTTAAACCAGCGCTTCGGAATTCCCCCCCTAAACAACGCACACATAAAACAAAGTCAAAAGCAGCTTGACTTGTCCGCCTAATAATTGTGATAATTAGTCATCTGCCAGTGTTCTGGAATGCACATCAGATGGTCCTGTTTATCTTGCCTTTTACAACGCTAAGGTTTTTCCATTACCTGCTCACCTCCGTTTTTGACTCATTCCTAGTCACTGCGGACAACTATTACCTAAAAAGACAATGTCCAGATCTAAATACAAACATAGATATAGATATATACATAGATACAGATACAAACATAGACATAGATACATTGCACATATATTGCTATAGATATTGAGGTGTAGATAATAGGAAATGTTACATCACACACTCTAATGTGTATCTAACTCCAGCTCTTTGACAGGATGTAGCCTTTTTGCGAGCAAAAATTGCAGGGGGTTTCTGCAAGGTTTTGTCCCTTAGCTTGGGTTCCAATTCATGAGAATTTCCCACCCATAAACACAGCATGTTCACACTTCTTCTCGGAAAAACTGTTTCACGGTACTTTCAGCCTCATCCCCCGTTGGCCTGTCATCTGTGCAGCCACCAGAGTGTAGTCGGAGACACGGCCCTTTGGCTGGGCTCTCCGGTAGCAGCCCCAGCGGGCCTGTGTGTGGCCCGGGCCCCGGAGCCCGGAGTGTTTGGGGGTGGGACGCCAGCAGGCTCCGCTCCCAGCCTATCCTCATCCTCCTCACCATCCCTCCCCTCCTCCCTGCCGCCCAGCCCAGGTCCCACACTCCCAGCAGGCCTCTCTGGCAGGGCCAGGGCAAATTTGGCCCTTGTAGCCACAGCCAGCGTGGTGTCAGGCACCCCCCCGGGGTGTGGGTTTTTCAGCCCAGTGCAGTGTGCGCTCTTCTCCTCTCTCTTTGCCTGTCCTCTCCTAACACGCCCATCAAAACCCAACCCCCCAACCCCCGTTCACCCTCCTGTGCTGCTCATGCCAGGGGGGTCTCTTAAGCTCTAATGCCTGTCCCGTCTGGGAGTCTCCAGAGACGCCACTCTTGGCTCTGCAGTGATCCCAGGGTCCCCTGCTGCTGATGCTGCCCCAGTCTGGGATGGTGACGTTTGTTTACAGCCTCCAGACTAAGAAGAGTTGTCCCCTGCTTTTGTGTGTGTCTCTTTGAGTTGATGGTTCTCGGAGGCCACAGAATGAACGTACAGTATTCAGACTGTTCAGTAGTTCTTATGGAAGCGTCGTCAAGGCAGCCCAAAAGTGGCAATTCAAAGACTGTCCGAGGCTCTTACTCAAGAACTTTAAAATTGACAGCTGGGAGGTAAAACTGCCCAGGAACGCACATGGTGGCAGTCCACCATCCAGACTGAAGCAGCAGCCTATGAAGCTGCAAGGACAGAAGCGGCAGAACAGCAGAGATGAAAAAAAAAAAGTGTGCATCAACAATCCTCTCGCCAACTCATCTACCATCCCCCTAGAACCTTCAGAGCTCAGATTAGCATTTTCAGTCTGCATACCCACTGTTCACCCATTTTTCGACTAAAGTGGTCCTCATCACATGTGATGGACGTGCGTGTGTGTGCGCATGCATATGCATGCGTGTGTGTGTGTGTGTGTGTGTGTGTGTTGTGGTGGAGATAGATAGATCTTGGTCTTCTGCCCCTTTTTTGCCAATGGCTCTTCTGTTTTGGGGAGGTGAACAGAGCTTTGATGCATCTTAAACGTACCAGCGTTGCCACGAGCAAAATTTCTTAAGCATAAACAGAGTTTGCCTCCCACATACCAGTCACTTCCAGCTCCTCTAATAAAAATGTTTTGCCAAGACACTGGCCAAGCTTTTAAAAATTCCATTCGGTTGCATGTAGTGGAAAAGCCATTTCCAAGTGCGTAAGCGCTTAAGCTGTTGATCCGTCGGAGTTCCCCCAAAGCACGCCGTAAATAAAAAAAAGAAAAAGAAAATCGGGGCAGCTTGACTTGTCCGCATATTAATCACGCTAATTGCTTTCATCCTCCGGATCTCCAACAATCCACGTCTTGCATGGCAAATTTTTAAGGCCTTTTTTTCCCTCCATTTACTTGAAATTCCTCATCACGGCAAGGAAACCTTTCCCATGCAAACTTTCCAGCAAGCTTTGGATGTAGCAAGCTTCTTGTGCCTTGTGAAGAGTTGTTTGCTAGTGGGACCTTCACAGGCGCCAGGGTTACGTGGAGCAACAAAGGCCTTGCGACGAGGTATGGCGGTGTCATGTATCAGCTGGTTGCTTTAAGCCAGGCCTTAATAAGCTGTGAATTAGGACCTTGTTCTCCTCCTCCGGAGTCAAGCTGCCTGTCTATCTGCCTGCCTTTCTCCTATCACTGCCCTCTGACCTAGTTTATGACTGCAGTGAAGGCCCTCTGTGTCAGCTCCTATCAGAACAGACATTGCTAATGCAAACACACACACACACACACACACATACAGACACACACACCCACCCATACACACACACTCACAAATGTAAACACAGTCGCATTTAACCGCATGCACAGACAGACAAACAAACTGAAATTGTTGACACACCCAATCGTGCACCCATAATGACACACACAAACACAGATGCACAAATAAAGGGGGGGGGGGGGGGTTGGTGTTGTGGCTCATGGAAATCCACAAATGCTGGATTGTATACTCGTCCGCCGTGGGATTGGATTTTAAGGGTGGTGGGGGGGCAGTTTGAACAAGGTGGTGGTGGTGGTGGGGCCATAAACTTGAAAGCATTCTCATCTCCCACTCCCTCCCCCGATACTCTGATCTGGTAAGTTTATTGGTTTAGTTTCACTGTGGGGGAAAAGAGAGGGAGAAACACACACACACACACACATACACAGAGAGAGAGAAAGAGGGGAAGAGAGAAAGGAGGGAGGGAGGACGAGAGAGAATGAGTGAGCGAAATAGAAAAGGATACGAAAGAGAGAGAGAGGGGAGAGGGAGGGCAAGTGAGTGAGAGTGTGTGTGGGAGTGAGCAAAGAAAGAGAGCGAGAGAGAGGGAGGAAAGGAAAGAATGGGAGCTGGCCTCTCGGTGAACTCAGCAGGGACTTTGCTCAGCGGGGTCATCCCAAGTTCATGCCTGTCTGTGGCTGTAGCTGTGGCGGCGGCTGCGGAAGGCTGTGTGTGTGTGTGTGTGTGTGTGTGTGTGTGTGTGTGTGTGTGTGTGTGTGTGTGTGTGTCTGTGTCTGTGTCTGTGTCTGTGTCTGTGTGTGTGTGTGTGTGTGTGTGTGTGTGTGTTTACGCAGGGCCACGGCCCCGGAGGGGAGCGCCTGGGGCCTGCTGTAACACAAACCCACTTCCAGCAAGCACCTGCTGGGCCCACGGGGAGAGGAGAGGGGGAGGCTCCATGGGCAAAGTCAGGTCAACTGTGTGTGGTGGAGGCAGGGGGAGGGGGGGTTGTCAGAGAGAAGGGGAGAGAAGCCCTTTTCACATCCAAGCCCTTTAATGTATCAAGTTAAAAATAATATAGGATGGATAGTATGTTTTCATTCCATTTCATTCCTCCCTTGCAGTAAAGTCACAGGTGTCATGTATTTATTCTTGATTGAATTTCACATGATCCTATGGAGTGTAACCCCTGCGAGCAAGCCGGGTTCTCATGTCAGCCAGTATGCCTAGTCAAGAACTATTCTAGCGGCCTTTGGTTTGGGAAACTGTCTCAGCAGTTGACATTTGCACAGTAGATGCCTGTTAAATGGCAGTGTTGCAATGCAAATATTTGTGGTGGTGTTGCATAGCCTGAGGCAGTGTTTACTAGCTCAAAATCCCCTCCTCGGTAAATGACAGTCTCGAGTTGACAGTGGTCACCAACACTTGTGGACAAACAGTTCGCCACTGATGGTGTTTCATATCAATGTAGGGAATGCAGTCCCCCTTCCCCATTGGCCTTCGTGAGCATGGGAATCTTGTGCTTCACATTCACACTGAAGATTACTGCTAATGTTGTGGTGGAAGGGAGGGAGACAGAGAGAGAAAGAGAGAGAGAGACAGAGAGAGAAAGAGGGAGGGCTAAGGAATGAAACGGAACGGTGGGAAGAAGCCACCCTCAGCAGACAAATTGCAGGCTGATATATTTGACAGCTGGATGAGGAGCTGTGTAAAATCAGTTATCCTGAGCGAGACGAGGAGAGGGGAGACTGTGGCTGTGGCTGAGTTCAGCTGAAGAGCAGCAGCCGTGATGAGATCCACACTCCAGCGTCTGATCCCGTCTCCTCGACACAGTTTAGTCACCAGGCCATCAGAATGAGAGAGAAAGAGCCATGCTTCCTCTTCTTAACTATATAGAACAGCTACAGTCGGAATGTGATGTGCATTAGATTTTTTTTTCCATCATTAAAAATAGAAGAAGAAATTTAAGGAAGTCAGACATCCACTCCCTGTGGGAGTCTCTCTTTTTCTTTCTCTCCCTCAGTCCCTCTCGCTCTCTCCTGTTCCACCTCATGCCCCTTTCACACTAGCCTTGAGGTTTGTGCGTTTACAAGTTCACATACCAGTCAGACGATTTGTTTTTATGATAAAATGCGGAAACACTCAGGACTCTGAATTATCATATTTTTGTCTTTGATTAAGCCATGATGACCCTCAGTGGGAGGGAGGGAAGGAGGGAGGAAGAGACAGAGAGAGAGACTGAGAGAGAGCAATGGACACAGGGCCAAAATAAAGAATCTTGATCATGTACTCACACAGTTTCCCCAACTTACTGCCTAGTGAGTCAGTGTTTGCTAGCAGGTCTTGAGGAACTGACGCTCCGCTTCTTAGAGCCAATTAGGCTTCCCCTTAGCTAACCACCTAACCTACCCCAGGGGCTGATGGGAAGTGTAGAGAGCGAGGGGAAGGTAATGAGTGTGGAATGGAGATGGATGCCCCAGTCAGATCAAAAGAGGGTCAAATACAGCCATACCAACATTGATTTCCCCTCTGTGGTTCAGTGACGTACATCGATGTTCTTGAGGACCAGAACTACCTGTCACATTCCCTACATTAATCACATTTTTCATCTATTATTGTGTATATATAGTACTCTATCTGTGGGAACAGGGAGGATTCAGAGAGGAAATGTTCTCTTTTGCTGAGCCTGCGGAAAAAAACGCTAGTGGCTCAATTTTCAGATTTTAATATCATAAATTGCATTGCAATGAAGTAAATGTGATTTAATGATGAACCCTCTTTCACCAATTGGTGATCACTCTATTAGTGTCTATTCAGCAAAGTCTGCATTGCCCACAGTCGGCTAGCCTCAGACCCATGTTGGCATTTTGCTTTTGCAGTTTGCTGGAACCTTATCTGATGGACTTGGAAAAACAATGGACCATCGCCACCAAAGTGAGAGAGAGTACATCCGTTACCATGGTGCCACTAGTGGAGAACATCTAGTGGCTGGAATCCATGGCCTAGCACATGGTAAGAGTCATTGTGCTAAGCTAGGCAATGCTGAAATGTTCCTCTCAGCTGCTTCCATTCCATTCAACTGCAGTGAAGGAGAAAAAAAAAACAAGGCACCCTCTGTCACCATAGCTGATAACGGTCACCACTTTTAACACAGCTAATGTTGTAACAGAGCTTTGCTTAAAATTAGAAATGTATTGCATTATACAAATATTTAAACCACAGCTTGGTTAAACTTCCTGTTGTTATGAGCATTTTAGAACATGCTCCACGTAGTGGCCATATAACCACCTTGAACGTGGATTTTTTTTTTTTTTTTTTTTTTTTTTAATAAATATTACATACCAACGCCATGGCATTTGTTATCCCTTACATATTGTATTTCTGGTATGGATGTTTACACAGTTCTCATATCCTCATTATCTGTTGCCGTGTAGGCATCATCGGGGGCTTGACCAGCGTCATCACCTCCACTGTGGAGGGCGTGAAGACTGAGGGCGGAGTCAGCGGCTTCTTCTCCGGCCTGGGGAAGGGACTGGTTGGCACGGTGACCAAGCCTGTTGCCGGAGCGCTGGACTTTGCCTCAGAGACGGCGCAAACTGTGAGAGACATGGCCAGCCTTAGCAACCACAGGTATGACAACACAGTCTCATCAACTTGCACAGGGCTGATAACTGAAACCAGTTTTCTCAGAAGCCTACATGTGTTTTTTTTTTTTAAAGGTTTTTTTCATGTTTGCATTGGTATTCATGTGGCTGATTTGATTAGCAAAACGTAACACTGCTCTGCGCAGAACTTAATGGACTTGGTTAATAAAAACAAACTGAAGTTAACAGGAGAAACAAAAAGATAAAGGGTGGAAAAAAATGTGCTATTTTACACTCGTAAATTGCAGATCCTACACTGTCGGTCACTTCAGCTGTAAAAGCAAATAGACTGGTGGAAAAGTTACTTACTATATGTGACCATCACCACAGAGGGATGCTTCAAATCTGCAGTCTACTTTGGCTCAGGCCTCAGCGTGGTCTAGAGCACGGTCTCTTCCATCCTTTTGCCACCTGAGGAATTCTTCCCTCCCATCTTACTTTGGCCCGGCGCCCGAGCGGCAGTGTGGATTACACAGGGTGTCTGGTATGTGCGGTCAGTGGCAGCGGGT
>PYXC01000178.1:1010000-1262500 GCA_015244755.2 Tenualosa ilisha | reverse complement strand
GCTGCATCAGTGTGGCTCTGAAAACACACATAGATTAGGTGGTAGAGCGCGTGAATATACATATACACACACACACACAGACAGAGACTCCGAGGTTGGAGTCTGCTATTTAGTGTGACTGATGGAGATGTCTGGGTCTTGTCGCCTGGGTTCTTATCAACTAGTCGTGTAATGGGTTGGCTTTTGGCTTCTAATCATGTCCATTTGCTACTGAGTGTGTCCTTATGGAAGGGGGCTTCCATTACACTAGATGCATCCTTTTTTAGCCATATACTTTAGGTCTCTGATAAATCCTTGACATCCTTCCATTGTGAGAGGGAGAAAAGGCTGAAGGAGAAATTCCACAGTCACGGCTACAGTCCCAGAACACTGTCACACGAGCTGTTGTGAAACACACTGCAGTGCACATTCCTGGAATAGTCCTGTGTAATTCAATGTCACCAAACACACACACACACACACACACACACACACACACACACACTGTGGCGCAGTCTTGCGAGCAATGTTACAGTAACGTGACCACTGTGGTATGTTTCAGTAGGCTTCAGTAAGTGATGTTTGTGTGTGTGTTGGCAGCCTGCAGTGAGTGAGAGCTGTGTTTGTTGGCAAAGCCATGGCTGAGTGCGCTAGTGTGTGTGTGTGTGTGTGTGTGTGTGTGTGTGTGTGTGTGTGTGTGTGTGTTGGCATGCTTCAGTAAGTAACAATAAATTTTCTGTGTGTGTGTGTGTTTCTCTGTGTGTGCATGTACATGTGTGTTGTTTTTTTGTTTGTTTTTTTCCTTCTCTTTTTTGGTGAGTGTGTGTGTGTGTGTGTGTGTGTGTGTGTGTGTGTGTGTGTGTGTGTGTGTGTGTGTGTGTGTGTGTGTGTGTCTCTCCATGGACAGGCTGAGTGTGCTGCGCGTGCGGAAGCCCCGCTGCTGTAAGGGTCCTCAGGGTCTGCTGCCGCGCTTCTCCTCCACGCAGGCCGACGGACAGGAGCAGCTCTTCCACCTCACCGACAACATCCAGTCAGAATTGTGAGTTATGACCTTTCTCTCTCTCTCTCTCTCTCTCTCTCTCTCTCTCCTCTCTCTCTCTCTCTCTCTCTCTCTCTCTCTGTCCACTTTTTGTTTGTCTTTCTCACTTTCTTTCTCTCTTTTTTTTATCCCTACCTCACATTCTTTCTCTTTATCTCTATTCCACTGTTTTACTCTTTGGCTGTTGCTGTCTCTCTTTCTTGGCCTTCCACTCTTCAGTCTATCTATTTCTCTCTCTCTCTTTCTCTCTGTCTCTCTCTCTCATACTCATACTGGACTCTCTCCTCAGGCCCCTTTCACACATAAAATCATTACTTTTGCCAGATGAAAACATTCCGGCTCGGATAAATAATCCCCATTCCCAATTAGCAATCAAGCACTGCAGAGTTCCGACAGGATGCCAGTAAGGCACATTAATATGAAAAATAGCAGCTCTCAGTGTAAGTAGGACTCGTGTATTTGTGTCTGTTTCCTCTTCATCACTCCCCCAATCCTTCTTCTCTCACTTCTCTCAGCCCTCCTCTCTATCCCTTCTTTCTTTCTTTCTCTCCATCTGCCTCTCCCGCCCTCTCTCCTCTCTCCTTCTCCATTCCCGGATTTGTCTCTCGTTCTCTTTTCCCGCATCTCTCCCTCCCTACCTACCCCAAGAGAACCTGATCTGAAAAACATTCCAGTGCTGTCTGTTCTGCCTGAGACCACTGGACAGATAACTTAATAAGAAATCAAATGAAAGTTGATCTGACTAATGGGGCTGGGGGGGGGGGGGTCTCCCCTTCCCTATTCTCTAAAGTTGAGTGCTCATGAATTTCAGTTCCATCTGATGAGGATGAAAGGCACGCAGGCTTGATTGAGAGCTGAGCTGAAGCGATGTTGACAGAAGATTGACTGTTTTATTTGAGGGGGGAAATCGCAGAGTTGTGGCAAGCAGGTGTGCGGCCCACTGAGCAGAGATGGCTCATCTGGAAAGGACTGGCGATAACTCATTCGCTCACTCACTTGTTCTCTCTCGAATGCACACACACACACACACACACACACACACACACACACACTCTCAGAGTTTCACAGGAATATATGCACAAATTTCATTATTTGCTGTTATTCCCAAACACACATTCACACGTACATAAACACACACTCTCTCCTCACTCACACACACTTTCTCTCAGTCAGTCAGTCAGTCACTCTCTCTGTCTCACTTGGTTGCCCCCCCCCCCCCCCCCTCGCTCTTGCACTAACACTCTCACACCCAGTCGGGCCAGAGAGCATTTGTCACCTTTGGAGCCAATTAATCCAGATGAGCAGACCCCCTGCCCAGCCACCTGACCTTTCCCCTCAGAGGTGGCCAAGTGGCAATTACTCTTTTCAGCGTGTGTGCTGTGTGTGGAACAGAGCCGAACACGACGCATAAACACACACACGCACGCACGGTCTCACTCACACTCTCAAAGGCCTCCTTACACCCTCATTCATTACCCACTCAGACACGCTGTCTTGTTCACATGGTTCATTCCCTGCGTCCACTTTGGCACTAGCATGCCGGCGCCAATTGTAGGAGTTAGCCACGCACTGCCACTTGAAACTACCTGGGAAATGGTGCAGCGCACAGCCCAGTATTGGGCTCTAACTGCCAGTGACCAGTAAGGTGAGGTACACTGGGGGGGGTTGGGTTCTGTTGTTCGCTAACTCAGCTTTAGCACTAGCGCAGCGGCTGCTAACAGTAGGTATAACCACATACCGCAACTGCTAGCTACATTAGCTGTAGTATACATAATTGTATGACTGTAGTATACACAGAAATGAGTGATTGGCTTAGCAAAAAGACTTTATCTAAATGACAAAAATGTCGTCCAAAGAGTAGTGGTGTAACTCTTCTATCACATTTGTTGTATTGTCATTTCTTATTCTTTGTAGTTCTATCTTGTCCTTTTTTGTTCAGTTTTTTCATAGATGTTGTAATGAGTTTCAATGATTTAATGGTGTTGTAAACTTATGTTTTCTCTCTCTCTCTCTCTCTCTCTCTCTCTCTCTCTCTCTCTCTGTCTCTCCCCTTCTCCCTCCCTCCATCCCGTAGCTTTATCGCCGTGGAGCCCATTGACACCTACTGCGTGCTCATCTCCTCCAAGGTGGTGTACTTCCTGAAGCCGGGCGAGCTTGTAGACCGGGAGGCCATCTTCTTGGAGGTGAAGTACGACGACCTCTACCACTGCCTGGTGTCCAGGGACCACGGGAAAGTGTACGTGCAGCTCACCAAGAAGGCCGAGAGCACCAGCAGTGGTGTTGCCATCCCAGGACCTTCACATCAGAAGCCAATGGTGAGAAGGGTGTGTGTGTGTGTGTGTGTGTGTGTGTGTGTGTGTGAGAGAGGTATTTACATCTGTTTTTGTTATTCTTATGCCTTTTTAACCAGAGAATTAGTTGGTTACACCATTTCAACAATTCATTTTTTTTTTCTCTGTTGTTTCTTTCATTAATCCTCCCCCCTCCCACCCACACACACACACACACACACACACACACACACACACACACACACACACACACACACACACACACACACCCCTACACCGCCCCCAGGTTCATGTTAAGAGTGAGAGCCTGGCTGTGAAGATCTCCCAGGAAATCAACTATGCCAAGAGCCTTTACTACGAGCAGCAGCTGATGCTGCCGCCCAGCGAGAACGAGGACAGCCTGCTGCTGGATTCCTAATGCCCCAAGCCTCAGCCCTGCGGCCTGGCAGGTGGGGCTTCTAAAACTCACCACTTACCCCCTCAACCCGCCTGCGTTTCTGCTTCTGAGTGCCCCTCTGATCACTGGAAGACATCCACTCCAATGCCAGGATTTCACACACCCCTGGCATGGAGGGCCTTTTTTGTGGTTGTGGTTGGGGTTTTTGTTATGAACACAGACCTGTGGAGAAGGTCCTTGTTACACCCCCTGCCATCAAGCACATTAGATTAAATGTAATTAAATGAATATGCAATTATTTTATCAAGTGACGTGAAACACAACAAAACACAAAGATTAAAAGCTATTTTGGTTTTACAAATTTGTTTATAAGATTACAGGGGATGCAATACGTTGCTAGATGTGCACATAGTCTTATAAATGTTTGTGTATAAATAAATATGTACATAAGTATAGCTGTACACCAACACTATCTGCCCTGTACATACATGTGGTAAAATAATTAATGAAGGTTTATATTGAAGTTAAAACATAACATTTGAAAAAAAGAACACCTTAACACAAAAATGAACAAATGCTGTACAAAACTGCCTTGAAAATGTTTATTTTTTTCTCTGTGAATGGAGATTTTGTTTTTCTGATGTGTGTGTGTGTGTGTGTGTGTGTGTGGTGTGTGTGTGTGTGTGTGTGTGTGTGGTGTGTGTGTGTGTGTGTGTGTGTGTGTGAGAGAGAGAGAGAGAGAGAGAGAGAATCACTCATATATTGCACTGACTATAGATGTGGCTAACCTGCGGCTCACAGCCCACACTGACACAGGGAAATGATATCTTGATCACCCTCTCACTCACTCTTACCCTTCCTCACTCTGTCATGTCCCTTCTCACTCTCATGGCCCTTCACACCCTGTCATGCCCCTTCTTACTCTCTCATGCCCCTCTTTCACTCTCTCCTGGCCCTTCCTCACTCTCTCATCCCCTCTCTCACTCTGTCCTGGCCCTTCCTCACTCTCTCATCCCCTTCTCACTCTCTCATCCCCCTTCTCATACTCTCACCATCCACTGGCCACTGCCCACTCCTGTATGGGCCTTCTGCACATTTGCCCATAACGGAGTGCTTCAAGTGTGTTTTTCTTTTTAAGCTTTTTTTGTATTTGAAGGATTTGTTCTCCTTCCGTCACCCCTCCTTGAGAGACAAAAAAGTGTGTGTGTGTGTGTGTGTGTTTGGTGAGTGTGTCTCCCCCCCCTTCTGCTGTAAAGGGACTCTGTTCTTCTCTCTTCAGGGGTAGCTTGCCCATTTATCCAAAGCTTGTGAAGAAAGATAGCGAGAAGTGCTTGAGCTTCTTAATAAACTGACTTTGACGTGAAGTGCGTAACTACGAGTTCATGATATTTTTCTCTCACTCTTTTTCTGTCTTCTGTCTGTCTGCTTCTAATAAAGCACCGCTGCTCTGCAGTGTTCCAGACCAACGCTCTGTGCCTTTTATTGATGTATTGCAGTATGTGTTTTGAGCTTTCCAAAAATGTGGTAAATCTTCTGTACCCAGTTCATAAATCAACGCTGCTGGGGTCAACGTCGAACTTGTTTCGTTTCTGTGTTTTCTGTGCTTCCCGTCTCATTTCGACTTCTCGATCATGCTTTACATCTATCATTATGCTCCCAAATCCTGTCATGTCAGCTTCCTTGATATGAAAATCAGTGGTTAGATGCATTGCTTTGCACCTTCATTCTCAGACTTATGCAGGCAAATAGTCAGATCTGCCTCAAATCACTAGATTATAGTCTTTAGGAATCAGTCTTCAAAGGCAGATTAAGCTATATTTGTACACAATGTTCCTTGAAAGGCAATAGTAGGATATGTGTAGCACTGTAATAGTATTGCATGGCAGTTGTTTTGAATATCCCAGGTTTTTTCTTGGAGGAAAAAGGCGATTGAGGAAAAACTGTTGTTATAATACTGTCATGTCACAGTTTAATTTACTTAATTTATGTAACTTGAATTTTTTAAAAACAATTGTCTTGTGTGACTGCTTACTAGCCTACGAGGAGTTCTTTGTCTATAAAGGGCACCATTTGACATGGAGTCTTTGCTAACTATCTCCCTTGACTACAAACAGGAAGTAGCTATTGCCAGTGCCCTGGGAATTGTTTTATGACGCCCCCACCACTCAGTCCTGTTCGGACCCATTAACTAACAAGAACGCCTAAGTGCTTTTTTACGGAGCCTTTTGATGTTCATTTCCCAAGATTCTCCCTTACAACTCCTAAACACTTCCCAAGCTCACTGGAAATGTATCCTCTTGTGATGTTTAGCTGCTTTGTTTATCCTTCACATTTTCATGTTACTGATACATATGTAACACAGATCAAGTAGTAAGAGTCTAGTCCATGGCTGTTCCACCAAAGAGAGACAAGGATGTGGAATTTTTTTTTTTTTGTCTTTTGTTTTACATGGAGAGCATTCTATCTGTGTGAAAAGGCATTTGAGCGCACTAACATGACTTTAGACTTCATAACTCTGTTTTGATTTTTGTTATACTCACAACAGCTAATATGTTGTCATACCGTGTGAGATTTTTTTTTTCTCAAAAATGTACATATTGTAAAGGTTGATAATAAAACTAAATGAAATTATTGTTCACTGGAATTGTGTCAAGTGGTGTGTCATTGATACTGCATGACTGATCCTGGGTCATCCTCATACATCCAAAGATGTCTACATCAATCAGAAGTGGTAACTTGGTTTTACCAAAAGATGAAGAATTTTTGTCTTTCACTTTTCTAGAATATTCCTATCCAAGAATGTTTCAGGCTGTCGATTTCTTTTTCTTGTCAAAAATTAATATGGAGCAGAAAAATAAACTGCAAGTCATAGCTGTGAGTCAATGTATTGAGAGACCACTTTGAAATGTCATGAATGCTTTTGAAAGATTTTGACAAGCACTTTTTAAGGAATGTGCATTGGCTCAAGTTTTGGTTAAATCCTCCAACCACTTGCCACCAGCAGAGAGGCAAAAGCAGAGCTTGGTGTGCGTGTGTGTGTGTGTGTGTGTGTGTATTATTGTTGTGTATAGGGAGGTGGGCTCCCTAGAGTTCAACAGTCTTACATTCCAATGCACTAACCTTAATTCTTCTTCCTGATTGGCAGGCTAATGGTCACGCAGAGGTCTGCCCCTGACCGGGAGAGCAGCCCTGAGTGCGTTTGTCTCTCTTCCCAGAGCATGCTCATTGCCGGGTGATGAATACACGCCATGCCAACAAGAGAAGGCCTGGGAGAGCACCTTGGGGCTGCCAATCCAGCACAGGGTAGATCAGGGCTTGTTTCTTTTCACCGTTGCCCAAGAACAGCCAGCCCCTGATGCCAGTTGGGCAGCTCTGAAAAGCGGATGTGAGTCTCACCGCACATCAATAACAGTTCACCTAAGCTGTTTATTTACCTTCATTAGTGTCCAGATGGTCTATGAAATGATGTTTATCAAAGACAAAGTGGACCTGCAGGGGTGCAATGCATTGGTTGACCAGTTTTAACATAGCCTCAAAGGCTCCCTAAATGGGAATTTATGAATGTCATAAAGCTGGCTATGAATTGCCCATTGTGACATAAAAGGCCCCTCGTTTTTTCCCCCTCCTCTGAAACGTCTCGCATAAACCTCTACAACAATAAACATGCAACCATGAAGGGTGAGGTATTCTATTAAAACACATTCAAGGACAATTTGTCAAATGGTGCCATAACATATGTCCTGCAAATGCCCTCAACGGCTGTTAGGCCCTTCTTCTTTTCCACCTGTTGCAGAGCTCATGAAACTGCCTGATTGCCTTGGGTAAAGGGTTCAGCCCAGGGTGAGCTGTCTGTCGAACATACTCCTCAAATTTATCTACTATTTGGCTAACCTTGCTCTGAACTCCCCCCCGGAGATTTGAGCTGTCTTTTCCAACACACATGCGCTCCGCAGTGCATGTTCCCCTGACCCTGTTCCCCTATTCTTGAAGCTGTCTTAACTCCAATGACTGCTTCCCAGAAAATCTATTCCCTCAGGCCAGATCGGTATGAGCTACCGTACTGTGCAAATTTCTCTGTAAACAGACAAAAAATGTTTGTGTAAAACAAATCCTATGGAAAAATGAGCCCAGGATGTGGCTGTGGATGCCTGGCAAACCTTCTGTGGTCAACCAAGTAGATGTTGTTTCACTGTTTTGTGGATCTGTTTTTGTCTTTCTCTCCAGCAAATAACTGACTTTCCCTCCAGCAAACATCTTCACTTACTATTAACACTTAATTCACTTACTTAAGTCCCATGAAATTGTCTTACACGTGATTTGTCTTGTCCATGTCTGTTTAAGATTCCATTGGTTTCCCCTTAAGTTGTTGGTTTGGACACTCCCTAACCACCCTTGAACTTATGTACCAGCCTTAAAAACAATCCCTTTAATATAATTTTTTTTATAAAGTTTTTGTTTTGATACTGAAGACTGCACTTAGTTTATAGAGCAGCACAGACACATAAATATGTTATCACAGAGACACCAAACAGCTGCCAGTAACTTGAATGTCTCTTTATGAGCTTCTGCTGTCTCAGATCCTAAGCCCAGAGTGGGCTGGACAGAGAGGAGTGATGGTGCATTATCAAAAACAGAAGACAGAAGTTCTCTCATTCTCCCTCTTTCTGCAGAACTTAGTATTACTGATAGAATGGGATTAATGCTTGGAAGTTAAACTGGTTAAAGAGTGAGACTGTACAGTAAGAGTGAGAGTGTAGACTCCAGAGATTTTTTTTTTGGTTGTGGGAGAGGGGTGGGTTAAGTGCCCAAGAAACCCCCCCCAACTTGCCCCCCACCAGGACTAACCTCTCCAGCATCCTTTGCCTTTGAGAGCCCAGTGTTATGACAACTCTTCAACCAAGGCATTGTGAGTTCATGATTGGCCAAGCTGAAACAAAGGAATGCTAACCATGAAAAACCCTTCTGATGTTCGCCAGAGCACAAACAAGCACACCCAGAGAGGCAGCGACCCACAGCCGGCTCTCTCTTCTCCTCATAAACAAACACACACACACAAATTGACTCATTGCACTGCGTGTCAGGATTAAATACAATATTTATTCAATATTAGCATCAATATTGATAAATGACACATTTACTTATGTGCAAACAAACAAAAGTCGTTCAGATGCAGATGATTAAAAAAAAAAAAAAAAAAAGATTAAAATTTGTTAAAAATCTACAACGTAAAACCCAAGCCAACCCAGACATGGGTGTCTAGTGGGTACAACTCCTTCAATAAAACATGTCTTTTTTTGATAACCCGCCTCTCCAAACATTATCCCAGTCGGAAGCAGGATTTCACATTAGAGTAAAATGTGGACCAAGGATATGTACCATAGTCAAGTCAAAAGCAAGTTCCTGGTGATAGCAACTAAGATCATGAACCCCTTTCAACGTAGGCGATATGGTTGTAAAGACAGTTGTATGGTGATTTTAAGGCCACTCTTGCCATCATATTGCTCAAATGTGAGAGGGTGTGTGTGCTGTTTTGTTCTCTTCCTTTCAGTACACACATGCTCATAATGTTCTTTTCTCCTTTGATTGCCTGTCACATGTAGGCACTGTCTAAGTTCTCCCCTTGAATGTGTTCATGCAGGTGTAGCTCCCTGCGAATCGCTGGATCTCCTCCAATGCGGACAAAGGCAAGAGGCTGTTGAGACAACAAACAACAGATGCTAACATCAGACCAAAGCCCGCCGAAAAACAAGACTGGCTGTGATGTTAGACTGATGAAGATGGATAATAGTATCTGTTGGCTATGATGCTGTGCTGTGAAGGTAAGTACATCCCTCCAGCTACAAAAGGATGAGGGTACCAAGAGAAAGGGAAGATCTTTCCTAAGGATAAAATTGATGGGTGTCTTTCTTCTTCTGTTATTAAACACTATCACTTATGAGTTCAGTAATACCATCAATATGTTTTTTTTTGTAAAATTTATATCTGCTGAATAAACTCACTTCTTCAGAATGACGAGGATATGCATAGTCCAGGGCAGATATACAAAGGCCTTATTACTCCTGACGGCCTCCACTGTGCGCTGGGCAACCACCTCAGGCTTCAGTGGAGGGAAGAGCTGTGGAAACCTGGGACAGAAGTGTAGTCGTGTTAGAGCACACACAGCAGGCAAACCATCTGGCTTCACTGTCAGAATCAAGAGCTCTGCAAATCCACTCATCAAGTCTAACTATAATTCTCACAATCACACCTTCTCCAGTCTTGCTAAAACCCCTGATTAAATGAATACTATATTGTTACTAGTACATACTTAAAACATATGCTCTGAATACTCTGTTCTGACCCAGACCCAATCCTGGGATCCAGTTCCATACGCCATACATACCTGACTCTCATGCCCTGGAACATCTCTGTGTTGGTGTGGAAGGGGAGGACAGTGGTGCAGCCCACGCCAGGGCAGTCCAGCAGCCCCAGAGTCAGGCTCTCCATGAAGGCCAGAGAGGAGGCCTTGGAGGTGCAGTAGTCGATGGCCCCGGGGATGGATGCCACAGAGAGGATGGAGTTGATGCACACTACATGGCCGTTGCGCAGCTCCAGCATCCGGGGGAGGAAGGCCTTCGTGGTCTGAGAGAGGAAGAGAGGAGAGAGGAGGACGAGGGTCAGAATGACTGCAAAGTGATACTTTCACAATATGGATATTTCTGATCCCCTAAACCCTATCCTGTCATCCTGTCCAGGCATTTCCAGCAGTAACAAATGAGGACAAGATTCTTAATTGAGGGCACAGTGTGTGTGTGTGTGTGTGTGTGTTTGTGTGTGTGTGCGTGCGTGCATACATGTATGTGGTATGGGAATATGCAGGGGATAGTGAATAGTGGAGAGGAGATCGGGTTGTAGCTGGGGGGGATGCTTACAATCCCAGCCATTGGGGAAAAAACGTCAACCTATGGGCCAACTGCAGGTTTTGATCCCTTTCGCAGATGTCTGCGTTTCACCCCAGCGTTCTTCCTGCGGACAGGCGCGCGTGTTTGATCTTCACTTAGATGATGAATGGCTAGGCGCCACTCTTAATGCATATAGCTCTGCCTCTGTCATTCAACATAATATCAAAGACTCTCCCTGGGGTGAAGCCAGACTAATTGAGAATGCAAGGGCCAAGGACTGCTCTGAATCGACCTAGGACTGCTATGAATCGAGTCTTTCACCAGCTACTTTGGCCATCGGTCTTGATATTCTGTCTGTCTGTTTCAGCATCTCTCCGCTGTTCGCAACTTTGGTATTTTATTGAAAACAAGGGTGCTGGCGGGCTGCTTTGAAGTATGTCCAGTGACTGGGTTTGTTTAAGAAACTTCACCGAGTGGTTCTGCTTATTTCACGAGAGGAATGCTCTGTTTAGTGCTGACCTCTGATTTTTTGGCAAAAACTCCCTATAACCACAGAGCACATGGTTTGTGAACTAAAATAAGCGAACTGACAAGAATGTTATTCTGCATGGTCCATAATATGTATACATCTTGGAGTTCACGTTAGGCTATGAGGATGAGAATATCATTTGGCTGCTCACCCAAAATTGGCCTAGCGTGTTGATGTGCTGCGTTTTCAAGAGAGCGTCGTCATCACTGTTCATCAGACTCTTCCCATGGACCACAGCTGCATTATTGACCAGTATAGTGACATCACCAACCTGGGAATAAACAGATAAACATTTACATCCCATGATACACATTTTAGAGGAAATCTCCTTTCTCCAAGTACTTTATTAGAGCACTTCAAAGCTTTACTTTATTAGAGAACTTCCATATCAACATTTTTTTTTTACTGAACTGCAGTAAATTAAAAAAAACATTTCTAAATATCATAATTCCAGTTGTAAAATTCTGACTGTACCTTCTCCCTTAGGACTTTGGCCTGCTGGTAGACCTCCTCCCTATTGCCCACATCACACACAAAATAGTGGCACTCTGTGCCCAGCAGCGTGAGCTCCTCACTGGTCTCCTTCAGACACTTCTCTGTGCGGCCCCACAAGATCACCTGCCACAGGGGACAAGAACAACAGAACGAGAAAGAGAGAGAGAGAGAGTCATTGTCACATTCCTCTGTCACCAGCCCAGGCTGGGAGATGTGAAGACAAATGACTGGGGGGGGGCGTAAAGAAAAGTCTGATTAGGCGCAGCAAACACTGAGGTTAAGACCACACCATTCATCACGCTGGATGGAACAGCAGTGCAATCCAAGACCAATGTGTTCTTCCAAGAAAAGCCATGCACAGATTTATTCCCAGTCTCTCTCTTTCTCTTTCCCTTTCTCTCTCTCCCCCTCTCTCCCCTCTCCTCCCTCTCAGTGAGCTACACAGAGGGACTTTCAACATGAATGAGCTGGTCAGAGAGAGAGTGACAGAGCTGACGGGTCAGTCAGTGCATAGCGGTTCAGGCATTGGTGATTAGATCTGCCATGCCATGGGGTCAGGGAGAGGTAATGAACACAAGCGTGAACTGCTTCCTTCTCTTCCTCCTCCTCCTCCTCTCCCCAACACCCTCCCTGCATCCATCCATCCCTCCTCCTCCTCCTCCCTGCCCTCATCTCTCTCGCACAGTCTCAAAGAACTTACACGGCTCAGACGGCCGGGGAGCCCCACAATTTTATGGTCACGGATTCTCAAACAGTACGTGTGTGCAGGGGCACTGGGAGAGAGCTCCACTCATCTGGAGCTATCTTTGTGCTGACACATGGGGCCATGCGGAGACTGGCCCAAGAGTGCTTCGCTTGAGTATTTAAAACCAGTGGCATTTGACAACGCTTTATGGACCACTGCAAGGCAGACAACAGACATAACAACAAAGTCCAACTGCAATTCAGTTTTTTTCTTGCACACCTCCACTACATAGTCAGTTGAAAATGCTATGCAATCATGAAATGTGTAAACAATAATGAAACAATATCATCACTGTCTTGATTGCATCCCTTTGTACTTCATTCATCTCATTATTTCTGATTTTACAAAGTGCCTAATTGAATCAAACATAAACAACCCGCAACAAGTATGCAGCCAGCCTCAAACTCCCTGAACTCATTACAGATGTAGGCTATCCACACCCTCTCTCACATCTGCTGAGTGACACGCCTGCTGACTTGTGTCTAACTACTGTCACAAACAAGCCATGGAGAGTGTCCCGTTATCAAGAAAAGTTCAACCAACAGAGGCCTTATGGGGGGCAAAGGGAGGGGGTGAAGAAAAAGGGGTCGGGCGGTGAGGGGAGAGAGAAAGAGGCACACGGAGTTCAGGAGGCAGTCGCCTGCCGCCGTCCCATTAACACACAGACCGAGGGGTCAGGAACAGGGCAATGCCCAGCTGGGAACAGAGAAGCGGGCTCTCTCTGCCGCACCTCCGTCTCCAGCTATCCCCCTCCCTCCGCCTCCCCCACGCTGGCTCTCATTTACATAATACTTCCTTATGGAGTTGCTATCAGTCTCGGGACACGCTGTTCAAGCAAAACATGAAGCTACATTCAAAGGACACGAAATACTCTCACATTTTCTTATCAATGGGAACAGACCTTGTTTTGGTACTGCTTGCGTTTTACAGCGGGGCCTTGTCGTGAAAAGGAACTGGAGTTGTCTGGTGCGGTTTTTCAGGGCAGTCGACTTATGCAAGGCCAGGAAACGCTGACTGGGTTATTCCCGACCGAATAGCCTACTCACGGCAGGCTTGCCACTGACCCTTTTCGGGTAGCTCAGTCCTTGAACGCACACTCCTCTCCTCCTCTCAATGGGACAGACAGTGTGGAAATACTCTGGCAAGCGAAGCCGACGACACTCCTGTCTGCTTGGCTCGCGTTTGGCAACACACACACACACGCACACAGAGAGAGAGAGAGAGAATCAGGGCTCGAGTCGACTATATCGGGCCTTCTACTAAACCCAACTTCTCTCTGGAAGGGAAGAGTCCGTGCGCAATAACAGTAATGACATCATCACCTCTCACCACCGCGAAAGCTGGCTGACCGGCCAATGAACCTGAGTCGGATAACCAATCTGCAAGGTGCTCAGCTGTCGGACACACTGCCGATGCTACCATCAGCTCACACTCTTATAAACACGCATAGTGATGGGAGAGACGCCCTCGCCCATTCAGCGTTTCCCCCCACTGGCACGTTTCCATGCAGTGCATCACTTCAGGAACGAAGAAACTGCAAAGGAACTGTTCTTTTCCCTCCAGTGTCTTAAGTGGGACTAGTGGTGCGAAGTCTCCTGTGACCTACATGCTGTAGCCATGCATGTCTTCAATACACATCTGGCTGACCTTAAAACGATCCCAGCCATCAGGGACAGGCGGACATGAGCAGGGAGGCTACAGAAACTCAAGTCATTACAATCCGACAAATCCTGCTTGTCAGCACCCCATTGTTGGCCATTTGAAAACGACACGAGGCGGAGGAAACACCTGTGTTTGCGTGTCTTTATTTTTTGGAAGTTAAAATATACGGTGTGCGTGTGTGTGTATGTGATAACTGATGACAAGAGTTCTGCTGAGCTCATATTCCAATGTCAGAAGTAGGGCAGTCTGTCTTTCATACCGAGTTCAAGAGTTGAGCAAATGGAAATCGGCCCAGCAGAGGAAATGATGGAAACTCTGCTCTCACCAAAGACACAAAACTGTCCAAATCACAATAGCCTGTCCATGACCAATATGTAACCGACCACTTTCAATCTACTATCATTTTGCAAAGAGACGCCTTTAGTGACAGGACAGGTGACCTACTTAAATCGTTACCTGACTTTCACCTCAGTGATGGCATATTATCGCGAAGACAAGATTTCTGTGGCTGACCTTGTAATTCAAGCCTGTCACAACACACGCTGTTTCCGTAATGTTGACTGCCGCTGTGTCAAACTCTTATTCAGCCACAGCGACAAAAAAACATATTCCGTCATGAGGTCATGGGGTTTCATCCCATCTCATTTGTGTTAATATAATTTAATGAGTCTGAACATTGCTGTTTTTACGAGATGGTACGAATTCTGAATAGATCTCTAACTTACTACTAACAGGTAACCTCATAGGCTCACATTGATCAGACAATGATGAACAGCATCACAGCACCAGTGTCCATAATAACACTCCTCTGGCTCAATAGACAACTGCATTAAATTAAACCGCGGGGTCTTCAGAGGAATGAGTACAGTAATTGTGATACAACACGCAACACTATAGCTTATTTAATTGCTATTAACTTACTAAACTGTTGAGATGTAAAGCATACCTTTTTCGCCCCTTGCTTGGCAAACTCGTGAGCAAGGTGACGACCAATGCCTCTTCCACCGCCAGTTATCAACACAACATCCCCACTCAAGTCTCTGTGTTTGCTGGGAAGCAACAGGCTCATGCCTGCTTTAAGTATGCTATACAGCATTTGGATTGGAAGAAGCACAGCACTACAAATATTCTGGAGATCCATTCTTCTTTTGCCGTTGACTTAATGTCAAGAGTCGAGATGCTGCAAAATTCAGATGTCCCTGCGAATGAAGAATAATGTCACTTGTGCAACCGCTTTTGGTTTTGTAATTTTAAAATATCGCAGTTCCCTTTTTGGCGCGCTGTTTAGAGTTCGTGAAAAAAGAAAAGTGTCATTAAACTGCTGCCCATTAAAAAACAAGCAGTGCGTAGAGCTTCTGGAGATGAACAAAATCCTTAAGCCTCTCCGTTTGACGAGCTCAGAAAAGTTTTTCAAAGGGAACTTTCACGGGGGCGTCCACGCGTCTCCTTTTCAAACACGCTTTCTCTTGACAACACACATGACGCACTCGAAGCTGCTCCTGCTCTGTGTGGTTAGAATGAATGCAATGTATACTGCCACAGCCTCCTTGCTCCTAAAATACCGATGCGGTTTATAGCTTTCGCCGGTCTGTCCCCCATTCTCTCTTGGGCGAGCCTTTAAACCCCATTAATCCTGATTGACAGCTTTAAATGTTTGGGAATATTGCGCTGCAGTCGAAAAGTCAGGAGTCATTTTCGTCTACAATTTCTCCATCCCGTAAGTACCGCAGACGGTTGGCACATTTTACAATAAGGTTACCTCAGTGTTAGTCATCGACCGATTTCGGTGGCTGCACCAGTCTAGGGAACCACCGGCGTCACATTACCAAAACAATACATTCTGTAGACACTCTGTGTCCGATGAAAGTCATTAAATGACAAACACAGTTTTCTATTAGCTCTGTGGTGCTTTATTAATTTTCACGTCTTTATAGTAATGACAAAAATAAACTTGCTAAAAATAAATAGATGTTTTAAAGGAGTGGTGGGAAACCGTAAACCTTCAAGCTGTGCGAATTCTACAAACACCAACGTATCTACAGTTGTCTCTAAAACAAAAAATATATATTTACAACTCTTCCATATTCATACATTCAAGTGAATCTGCAACACACTGATAGAGACTTACACTTTGCTTCAGGTGCAGCGCGACATTACAAATTAGGTCTACACTGCCATCTACAGTTAGTAAGTAAAATACAAATTCTGATCAGAATCAGATGGAGGCAATTGTGCCATCGGTGACAACTTATTTCCATTAGGCTACATACAGTTATTATACAATTTGTAAAAAGTTTCAGTGGCTCTGTTTCAACAGGTGCTGTGCTCAAAAGCAGTACTACCGGACAGATGTCCAGTACCACGTTACAGTACAGAGCTAAAGCACAAAGGTTATGGAACAAAACCAGTGACATAATACTTTGACAAAATATCCCTCATAACACCAAAATAGTTTTGTTCTGATAAGTCTGTCAATTCCAGCTAAAACTGACAAACCCTGACAATGAGACGAGAAGGGATATGGTATCCTGGTGAGTGACCTCTTTTTCTTTTTACACTTGTTAGCCTCCCCTGTTGTTCTGCAGCTCTTACAGAAAGCTAGAAAAAGTAAATAGAAAAAAAATCATGAACAATGGAAGGCTCTCGGATGATGGTGCTGCCCGCAGGCGGAATATGAGATGACAGCAAAGCTGATGCAGTCAAAGGGAGAGCGTGAGTGTCATCGCCGTTGCCTTCTCCGTGGCCAATCACGTCAACCCCAGGGCCACAGCAACCAGCAGCATCATTAGCGAACCCAGCCATTTAGCACTCCAGGCAGCATCTGAAAAAAATAAACAAGGCTCTCCTACTTTAATTCACATTTGATGACATTCAGAGTGCTCTTCCACTGCAATCTGCATCACATTTATTTCACTGAGCACATTTTCAGACCAGAATTAAAGTACATACCAGTAAGTTGTTCTACTCCTTTCTTAATTCTTGGATTCTCTGTTAAAAACATGGAATGGTTGTTTGAGTGAAGCACTTGGTGGTTACATACATTTGTAACATTTAAAAATGTCTTCCTCATTCTTGATTAAGTATCCCTTAATTCTGGGGTGTTTTTCAGAGAAGATACCATCAACAACATGTCACTTCATATGTATCTGTATCCTCATATCTCTGCTGGTTCGCCCCCAGCCTGCCCCTATGGTCTTACCAAACACTATGAGGCGTGTGTGAGTGTTGGTGGACCCCAGTGGATTCTGGGCCGTGCATCGGTACATTGAGCCGTTGAGCTCAGCAGGAACTCGCTCCAGCACTAGCTCTTTCCCAATCCTCTCCTCAGTGCCATCCAGCAGGAGGCCACCAATACGTGTCCATGTGAACAAGGGCTCTGGGAATACCTCATTCTATGGGTTGAGACATAAAGAGCTTGACACAAATCCCAAACATGAAATGAAAGTGGACTTTAAGCAGTGTACCAAAAGCACTTTCTTGAGTATAATAGTTGTATTTGGACACTGGAAAACCCTTTTCCTGAAACATTTACTTAGACCCACATTTACAATGCATTTAACTGACAACCATAATCTGCAATTGTGATATACAAACATTATGATGCTATAGGAATGACATTGACATACTAATAGCAAGATCAAATAAATTAGTTCATTGGCAACAGATCATAGCCCCACGCAATAAGCTTGTTTGGAAAACCCTATTGAGCGTAACTAATTTTAAATGCTATTTAGCAAAACGTGGGAAACAAATGAGCAGGTTATCCAAAGGTTATGGGAGTGTTAGCAAATTTACGACTTTTATACAACGTTATAGAATTGCATTTGAATACGCTGTTAATGATGCTACATGGTGCTTTGATAACACTGTAATCCAATTATACTGTTTGATCATTCATCTGAAAATTAAACCACAGGTTTACACCAAAAAGTCTATCCAATTTTCCACAATACAGACATGCTGCTTATTATTTGTGTGAAATGCTCAGAAACACAAATGTGTCTATGGCAAATCAATTACATGAATCTCTCAACTGAAAACTTACCCCTTTGGTTCCTAGCTGGAAGCCCTCCACAGTCATACGAACAGTGTCTCCTACTTTAGCCTTACTGGGTGTCATGGACAACTTTGGACCCTTTGGAGCAGCTAAATGACAATTAAAAAAACTCTATGAAACATAGAGTCGCAAGTAAAGCTGAAAATATTTAATTGTAACACACTGCAATCAGAGAATGTTGAGGTAGTTTTCTTAAATAGCCCAGACCTAAAATGACTGTGCACAGAAGACGTAAAGTCCCAGTAGGACTTTTGTTTAGGATGGTCACTCTTTTCTGATAATTAGCTTTTTTTATTGGTAAACAATTGTGTAATGAGGCTATAGCTACGAGCTAACTCGGAGCTAACACGGAGAGCTTATTAGTTAGGCTTACTTTTAGATAGCAAAGTAGTATAACTACACTATACAACTAATACTTATGCCTAATATCAATCTAGCCTGCTGTACTTCACAAAAATAGACGCTCACCAGAAAAGAATGACCATCCTGAAAGTAAGTCCTTCTGGGCTTCTTTACGTCTTCCGTGCACAGAGCCCATTGTTGTCAGTTAATTTCATTGTGGACAACTAACTGGCTGGTTTCCTGTATGTAGACAAAGCCTAATCCTACACTAAAAGAGAAAATTCATTGGAGATTTCCACTGACAAAAAGATTTCGGTCAAGAATTTAGGGTTAATCCAGGTGGGGACAACACAAAAGGTACTCATGTGGGAACTCACAGAGCGTGACCTCTGCCTGCATTGGCATGGAGAGCGCAGGGTGCTTGACCTCACAGCTAAAGAGCGCATCATTGTCCAGCTGGGGGTTGAGGCTCCAGGTGAGCATGGCGTACACCTCCATAGTGCCATCAGCGAGCTCCACACGCGAGTGGTTGAAGTAGTACAGCGGATCCGTGCTCTGCACCCAGCGTGGGAACTCACGGCTGATCACAGTCTCCGGAATGATCTCTGTGGTGGGTCTGACCTCTCGATCTGAGTAGCCTGGCGTGTATCCACGTGGCCGGGGGCCATCCATGTCCAGACGCACCGGCTCCCCATTCTGGTCCAAGAGGGACAGGGACTTCTGGATCTTGGTGTCGTCCAGGTCCCTGCTGATTAGAGGTCTGTGAGCCATATCTGTAGCTGGGCCTGGAGGAGAGCCTGAATGTAGATCTTGACCTGGAACTCGGCCTGGCTTTGGGACTTGACCCGGGACACGGCCTGGTCGCGGGGCTTGACCTGGACGTGATGCAGGGTCTGGGGCTGCTTGCAGGCCTCTGCTCTCCGGGACCACCTGAATCAACTCCCCGTCCCTCTTGAAGTACACCTGAGGAGTCAAAGGGTGGACAGCACATGCTCCTGTTAGGAGCACTACCACAACCAATTAACCTACACTCTAAAAGCATATTTGTTAATGCACTTTCAGTAATGCCAACATGCATTCTGTGTAATAACGCTGTAATAAACATGACACTGTTCTACACAGTAAACAGGAAGAAAAAACAGGGTGACTGAGTCAGTATATCATTGAACGGTAGTTCTGGCAGCATACACTGTGGACCAACTGCAGGACACGGGCCCCATATGTTCAAGTTCTGAGGTGATAATTATGTTACTGAACAGGAGTGAACCAGGGAGGCCAAGGATGTGAAATTCATGCCATGTCCATTAAGCAAAGCTGCATCATGCAGTTAAACATTAGTACTACATTAAATCAATTAAGACATAGTGTTAGACTAGAGAGACGTAAATTCTAGACACTAGTTGCAATTACCATTGGTGCTGGCTTTCCTCCTCTCACAATGCAGACCAGCGTGAAGTTCTGAGCCTCGTAGCGGTTGAACCGCGCATACGGGTCAGCAGCCACCACCGATATTGATCTGGGAGGTGCTAGGGGAGAGGATGTGACACAAGTGATAAAACTTTAAAAACAAAACACAAAAACAAAAAAATAAATACCACACACACACATACCACCACCATGACAGTAAGTAACGAATTAACCCAACCTCATTACACTGAGCTCAGTGAGCAGATGCTCCTCTGCAATCTTTTATTCTTATTAATGTGCAAACAGTTGTATCTATAATGCAACAGCTATAAGCAGAGTGTCGAAGTCCCTTGCCATTTCTCTCCCATCTGTAGTGCACACATACATTACAGTAGCACAGGCGAGCGTGCACACACACACAACACACACACACAGACACACTCCGATGCAACATGAGATAAATGAGAAAGTGTGTGTGTGAGTATAGGCTCATATTTCTGGTGATCCATCTAGAGTTCGCCATGTACGCATCATCAAGGTCACGAGTGTAATTGCTTGGGGAGCTCAACTACAGACACTAACCACCACCAAAAGTGAGCGTTCACAACACTCTGAGTCACTCAGCATGAAAGAATTCACCAACTGCAAATTATGGGCTGTAAATGCACCAATTACAGCATATGCAACTACTCTCTCAATAACTGCTCCTCAAGGAGAGACCACTGTGATCTACCAGTGCACATACACTTCTTTATTAGGTAGACTGTCCACAGAAATTTGTTTGTGAATATTGGTGACATGGGTAAGTAGGACATGAACCTACACATTACAATGAGAGTTATGCTTGCGGATGCTAAGACCACCTTCTCTCTGGAGGCTCTGTCGTAGATACCCACATGGCATTCGTAAGGCCCGCCATCCTCCATTTGGACTTCAGGAAGTCTGAGGCAAATAAGAAAATCGCTATGGTTTTAAATACACTAAGATGCCTGAGGAAAATCACAATGTATCACCTTTTATGTCTTTGAGATCACCATATTACATGCAAGCACAATATGATGTCAGTGGATGTTTGCGTTTACTTTCAATTAATGCAAGATCTGCTTGTAGAAGTTGTGAACATGTTCACCGGCAGTTCTGACAGGAAAAGCTAAGCTAAAGACAGGAAATGGCTACAACATCTACCTTACAGTTGACTGGTAAACAAGATCTTCTCTTTTGCGGAAATCCTCCATGTGAGAGAAATTAGTATTGTACATGGCATCGTAAGTGAATATTTTCTGTTTGGAGCTTCCACCATCCATCACCTTGGGCAAAGAAACAGCAAAAAACATATGAGTAATACAAGCAACACATTTATGGGCTAATTTATGTCTCCAGTGATGGACAGAAATGGATGACTACAAACTTCACAGATAAAAGCAACATGAGTAATTCCCTCCTGACAGTCCAGGGTTTTAATTCAGGTATTAGTTCTACCAGCTTTGAGATGTCAAATCCAATCAATATGAATTATGCAACAGTAACTGTGGCTGTCTTTGCTCGTAAGAAGTCCTTTCATACAGCTTTTTTCTGTTAAACCTGAGGATCATTTTTTGAGTGCATTTTTTGGAGGGGGAGAATTTCTTTCCCTTTCAGCTTGATAGGACGAGAGAGGAGAAGATGCCCCAGTGAAGACCTTTTCAAGTAAGTAAACACAGCTCGCTCAAGCAAACACAGACAAAACAATGAGTCATCATCGATAACAGACGCAGAGACCATGGTGTACTCACCCGAAACCACACAATCTCTCGCAAGTTGCCATCAGTCCTGAAATTGCACTTCAGTGTCACAGTATCTCCCATGACCACAGGCGGCAGGGGTTCAATGGTGACTGTTAAATAGCCTGGGAGGAACACCATAGTGTTACTTTAAAATCTTAGTCATGCTCACAAGCAGTGCTTTAGTTCTTTTATGCTTTGCCTGTTTACAGATGCTGGCATTGTACATGGATCAAACATGAAACAAACTGCGCTACAACAACAGAGATTTTTTTCATGAAATAATGATTTTAATTATTCACTATGGAGTAATTAAATCAATGATATTTCAGGGGAGTTATTCAATTCAGGGAAAAAAAATTGATGTTGGTCCAGGGAAGATTGTGCTCAACTAGGACGGCAGAGAATGAAGCAAATGGAAGATGCAGGGTGCCCACAAAGCCAATATTTATTCTGGGGAGATAATCAGAGCAATAAACTGAATGGAACTTCAATATCTTTCAGCACAGCAATAAAAAAGCAAAAGGACCTTTCAGGGCCATTACTGGCTGTGGTTAATGAAAAAGTGAATTTTTTTATTTTATTCTCACTCAAATGTCATTGTAATCCAATATGATGGTAATCTGCTGTAGTAGAGGAGCATTGACTGAGAATATTGACTCTGAATATTGCATTTCTCAAGCACAGAAACACATGCTTGTTTATAGCATGTGATGAATGTAAATATCTTGGAATGATGCCGTCTTTCAAAAATACCTTATGATAACTGGTGGTGGCAACATCCCATAACGTCCAAGGACTGAACTACAGAGGGCATCATCTATTTTAGATGGGTGTAAAACAGAGACGTGGTCTGGACAAAAGACAGATAACACGGTGGATTTGGTTGTCCCGCCATTATCCAATACAGCGCACATATTTCTACAGTCTGATTTGTTGATGACATGTAACCAATCTGAGATAACATTTCAGCCATGTCATCCAGTATTTCCATGACCTTGTTGAATTTTGCAAATATGTGTAAGATATGCAGTGATATTCATATACAAGATATGGATATTACTGCAGTCCTGCTAAAACAATTGAAATGCAGAGCTGAAACACCAGTGTGGGAAGCTATATAATCTGTCACAAATTCAGTGACCTACAAAATCCCCCCACCTCCTATGGTATTGGTCCTTCATCTGTGACGTCAGGGCATGGATTATTTTTTTTCAATGTTTTTTCCACCTCCTAATCCATGAGCTTTTCTTCCATCAACGAAGTGATTTTACATCATGCTACACAGACAACAAGCAAAGGACAATGCCAGGGGTTCATGTGGTAATATTCATTCACATGAAGCTGCATGAAGATGTAAGAGTTTGTCTCCATTAATAAAGAGATAGGTTCCATTTAACTGGTGACACTGGACTGTCTAGGTGACCTGCAAATCCAGTAGTCAACCACGGCTTCTTGACGGACGACTAAACAGTCAACCATGAGGAATAGGCTTAGGTCTGCCACACAGTCCTGTAGGGCTGTTTTGGTAAAGTGCAGAGTCACTCCAATTACACATCGTTGGTTCATGTGAACCATTTTTATATGACTTTATAGTTAAACAAACGCACAAACAGACAAAAACTCTGCATCATCTAAACATCTAAAGTCCTAAAGCCTAACTATCTTAATGCCATAGCATTAATTGTATTCAATTTGTTGACATATTTTCCAGAGCATAAAACTGGTGTCTTATTTTTTATACAAAATAATATTAACCAAAAAACCTAATGTGGCATATACATACATATTTATACAGGCCTATATGTTATGCAGTGAGTTGGTGTGCGTACACTGAATATCAGATCAAGCAATATTACATGTTGCTGTATCTAAGAGTATCTGGTAAGTACTTAGTGATCAACACTGACATCAACATTTTTTCATTAAAGCAATGCCCGTGATCCTGTTCTAGTACTCCAGTTGCCCCTGCGGTAGCCCCAAGGCAAAATAAATGGCTCGGTCCGAGCCATGACCAACCCTGACCGATCAACACGTTTCTGAAACACAAAGATGAAGGGTGTAATTGCATTGGCTGTAGTTGAGCACAACCTTTCGCGTGACCAAAACTGGATCGCCGAATTCGTCTTTAAATCTCCCAGACTATTAAAACAGCCTAAAATAGCCGCATCAATTAGGCTACATCATAAGGAGCGCTTTTAAACGTGTGCTCAGGGTATCGTCAGAGGCAACACGGTAGCATTAACTGAATTATGTAATAGGGCAAGAGGTTCGTCACGCTGCTATAAAAGATTACTGCACTATATTAACTCTAACATCTCATCTCAGAGAAAAGGTTGCAGGCCATATTCAAACACTATCACTATCAATTTCTCCCCCCCCCCGAAACCTTACTCTGACTCAGGCACTTGCACTATGGCATATGGCATCACAGGTCACAGATGATTACTAAATGAGTCTGTGGTCACTGCAAGTAATGGAGCATCCTCCCTCATTAACCGGTATTAATGCTACAAGTCAGCATATACTCTGTTGACCCTGGTGCTATCTTAGTGAACTCTAACAACCTTTAATTATTTTAGAGTGGAGATTACCTCCTAAATAGGCCAGGGCACAAGATTAGGCGTTTATCGAAAAAATAATCAAACGCCAAAGTCATTATGCTAGCCTACCTGAAATGAGGGCAAAATAGTGCACCATTCTACCAACTGTTAAAACTACAACAGCTTTACCTGAGTAAGGACTGCAACAGACCAAAGTGTCACAACAAACCATTATGTTTTAAACTCATATATCTTGCATGTGAAACCCTATCCCGACATTAATTATGTAGCGGACAATGGTAACAGACCTCTAAATTGATGTGAATTCCATTGTCTTTGGGATATATTTACGTTTCACATAAATTACACTTTTCTGTTCAGGTAAGGATAACCCGAGACATAATAAACTACTTGTAGCTGACCGACCCAGTGCTACAAGAACCATTTCATCTGTAGACAACTTTACGCTGAAATACTGCATAAAGCGCATAACTGCGACTTACCCAGGACTAAGTCCAACACATCTGTGCACAATAGGAAACACAATGTAACTGCAACGGTCATCTTCGGCATATTTTGTCAAGATCGTCTGAGTCCATCTGTGTTAGACGCTCTCGAAACAAATGTGTGTCACCCACCATGCCAATGGCAAGAGATCGGGTGGCTCGCCGAAATAATCCATGCTCTTCTTCAGAGCCACGGCAAAGGGCATCCCACTTCACGCAAGACAAACAACTCCCCGTTACTCAATGCGCGTCTTGTAGGTTCACTCGGAATTGTATATGGCATAATAACCATACACGAGGATTAAATGAAGAACAGATTCGAATCAATTCCCTCACCTCTCAACATGTGCGCTCGCGGGCGCGCACAAGCTCTTATCTCACCGACGAGCATCAAAGTGCCGCCTGAGCTACAGCAAGTGATCTGCTGTACGCAAACCCTATGTCGCGGAGCATACACGTACATCTACGCAGGTTGTCAACACAGTAATCCTAACGCGTTGACTCAATTCGAAGATTGCCCTATCCATCACTAGATATCACCAGCTGTCACATAGGAGTGGACTGGAGAGAAATGGAGAAGGGAACAGAGCAAAATAGAAACTATTTCTGGTTTATTCGCATTCATCTCTCTGTAAATACTACCTAAGAAGATGTGCAGAGGTCAAGTAAAGTAATATATGTATTTTAGTCTATAGATTTCTACATTGATTATGGTTCATAATTTGCTCTGTGAAAGTTGTGTTTAATGGCATTAGAAATATGTGTGTATCATGTTGTGTTAGCCAGCCCACCTACAAATGAGATTTTTAAAATCAAAGATAATATATCCTAATAGACTAATACATTCGTCGAAATGATCCATTATCATCTAAGTGAACCACTTTTTAAGAACAGAAAAATAATTGGAGGGAGGAGATTAGAACCGACCCTTTAGCAATAAAGGGTCATGAACTTGTCTTTGGATAAGAGTTCTCGTGATGGCCAAAAAATGCATTATTAATACCCCCCAAAGTAATATTGTTTTGAATTGGCTTTTGGTACTCTGAGTCTAGCTGCTGTTAAATTGATGCATTGTGGCTGTCAGCATACCATGCTAACATGGACATTATCTCAAAAGCTGATTTTTTTGTATTAAAATAAATGACAGTTTGTTCCTGATCTCACAGATAAGAAGGGCATTGTGTCTTTCCTCCCTTGAGCCATCAACTAGATTTTTAAAACAGAACTGTAAAACTTTAATCCAACCTTAATACTGGATTGAATACCTCTAATACCTTTATGGTCTGTGAAAGCTTGGAACATCTGATCCATCTGCTTAGTTTAGTCTGTGCATGTGATGCTAAGACAGTGCTAGGTTCAATGATAAACACGGGATGCATGTGTACTTTGAGCCATGGAGCAAAAATGGAGCAAGAATGTGATTGATGCTTGCACAGTGCTCAGCTTTTCACCAAGTTACATCCTCTGTTAATGAAAAAAAGAGCTTTCACAACAGATCAGAATCCTCTGCTTGGATTTTCCCATTCAGTTCTCATCTTGGGGAGTGTCAGTCAGGTATTGTACTGTGTGCCTACACAAATCTGATCAGCATTTAGGATCTCTGCTCTATCTAGTGTGAAAATGCTTTATCTGCGCCTCGCTCTTCTCTATTATGTGTGTAATTACCTGCTTGTGCTCTTTTATTTTTTGAATATACTGCTTAATCATTTGCTGTCAAAAAGGTCATGAGCTCTTTATCTGTGAGGACTGAATACATGAAAAATCTCAGTAGTTTTTCCTTCCACTGACAAATACAGATGAAAATAAACAAGCCTTGGAGTTCTTGATAAAATGTCTTTATTTTTAAAGAAAGTGACAAAGTGTAAAATAAGTACCCAAAACAAACTAGTACCTAAGTATTTCCCTCTTTAACATTATAGCCTCCTTCACATTATTGACTGGTTACGG
Source organism: Tenualosa ilisha (assembly GCA_015244755.2). Lineage (NCBI taxonomy): Eukaryota > Metazoa > Chordata > Actinopteri > Clupeiformes > Clupeidae > Tenualosa > Tenualosa ilisha. The sequence goes on along the minus strand of PYXC01000178.1, from coordinate 1,235,920 downwards.
AGTCCTTATCTATTATACTCAGATGGGAATAATGCACCTCAAGAGTCCAAGATAAAAAGACCTTACTCCTTTACAGTCTGTGGTCAGTTACCCAATCTGACATGAAGTGAAATAACAGATTCTTTTTCATATATATCCCTTTTTAATACATTCTCTATTAATCTTCCAATTCAGAGCAGCCAGTTTTCTCTTCAGGTGTATGACCCTCTTGAGTCAGCAGACCTCAACTTCAATGCATACATATTAGGTCCTTTCTTGGAACCTTTACAAACTTTCAAAAACTTACTTTTATTGCAGGGAAGTGAGACAATTGGTTTTAGCTGTCACACCAGAATAAGTATTATTGTATGGCAAATGGGGCCTAGTTTGCATAAGTCAGATCGCCACAGATCAGTCACGCTACCAAACATTTTTAAAATTCAAGGGTTCGTAACAAAGTCAGTGGCAGTGAGATTGATAAAAGAAACTGAACATTGAAAGAGGGAAAATGGGAGCCACACATTCAATACCTATTCCAGGAACAAGTTTAGGACAGAGATTCACTGGAATAATCTAATGCATTTCATCACCATATTGCATTGCATGCCTCCATCATTTAAACAAGGCATTCATAACAGTCTTGTTCAAAGTCCAACTGGTTTCAGTAAAAAGATGAGGAGACAGAATTTCACAACATGTGTAATCAAGAGATTTAAACTGATAGATCAAGATATTCAACTGCTTAGACACCTAGTCACCTATGTATAAATAGCTGTTTATTGGTTCATGGTTAGGTGGGACTGCAAAACACTTTTGAAACTCATTTAGTTATATTGCTTCAACAAATACTTCAGGAGTGTGGATGAGTGAGGAAGAGCTATGGCATAATTGGAGGATCATGCCCAAGTACCTGGCCAGCATCACTGTTTACTGCCCAAGCGCTGAGATGCAGAGTCTATCAGAGCAGTATTAGTGCTGAAGTCTTCACCATGACACACATTTTCACATGAAATTCTAGACAGACCTCTCAATGACATGATAAGCATACAAACTATACATCAAGACAAACTGAGCATTGACTGTGCTATTTTGAAATTGCACCTCATAATCCCTTTAGCCTTATTTTAATGACATATTTTTACCACAGATTCCCCACATACTTACGATAAGACCACTGAACCTGAGGAAACAATACAGGATATTATATACACGATAATTCCTTAGACACCATCAGCACAGCCTTGACAAGGCAGTCACATTCTCCTGTCATATCATGGATGGGATATGTCTCTACTAGGCTCCAGGGCTAAGTCTCCTGTCAGCCAGATGTTCCGTGGAGCAGTCACACTGGTTCAGACAGTGAGCGGAAGCTGCCAGACCATGAGAGTGCTCTCATGCAGCGATGTTGACCCCCCCGAGGAGCTGCAGTCTGTCGAGCCAGAACTGGACCCGGCGAGCCGGCGGAAGCCCTTGCCACCAGAGATGACCGCGACTGAGGTGACCCTCTCCCGCCGCTGCACCTCCCTAAGCGTGGGGCGCCCGCGCACCCAGATCTCCGGGTCGTCGCTCAGCTCATAGATGGAGCCGTCCTCGGGGCTGTGCTCTGGCCACTCTGGGGCGGGGGAGTCGGTGGCGGATCCACGGCCCTCTGGTTCAGCTGAGAGGAGCTTGCCTGGGAGCTGGGTAGTGGAGCGCAGGCGGTACTGCAGCAGCACACCCTTGGGCTTCCTCTCAGGCTCGGGGGAGTTGTTGGCTGCCTGGAGGGACTCCTGTGATGCACTCCTCTTCTTCTCCTCTGCTCCTGGCACACCGCCAGTGCTTGGAAAGTCCACACCATCAATAACGGAATCCCGTTTCAACAGGTCTGGGGACAGCGTGCTTGATGTGGCTACCAGGAAGTCTACCGGACCATTGTGAGCATTCAGGGAAGTCATAGCCTTACCTGTATGAGGCCAAAATGAAAAAAATTGAAATCAAAAAAACACTTGATGTTATGTACTATGTTGTTAACATGACAGGTTTGAAATAAATTTGACTTGTGGCTTTCATATCAAATGTCATATCAAATTTTAATGCTTTATTGCAATAATTCTTATCCTTCAGTTATTTCTTCACTGTACATTTATTACTATGTTTAATATATTTACAAGTTTCACTTTACCAGTTATTTTGGGAATGCCTTCCAATTTTGGAACGGGGTAGGTGATAATGATGCCTTGGGCAGTTCCAACCCACAGCAATCCCTGACAGATGAGTAGGCTGGTGACACAGATCGCCTTCTGACCTGCTGAACGAAAAACAGATCAGTGGTGTATTTGGCAATAACAGCAAGATGTTTTGGTCTAAAACCCGAAGAGCTAACTACCTAAAAGGCATGCAAAAGCCTTGTAAGCAACATTAATGTCGGCACTGATAATATCTTGTTAGTATGCTAACTGATGTCTTTTGCTGATATCATGCTGTGAGTGTTGGCGATGGAGACGTCATGCTGTGTGAAGATTTTGTTTTGCTTTTTTTACAGCACTTCCTTCCTAGGCCATAAAAGTCACAGCATATAGGCTGTGTGGGTAGTGGCAGGAATTACAGATGTGTGCATCTGGCTATCACAACAACACCATAAATCATTGAAAAATCAATTAATTTATGGATGATAGCAAAACCCCATGCATGTGCAACACACCTTTAAAGATTCTCTTATTTTGCACACGGTACAATTGATTTAAAGTCTACGGGTTGATTGAGCTGATTCATTTGCATTCCTTCTACAGGTTGGAAAATGAATGCAAGTGACAGAGACAGAGAGAGAGAGAGATAGAGAGAGAGAGAGACAGAGAGAAAGAGAGAGAGAGCATTCTGTAGACTGACTAGAAGGCAACTTCAACATTGGGCAAGTTAATCTGCACATCAGACCAGGTCTCCATTACCACCTCCAACACAACAGGACCTCTATGACCTCCTGCGCTCTAGCAGACGGAGAAATGCACATCACGGCACAGAGACATTTTCACCAGAGTGCTGGAGGATGAGCTCATATCCCTGCCCTTTCAACATCCCCCTCTTTCCTCATAGCTTTGATCTCCCTCCCAAACCCTCATGTTAAACTTCAGAGTAGAACATTTTGATTTCGATGCGGCTCTCAATTTCAGTCGCAAACCAAGTGAGGAAAATGCAGAGCTGCAGCACTGACACTGACACAGACAAACCATAAACCACAAAATTTGGAGGTATAAGTGAATATATGCAAATCTGACAATAATTTGGCTGTGTATCATGTGATGTTTACGTGAAGGGCAAAAGGAAAGCATTCAGTGAGTAATGAAAATGTGTCTCTGAGTTTGCCACTTCGATATTAGCATTTTATTTACCTTTGGGAGTGTAAAAGAACTCTGTCTCTGCAAAATAGGATGCCACCTCCACTACAGATAACACCGTGAGCAGAATATTTCTGCAGCTGATTCTGTCATTTTTTCAGGCTACAGCTGTTCTCAACAGACGGGCGAAGGGAGGCAGTGGGGGACTTGCCTGGACCCAGGTAGGCCGGGCGTGTAGAGACGTTGATTTCCTGGAGGTGCTCCAGAGTCTCGGTGTGGAAGAGGCGCAGCGACGAGCCCCGGGAGAAGGCCATCCACACGCCGCCGCCGGCACGCACCATGTGTGTCACATTCAGCGCCGGATCCGGGTGAACCTCGAAAGCCTGCAGGGACCAGTAAGGAAGAGAGAGGGAGGGAGGTGGAGCAGAGGAAATGTGAGGAGAGAAGAGGAAAGGAGAGAGGAGGTGGAAAAGAGAAGTTGAGGGGTGAGGAGAGAAGAGGGAAGGGGAGAAAAGATGGAGAAGACGAGTTAAGGGGTGGGGAGAGGAGGACATGAGAGGCGAAAAGAGGAAAGGAAAAGAGGGGAGGAAAGGTGGATTAGAAAAGAGGAAAGAGAAAGTGGAAGGGAGAGGAGAGGAGAGAAGGAATGGAAAGATAAGGTTAGACAAGATGAGAGGGGCAGAAAGGAAAAGAGTGGGGGAAAGCCAGGGAGTTGAAGAAGGGAGAGAAAAGACAACAACAGGGAAAAAACAAGTGGATGCGAAACATTAGCAAATTCATCTCAAAGGCTTTGTGTTTCCAATCCTGCAGAGCCAACCATGCCGCGGCACTGGCCCCATTTCCCATTCACAGAGGTCTGCGATTACACGTCTGAAAGGCAGAGCCAGACGCACACTCAAATTCTGAGCCCAGATAACTCTAGCAGTGCAGCCATTCCTGCATAATTCTAAGGCTTTCCGCTCAGAAGGATGTCTGTGTTTTTGGATGCTGTTTAAATGCAGACAGGCTCTTTACTTCAAGCAGATTCAGTATGTTTTTTGGCATCACTGATTTCAATGTGTCAGCTGTACCTGCAGGCTTAAAAAGAAAGAAAGAAAACAACTGCAAGGAATGGGTGCTTTAAACTTCCCCAGCTCACTAGTCGTCTCATAAATTAAGACACAGCGAGAGCAGGAGTAGCAGTCCCCTGGAGTTTGACAAATCACAAACAGATAGGGAGCACTAAGATAAATAAAATGGAGCCAAAACACACCCCTCCACATTCAATAACGAGTGCAAAACACCACCAGATGACCGTCATTTATCTCTGAGTGCTTACACACGCCCGCGAGTCCTCAAGTGGCCCGGTGGTGCCACTGCTCCTCCGTTTCCCAGAGATTTATAACAGCCAGAGCCAAATTTATTTCTAATATTAAGTGTGGGGGATAAAGAGGGATGGGCGTGGGGGGTGGAGAGTGTCTGGGGGAGGTGGTGGTAGTGGTTGGGGATGGGGGGGAGGGGGTGCCTCTCTCCTTGCGGCAAAGTGGAGAGGTTGGCTCAGCTGTCAGAAGTGATCAAAGGGTAGCGAGCTAACATGCTGTTGGGCTTCGACGGGAAGGATACCTTTTATGTGCTCACTCAAGGTTTTTTTCTGTCATAATGCTGCTTGCACAAGGAAAGAGACAAAGAAGGAAAAAAACAACAACAACACTATGCTGTTAAGAAGCCCCAACTAATGTGAACAGTTTTATTCATCGCAGGTGAGTAACCTGCTCACACAGCTGGGCAACTCTCTGGGGAACATGACAAAAGTGTGTGTGTGTGTGTGTGTGTGTGTGTGTGTGCGTATGTGTGTGTGTGTATGTGTTTGTGTGTGTGCTCAAACTCCTTTTATTCCTATTCTGCCAGTTTTCTGTTCTCATATTTAGTGGAGAGGAGCTGTGTGGAGGATAAGTATAAATTCTGGCAGTCACCACACAGACTGATCTCATGGCTGAACACCAGTCTCTGTAAATGAACAGCAGGTAAGTATTGAGCTGGAGATGAAACGTTTCCAAGATCCGCAGTAGGTGGTCTTTGACCTAAATTACCAATTAATGTGATTTGTCAGCTCCTGCTGTGAAACTCTATAGGCTTATCCTTTTTTAAAATTTATTTATTGGTTGTTTTCTCTCATCTCATTGAACTCATTTAGTTAAATTCAGTTAAATTTTGCTAATACAGTCTTGTCTTTCTCTGCACTCAGGGGTGGAAGTGACAATGGGGGGGATGTAAAACATGGCTTAGGACACATACTTGCGTGCGAAGGGTGGAGACCTCAATCACCATGACTCGGTTGGCACAGCAAGCCCAGACGCAGGTCTCCATGGCCAGCAGGGTCTTGATGGCCGCTGAGCCCACTGTCACCTGCCTGCCGGATTCTGGGTCCCACAGGCCGCCTGTAAACAACAGCACTGCTTACATAACACACACACACATACACGGACAAGTGCGAGGACACAGTGTTCCAAACAATGCCTGATGCAATGCTTCAGACACTTTGTGATTTAATCCATACTAGCAAACAAAATTATTAATAGTGTCTTTCTTTGACATCAGACGTGGACAACAGAAAATAAACAGAATAGAAAACAGCATTGATTGGATCACATTGAGAAACACAAGCACAGTCTTTAAAGAGCCATGAGATCTCTTAGATAAAATAATTCACTGCTTACACTGCTGAGAATATTTACCATTGATCAAACAACTGTCGTCAATATCATTATGTTTAAAGTGATCTTAAGAAATTCTACCCTCACTCCTCCGGCTGTACACCATCACATTGCCATTCATCAGGCCTGCAAACAGGAAGTTGGCAGAATGTTTCAGGCACAGGACTGGAATGCCCTCAGGGTTCCGGAAGGTCTGCAGGCACTGAGTGGTGGTATCCACACTTCCATAAACTAGAATGCTGAAAAAGAATGTTGGTAAAATACATATTAAAACATTTGTGCAAAATGGAATGTGTCTTTTTTGTAGGATATCTTGGTATCAAGATCAAGGTCACTCTTCTCCTTGCATGTGTTGATCTAGATAGCAGGTGACTCAGAGATAGGTCTGGGCTTGAGCCAACCTGGATCCACACCAGACAAGGACCAGAGCTGCTTCCAAATCCTTTTCAATGCAGATAAATTCTATTCCATTCATTTTAAATGAAGTGCTTTGTAAATGGCTACTACAAGAACATCTATGTAGAAGCATCTATGTTGATCTCAAATTCTATAAACATGGGAGGCCTACTTTGCTCTTGCCACTTCTGCTATACACACACACACATGCACACACACACACACACACACACACACACACTAACATGCGCGCACACACACACACACATATACACACACACACACACACAAGAGCATGCATGCACACACGCACTCACAAACACGCACGCACACACGCAAGCACGCACGCACGCACACACACACGCACACACACTCTCGCACACACACACAAGAGCTCCCATCAGGATTCCACTCACCTCCCATCTCTTAACCCCACACAGATGGTGTTGCCTATTTTAGACAGGCCCTCTGTCGCCTCCCCTTCGTCCTCCTCGAAGACCCCGCGCTCTGGCTCAGTCACGTACTCGAGGCACAGCGCCGGTGCCACCACCGGGAAGGACTTGACAGAGCGTGGCGTAGCTCTGTTCAGGGAGAAGATCTCCACTTGGCCACGGGAGTCATCTGCCCTGCTCCCCACCTGGGAAAGCGATGACAGAGGGGAAGGTAGGCATGAGAGAGGGAGAGAAAAATAAATGATCCAAGCCATTTATTTATTTTACGTTTATTTATATAAATGGGTCCTTGTGAGTTGGAAATGTATTTTGTCTGTGACTGGTGATATTTCATTAATGACAAGACATTTTCAAGAATGCACAAAAAGAAAATACTGCATGTGGAGAAACACTCTTGGAATTCTTTTCGTCTGCCTGGGAGACTTACAGCACATGACAAAACCCCACATGGTTTGTTAGGGGATTGCTACCCATCTCCCACCTGGGCAAGGAAACGAGGTGGGAGAGAAGGAGATGGGTGCGGAGGTGGAAGTCTGTGGAGTTCCACTCACACAGGGAGTTAAAAGAGTGAAAATGCACCACGACTACAAACATAAAGTATTCATGGTGGTGTCTTTTTGATGTTCGCCTCTTGATATATATACAGTATGTATGAAGACTTCAAAATGGCTTAAAGAAAAACTTTCATCTTTCCTTCCCATATCTAAAAAAATGTTCTACAAATAATTAAAATCTGAGATCTAGTAAGATCAAATTTTCACCTCAAACTTCAATGTAAGATGACACTTTTATGCTCTTCTAGATTATGTCAAAAGCCTAAAGTTCTCGGTCTGGGACACTAATTGGTTAAATAATACATAGTACAGCTCAGGATGATATTCTTCTGCTCTGAGAAGTTGACAGGTCAATTATGTATATACATACTCCACAATCATTTTTAAATCTAGTGAGAGATCACAACTCATAGAACATTTTAAAGTAGTGTGTGCTTTTCAAAGCAAACTTCTATCAGTCTAGTCTTCTCTCCCGTCAAATTCAGGTTCAAACCGGGTGCTGAACATAACAAAGACTCAAAGGATAGACAGAATGGTAGGCATGATGCAGTGAGGCACCACAGAAAACAACAGTGTGCTTCTTTAGGGCCAATCTGAGGATGCTTACCCACAGGTAGCCCTGGGGTAGTGATGTACTGGCGGCAGAGAAGCCGAGGAGCTCGCACTGAACTGGGTTGTGTAGAGCCATCTCCAGCTGGGAGGGAAACACAAGAAACACATCAATGTTGAAGTAAGCCATGCCTATTCACCACCAGGTCACAAAGTTAGAGGTCAGGTAAGTTTATGCGCATTGACAGGTAGTCATACAAATCTTGTGAAATACTGCAAACTTCAACAGTAGAGCAGAGACTTGTAATTGCTAGTGCAAATAAAGTTTGTGTGCATTGAAAGATGTACTTTTGTGCAAGACTGTAGTTTAGCTCTGATGTTACAATGTCATCTCATAATATTAAGTATAAGTAATTGCATATATTGAAAAGTCACAGTATAGTGTGAAAAGGAAAACATGACACCTCCATACCTGACACTTCAATCTGAGGGATTAAGGCCAGTTTTTCCACTAGATTACAACTGGCTACTTTAATAAGTCCCCAGGTATTGCATGCTTACTTGATATCCCGTTCTCATTTTAGAGAGAATGATATTGACTTAGAATCTGAATAGGATTACTCTTCCAACTGTAGACATAAGCACAAAGGTTTGCTGCTTTGGAAATCTCAAGTAAATGAAACGCCCTTTGGGTCTGGTCTTTGATGAAAGAGACGGCGCTCTTCTTCCATTGAAATAGATTGAGGCATCTGAGATGCATTCTGACGGCAGTTACAAAGCCTCTTTGGAGGAAGACAAACTGATGGCAGGTTGACTTTTTACAAAGGGCATTTTTCATGGTCAAGCAGCAAATGGCATAAAAAGCTTGTTTATGGCATATGAGGCGTGAGTCCAAAATGTCAGCCCAGTTACACAGACAGACCATCCGAGGAGAAGCCTGAAATTTGCCCAAGCTCCTTCCATTTTAGATAAGGTCAATCAACCTCCCATTAAGAAGCAATTACATATATGACTTTTTCATCTATATGTCTGACATTCCAAACACTAATTGTCCGAGACAACAACGCATTATGCAACGTGTTGTGTTATTACTGGTAAACACAACTGTCTGACTGGATAAAAATAGTATGTCTGTTTTAGTGAAGAAATGTAAACCAGGATTCCGGGATGGGGTGTGTGTGTGTGCATGTGTGTGTGTGTGTATGTGTGTGTGTGTGTGTTTGTGTGAGCTGTATGTGTGTGTTGGGGAGGGCATACATAATCTGCATAAAACACAGAAACGCAGAGCCCACAGAGGATATTTGGAAGCGATGTTAGTCTTTTTAAAATGGAATCTCCATTAAGGCCATGGCTGTTATTTCCCAGGCTGTTCCACTTCCCCCTGGCGTCTGGCAGACATGAGGGAGCTGTTTAATATGTACATAACTCAGCGCTTTGGAAATACTCATTTCGTTATCTTTTGTCAGGCCAACCATTTTCTTTTCACAGTGGAGCCGGGGACACATTCAGCTCTGAATAATTGTGATGTCTGATCGGCTGTTTTACTCGACTCTGATTTACTGTTGTCGTCATGTTGTCTAACAGCTTCGCTTTGTGTGTGTGTGTGTGTGTGTGTGTGTGTGTGTGTGTGCCTGCTGAACTTCTTAATGTGCAGCATTTCATCATTATGCACTGTGTGGAGATGAAAGACCGCATTAAACAAGTGGAAAGGGCCTCCATGTCAGACATATTTTGTCCTTTGGGGAAGTTTTTTTTCTTTTTTTGCAGGATACCACAGATAAACATCTGCCTCTTCTCTCACTCTTTCCCGTTCTCTTTCTGTTGCTGTCTCACTGGTTGCTGTTTGTTTTTATTCTTATCTTTCATCAACAGAGAATTTGGTTCTTTTGAAGAGTGAGAAATTTTTTTTCGGCACAGCAGGGCAGGGATAGAAGTTAGATGTGTGTGTGTGTGTGTATGTGTGTGTGTGTGTGTGTGTGTGTATGAGTGTGTGGTGGGGTGGAAATCAGTGTGGTGCCCCCTGTCTCGCTTGGAGGGTTAAAGTTCCTGAAGCGGCGCTGATCAAACACATCTCACGCTGAAAATCCCCACTGCCTTCAGGAGGGCGAGAGCAGCGCAAAAAGAGTCCATCATTCCCTGCTTGAGTGCTCCTCAGTCCACTTCCACGCGCCTCCACTCACAAATCTCCTCCTCCCTGACCACCATTCATTTAGCTGATCTAGCTTTAGAACTCCCACTGCATCTGGGCCACATTTGCGCCAGTAGTAAACCACGTCAGTCCAATCTGGGGCTTTAAAGCTCATTTTCCTCACTGACTAGCTCCAATTCCCACTGTATTCTATGTAATCTACCCTGCTCAAGGTAGATATTGACTCTTATCATTAGTTTAGCCTTGAAGCCAGAAGAGAGGTAGAGATACTGGGGGGGGGGGGGGGTTCAGGGTTTAAAAGACAGGGTTAAGAGAGAAAAAAATCATTGATAAGAAAAAGAAATCTGTAGCTGGAAAAAGTTATGGGCTAATAAACTTACTTAAGAGAAATTCCGTTTTCAGCCTGAATCATATGAAGTATGATGAAGTAAGACTTTTTATGAGTATAAAATCAGTATAAGACTTTTTATGAGTATAAAATTGTCAGTGTTTGTTGGTGATGTTTGTCTTTCATCACATGTACTTGCAGAATATTAGAGTAGCAGGGATTTTAAAGACACCTCTGTGATTCAAAGAGAGAATTTTTAAATTGGTTTAAAATAGATTTTAAAATGGAATGATCAAAATTGTTAATGAAAATTATTCCTTGGGATTTCTGACCTTCCACTCTTGTGACTTAATGGTGAAGGCTGGCATCCGGCAGGCAAGCAATGGGCACCAGAATGGAGGTTTGGTTTTGTTATCATCATCTGCAAACACCCACCCCGGCATATTTTCTTCCCCTACACAAACAAGAGATGGCAGTGAATCACATTTTGATACATACCACAGAGACAAATGCCTAGATATAAGACCGTGGAGTGGCAGAGGACAGAATCCAGAGCTGACAACAACAGAAATTAAAACTTTTGCCTCAGGTATTAAAGTGCATGTAAATGCACTGTAATCCATAGTCTTCTTTTTGTTATTATCTTCTAAAACACTTAATCCGGCTTCAACTGCTTCAACCACTAAGTTAGCTAAGCAACATTGTTAGCATACTTAGTTTATGCATCCATATGAACTTTACTTTACTTAAAGCACACACTGACAACTTATGATCCCACATGGAACATTATAGCAACTTATGAGCCCTTACAACAGTTGATCATCCAGGTGTGTGCATAGAGGGGTATTAGTAGTCATAATGTATTATAAGCCCCATCAGCCAGCCTGTAGTTTATAACCAGTCATGAACACTCATAACACCCTTGGATTTATAAGGCATTATAAGCTAGATTTATAATTATTTGTAACTGTTGATATAATGCATCATGAAGCATTATGAGTGTAGTCATAATGCATTTTGAGTAATTATGATGCGCATTATAGTTTGTTATGAATGCGCTCATAATGCGCTATAGATATGGTCTTCATAGAAAGTGTTGCCGAAATCCTTGTTGGAAACACCTGCAAAGTCGCATCAGTCCCCTAATGTGAATATAAATTTGATCAGTTGTCATCAGCTATGCCTCCAGCCAACTATATTAAATCACCACCTACCTAGTAACCAACATAGCAATTATTGAAATAAAGCATCTATGTCTGTTTCCATATCAATCAACATGATTATACTACCAACCACTACAGTAACTCCTTTTTTTAGCCACCATTGATACCCTAGCAACAACGTAGCAATGACCTTAAGTAACCTAGCAACAACCTAGCAAACACCTCCACAGTTACAACCTAGCAACCAACATGTCTAAGCTAGCACCACTCCAGTTATCATAGCCACTATCTTAACTATCCTACTAACAACCCACTTGCCAAAGTCCACAACAATCAACTGCAGTTTGCATTTTCATGCACTTGTAATTCTCTGGAATTGCATTTTCTACTTCATACTTGATATTCCCCAAGGATGACTTCATACAGCAATTTAATCAAGCATTTAATCCCAGCTTTAGAAGTTGTGTTAGGACATCCAATTTTATAACATTTTCAATAAAAACACACCTTGTCAATCCCCAACCTTTTCAAGCCTCAACTACTCAATGATTTTACTGGTTTCTATAATGCAGCCTCTATGAGTCTTGGGCTACATACTTTGTGCAATCTTGGCCAGATGCAGCCGGTTGACCCAAGAAATCTTGCTGAGAGGACTGGGAGTGCTGAAGACCACCATGAAACTGACTGGACGTCCAGACCTACACATTAAAAAATAGTAACACACACACACACACACACACACAGTGGGAGAGACACAAATCCAGTTTAGCAGATGTAGAATAAATGTGAATAAACTGTCTTGTTGTAGGTGACATATCTATAGAAAATTCCAGAGAATATTTCCCTGTGGAGTCATCCAACCAGCTGTTTATACTCCAGAGGTCACTCATGCAAGCATCTCAGAAGGTTTAGACTGCAGCTGAAAATGAGCAAGAGGATGCACTGTGGTCTATAGAAATACACAACAATAGCAGACAGCAAGAGCAGAAAATGATGCAATGATTCAATAATTCAACAGGGCTCACTAGATGTTTCAGCTGACCTCAGAGAACAGCTCGTCCTACAATCCCAGCATTGCCAAGGGAGTCGTCATAGCCTACAGGCTGTTCTGTTGGCCTCAGCGTGGGTAAATCTAGCCACCACCCCCTCATCTGTGGTTCTTGCTCATCCATTCAAAAAGGATGCCCATGTAACAGCCACCCACAGCAGCACAGCATTCCAAGCACTGGTCCTCCTCCACATGAAAACACCTCAGTGAACGTCTGCCTATATGTTAAGGATTCACACCAGCAACATGCCAGCTCATTCCTCTGTGTGAGGCTTTGACCTAACCTCAGGCTTCATGTACTGGTAGATAGGAGGCAATCTGTTTGTTGTTTGTTTGTTCATTTGTTTTTGGGCACAGGGGGCACTCACTTGTCTGGTTTGCCTGGCACCATCAGCCGCAGACGACACTTGTTGGCACACTGGATCTCTTCTTCCTTGATGCGGATGAGTCGCTGCAGGGCCAGACACCAGTCTTGTCCCACCGTGGTGTTCAAGTTCTGCACAAAACAGCAGCTAGGTCAACTTGACAATTGACCTCCACATTAGCTCAAGGTCGTCATCCCTCACAGAGGCGTGCTTATTTCCCACTGATTCATAAAAGTGCTTTACTTAATATACTGTGTCCATAAATCTGGTACATATACAATTAATAGTCAAGCATCTATTGAGCATGAACAACATAGAGTCTAGGCCTGGCTGTTACTCAAGAAAGTTGTGGAAGCAACTGAATGAATGAAGGAATTAATGACTGAAATTGGCAAACACCCCAGCTATGAATTGTCTGTATATTTCCAATATCTCTAATATTTCAGTTTTTTAACACACTAAGTGATGGATGTAAGTCTTAGTTCACCTGGTATTCCCCTTGAAGAGTGCCCACCAGCAGAGTGACCTCCTCTACTACAGACAGGTCATGCTGGAGCTCCTGAAGCTCCTGATAAAGGCGGGGAGGTCCGAGAAACACCTTCCCTGGAACACACAACATGACCAAACCCATCTACGGATGTAGCGTTTGTTGTGTCATCCTCTCTTTCATGAACTTGTATGTGTACTCACTCACACAGAGATGTGTTTTTTTTTCAATGAATGAGTTTTTTTTTTTTTCTGTAACATCTCAAGGTCAAATACTACCAAACACAACACAAAACCAGAATTAGCACCCTCACTGCAAGAATCAATGAAGCAGGGTGTGCGCGCATCCTTGAAAGTCTGAATATGACTGGAATCTTTTTTTTTACCATGCGAAATGCATGCTTTCATGTCTGCTTTCAGCGTTTTTTGGAATGTTTTGAAAGGTAAATTATTTAAACCAGGCTTGCAGGGGAGCAAACTAACGTCACAGAGACAGACACAAACTCTCTCTCTCTCTCTCTCTCTCTCTCTCTCTCACACACACACACACCAAAGGTGAAAATTTCCACTTTGTGAATATTTTCCTTCTCTCCACAACACAACCTATCAGACATGTCCCAAACAGTGATCCCTCAGTGAAACTCCCACACTTCACTTCACTGAAACTCAAGTCACACATAGACCCGAAGCCGCCGCCATTTGTGCCATAGAGAGTTAACAAGCTAAAAATTCCCAAATGAGCCGCTATCTGATAAATGTTCACTGAGCCAGCTAGAATTATTCCCTATGCTCTTCTGTTGCAATGCATTTTTCCCACGCTGAAATAGCCTACTGTTGAAGTCTGCCCCAGCTGCACGTATACTCGTGCGAGTAGGAGTGAAGGTAGACTAGTGCGGTAGACTTGTACCCCTGCAAGATCTAGTGCACGTGAGACTCACACAAAGTGAAACTCCAGTACCTAACTGGCCTTTTCTCACTACCTTTTGTCTATGCTTTCGTCCAATAAAGTCATATATGGATGTCATTAGGTCTGTCTAAGGTGGCTGAAGCCTAAATTTCTGCTCACTGAATACTGGTGTTCAGGGTAGCGCATGGAAATTCATATTTGTCTCTGCTAAACTGTTTGCGGAGTTTTCAACATTCAGGTAACATCCACACTCGTGATCTCGTGAAACTGCGCAGTCTAAGCTTTACAATGATGTTAGTCACTAGTTGCATAGTTGCTATGGTTCCGAAGAAAATTTGATTTATTTTCAAATGTAATAATATTTACATTCTGCAACTATGCGTCCATGGACACCCATGTGCAATAAATCACACTGGCAATCAGAGCAAGCATGAGAACCTGATACATTGGTATAGAGCCCATAAACAGTTAGCCATTTCTAAGTACTGAAACTTTGAAATCACAGGAAATTTCTCCACAAACAAAAAAATTAAGCCACATTTAGTTCTTACTGTGCATTGTACTGTGCAGTGCATTGTGCAAGTGCATTGATATATATTTGTTAGCATCTTAGTAGGTTTTTAAATAATATCAGTAGGCCCTAGGACAAATAGGGTCAGAATGCACCCCACCACACGCCTCTTAATGAAACTTTTTTTGCATGGTCGGCAATGCTGAATGTGAATTTGAATGTTAAAAGTGAAAATTTTGGGAACCACTACCTGTTTTAGCCATGCCTATTGAAACCCATTGTTTTCAGAGTCATTTAATTCCATTAAAATTCATTAGAAAACTATGCATAGTCCATGGGATAGAGGAAGTTGGGACAAGTCATGTTGCATGTTGAATCATATCTACAGGCTATAAGCTCTTAGAAAATGTTTTTGCTGTTTAAAATGTTTCCCTTAAGAGTATGCAAAGGCTATGCAAAAATGCATTGTCTGTCCCTATAGGGCCTATGTTAAAGATTTTTAAATTAAGAATAAAGAGTACATACACAGGTTAAACAGCATAAACTACATAATTTCTTAAAGTCTTAAAGCCAACTTCATCCATCCCGTGGGCTATCCATAGTGTTCTAATGTATTTCAGTGGAATTAAATTGGTTTGAAAATATGTTGTGATGCTTTTCAGTGGGCATGGCTGAAACAGCATGACCAGAGCACGCAAAAACAGTTGGTTTTGTTTAGAGGTTTGGGGATGGGGGGTGCACTCTAATCCAATTTGGCCCGCGGCTACAACTCATTAGCTTATTTAGACGTACTATAAAAAAAGGAACATGATCATGATTAATATATAATGAGCGTTGAAAGGCAATGGGGGTTCAAAGTAAGCATGTAGCGAGTATTGTTCAGATTACGGGCTTTGATGAGTGCTCTACAAGAGTAAAAGTTCATGTATGATGAAAATATTTCTATGTGCGCTACGCGTGCACACTTCGACCTTAGATGGCACCAGCAAGAGTATGAAACTACTGTCACCCCTGTATGGTTGCTACCAGCAATACATTGCTAGGTTATATTGAGATCTAACAAATCAGTATATAATAGGCATCTGTAGATATGAAGTGGACATGTAAACATGAAACTTCAGCCATTTGTAGCAATGGAAATTATGGTGGCTGCAGCAGCTATTTAGGTTTTGGCTGAGCTAGCTAGCCAGCCAATAACTTCATTAGCCAGCCATTATTCTCAAAGCAAAAGACTTCGGGGTCACACATGCCATTTTAAGAGGAAAACCATGACTTCAACCAAATAGAAGGTCTAGAATTGGGCTTACAATTGCACTCTCATAGACAGATAACAATCCAATGAATAATTCCTTGTTCAGTTTACCATCTTGAGATCCTAAGGAACTGTCCTAGATTCCATCTGCCTTCCTCATGGTCACCTGTTGTGCAAGTATTGAGACTAATCTGGTATGCAAGTATTGTGGCTAACCTGGAGTGTGTCTCCAACAAAGATTGCTCAAATTGCTCCAATTTTGGCAAAGGTTAGCCCAATCCTGAAGTTACACTCTGAATTTAAATGTTAAAATTGAAACACTTCAACACAAGATGCTTTTAAACATGAAAGTTTACATTTAAATTGACAATGTATGTCATTTCATCTTTATTTCAGAATGGCAACAAGCATGTTAATATTTTATCCCAATGTTTCAGAAGGCTTCCTGCAATGTTTCATGTCTGTTTCATGGCTATGTTATGTAATATGACATGTTTTTGTGATAATTTAATCTGAATTGTCAGCACTACTGTAGTCTTACCTGGAGTGCTAGTGCTGAGGCGTTTGTTGTTGCTGGGCTGGAAGAGGTTCTCTTTGCTCGGTGAACCTTCCTGCCCCACCTCCACTGCCTGTACTTGCAGCAGGGGGGCGCTCCACTTCACAGCGTACTTCGGGCCAACTGGAACAAGGCTGCTGATATCTGGTGGACCCCTGATGGCAGAGAGACAGGACACATTCACATCCAGAGACTTTTCTTGCAGTTCGCAGGACAAGACCAGTTGTGGAACAGACAAAAAAAAAAAAGATCTAAAGCCCTTTGAATTGTCATGAAAGAATTCAAGGAATAACTAATGCAATTAGCAAGCTTATGATCAATTGAATTTGCAGGGCATGAAATGCACCCCTCTGTGATTTAAAGCTATTCCTATTCATGTATTCGGGCATTATGCATGATCAGCATTGTGATTAGTTTTGTGAGGTTTCTCTAAATGATAAGACCTTCACCCGTCTCAGCACCCTGTGAAATGCAAACTGATCGGCCTAATCAACATGCTCAGAGGATTAAATGACCCAGTCATCATTAGGAGTCCCAGCAAAGTACCCCCCCCCCAAAAATACAATAAAATTAATAAAAAAACCTGCAGACTGACTTTACCATGTATTTTGAATGAAGCTATCAATGCCGCTCTCAATGTTACTGCACAGGCAAAGGATACAAGGGAAAATGGCAGCCTTCATTATGAGTCATTACAAACACAAAGCCAAAGGTGCATGCTATGTTGGCCTATATCACTTTACAGTGCTGGGTTAGATCTGTTCAAAGCAGCAAATCAATAGACCAGTTTCATGAGCTTGGGACTTGGATAGCTTAGTCACATAGAACACTTACAGTGAATGCACGTGCATCAGTAGATACAGTATATTCTAAATGCACAGTAGGGCGAGGAAAAGTGGAATGGAATCCATGGCCTTGTCTATTCAGATGTTCTACAGGAGGCTTTTCAGCACACACTCACTTGACATTGATGTTTGCGCACACGAGGGAATCATTGAGGAGGAAGACCTTGCGCTCCTTGGATTTGAGCACTTGGCCCTTCTCGCCATAGACGGTCTCAATGAGCGTCTCGCACAGAATGAGCTGCCTCTGGTCAGCGTTCAGCTGCTGCAGGAGAAAGAGAACACCCACACAAGGACGCAAACGAGCACACACAATTACGCATTCATGCCCAACCCCATGGCCAAACAAATAGGACATCTCATATTTATGCATTCCACAAGCAAAACTGGTGACATTGTGAACCAGCGTGAGAAAGTCACATTCTGATTTCATACAGAGGGAAATTAGATTTTTATGTGTGTGTGTGTGTGTGTGTTTGTGTGTGTGTGTAGGTAGTGCATAATTCGAGCGGTGGCTTCAAGCCACACCTGACTTTGAATGATACACGTTTTTGTGTCTTTATGCACAGTGTTTGGTTGCAGTGGTATCTCCACACAGTGGGGGCAAAAACAAACCTCCAAACAATATAGAATTGTCAGGGTCTCTGTTTTGCATAGTAAAGCGACGCTTATATCAAAGGGGGGCGTTATTATGACTACAGGGAGCAGTAGCAGCAAAGGTGGGGATTGGGGGTAGGGCACTCTGCTTTTGTTGTTCTTTTTTTGCAGTTGAATGCTGGAGGCGAGATCACAACACCGCAGAGCAAAGATTAGAGCACCCTCTAGTGAATGTGACAAATTGTCAAACAGCCGTTGTGAAGCAGGGCAATCTCTTTTCCCTCCGTCTCGCCTGCCTGACACAAGCGGCAGACATGCCAGCACAGCAGCAGCTCCCAACGTCTAAATGCAGCCCAGCTTAAACAATAACAATGAGCCCCAAATACATATCTCCCGACTTGGCATTGTGTAAAATCTGTTTCAACAGTTGAACTATATTTGCTTGTTGATTTATGTGTGTGTATATGTATGTGTGTGTGTGTGTGTGTGCGTGTGTGTGCATGGATGTGTGTGTGTGTTTATTGGACAGAGATGCGTGTGTGTGTGTATGTGTGTGTGTTTATTGGACAGAGATGCGTGTGTGTGTGTGTGTGTATGTGTGTGTGTTTACTGGACAGAGATGCGTGTGTGTGTGTGTGTGTGTGTGTGTGTGTGTGTTTATTGGACAGAGATGCCAAGTTGCAATGAGAGTAGTAAAATCTAGGCTAGAGCTGTTAGTCATGTTTTATATATTTCTCTGTCTGTGTGCTTGTTAGTTTAAGTATGGTAAGACTGGCAGTTTCAAACAAACATTCAAACAACCAAACATTTGTTTGAGTGATTGTTTGTGCTTGCTGTTCAGCCGACTTAACTCACCTTACTAAGAATGCGGTCATTGACACTGCGGGCGAGCTGCTGGATTTCAGCAACCTGGTCAGCCATGCGTTTCTGCTCATTAAGCTTCTCAGCCAGTGTCTCCAGCTCTGTCAGAGCTAGCTGTAAAGGCAGACGGTCCTGATGTCCCACGGGAGTATTCTTCAACATGTCCTATCAGCCGAGACCAAGATGTGGAAAAATAAATAAAAATTAAATATAAATAGATAGAGACAGATGCATAGAGAGAAAGAGAGAGAGAGAGAGAGAGAGAGGGAGGGAGGGATAATAGACAGACAAACATGGAGGTAGAGATGTCAACATCACACTGAGACTGGTTACATTTTCTTGCATCAGGTGTATCAGTGGTGAGTTTATTAAAAAGAAACAAGCCCATAAGTTTGTGAGTTCAATCATATGTCATTTACACGACTCATCTTTTGTCTATCATCATGACAGTTTATCCCTTTAAACCACTTTTCCCTTTGACCCCAGTTACATTGTTGGTACTTATATTTTATCTGTTTTTCTCCTGTAGCATTGTGTCTCTGCTGAGTCAGTTATGTACGTGACTGTCATGGGTCTTTTCATTGCATTGCACTCACTCTTTCACTTCCTCTCAAAAAAAATTAAAGGAAAATCCGACATAATGAAGCACTGTTCTGACACTACCTATCATTTTGACTAGAAAAAAAAAACAACTCAAGGGAAACTGAGAGGAACGGAGAGAGAAAATTACATTTAGAAACAGATGGCTTCAAATCACTCGGCCTGCACCCCCCACCACTACCCCAGCCCTCTGTTTGTTTACTCAACTCTCCAACCCAGCATGCTGCACCTCAGCAGTTTTGTCAGTGACTAATACCATTTCATGTTTAGCAATTGGAGCAGGTTTCATATTATCCATAAAAAGCGTTACACACACACACACATACCCCTCCCCTGTGTTCACATCATCAATCTCATCCACCTGCATATATGGTACACCCCCCCCCCCCACCCCACCCCCCAACACCCCTGCGGAGGGTGACCTTTGTGATATGCCCTGTTGCGTAACAGTGCTTGTGGTTCTCAGCAGGGCTAGAAGGGGTGTGTGTGAGGTGGTTGGAGAGAACCTTTGTGCCCAGGCTGCCGCCCTGCTGCCACTGACCTGTAACAGGAGGATGAACTGCGGGAAGCGCTGGATGGGCTTGACCATCAGGCCGTACAGAGTGATCCTGTCAGCGCTGGACGCCTGCTTCCTCTGGGTGCACAAGAAGAACAGAGCATGGGGGGGTCAGAGGCTGTTGCCAATGACGACGAACGTCTGACAAATTCAGCAGTGACCCAACATCCCAAAATACTTCTCCGAAAGGTTTTATTTTATCACACAGAACGGGGAAGTGACAGGATTGTGCTTATTAGCACAATCCTGAAGATTGGTGTCAGAAAAAGAAAGGAGGAAGAGGTGTCATTCTATTTTCAGATCCCTTTTAGGGCCATGAGGGGCACAGTCTGAACAGTGAAAAACACACTACAAAACTAACAATGCGAATAAGACAAAACATTTAAGATTGAGAGGATGTAGTATTGAGAGGATGTGTCTCTAATGTTTTTTTTTTAATTATTGGCATCAAAAGGCAATCTTTTGTTTAGTTTACTGTCTATACGAATGTTTCCATTCAGATGTGCTCTAGGTGGTACAGCTTGAAGAATAACTCCTTCAAACAACTTGTATGAAGATCAGAAAACTGCATTCACCTTGAGGAAGTCCAGAAAAGCTGGTTTGGACATGCATGCCTTTTTAATGAGCGCCATAGCATTGGTGAAGTTGTTGACATATTCGCTGTACACGTCCAACACCATGGACTTGGAAAACTGCAGGGGAGGAGAAATCACAAAGAAAGTGTCACAGCTTTTCTCTGACCAAAAAGACAGCCATATGAAGACAACTCAGTCCTGCTGCAACTATTGCAGAAGCTAATTTGCATTAAATTAAACCATGGGCTGTAGCCTCTTTTTTTCATCTGAAAGATATAGGCAACACAGTACAGCACAGCACTTCAGCATTCCAATAAGATGCTTGCACCAGTCACAAAAGGAGATGAGCTGGTGCACATGAAAGTTCCAGAAAAAAAACACTTCTCATCCCCATTAGTGTTTTGGGAATCCACACCACACACACACACACACACACACACATATACAGAAAGTACTGTGATACTCAGAGAGAAAAATCTTGGAGACGGGAGAAGTGCCAGTGGTTGTGCTTTCACAGTAGGAGTCCTCGCCACTGGCCGAGCTCCTACTCTCGCTCTCTCTTAAAAAAAAAAAAAGAAGAAGAAGAAGAAGACGACGATCCGACACTTTTTCCTTTTGATTAACCTCACTATCTCACAGTGCACACCGCCAGATGCCAACAGCAGTTTGGGGCAACACACAGGAAATGAATGAACAAAGCTTAAATAGAAATGCTGAGTTTTTTTTCCCCCTCTCTCTCCACTACCACTCCCTGGCTCACAGTGTCTGCAACAAAGGAACCGAAGTCTCAAAATAGGCCTGGCTAGAGGAAATGGTCTGTTTGGAGGCGACACTGTGAGCCTGTATGAGAGTCGAAGAAAATTAATGACCTGCGGAGAACCAGACAGGTTCATTCCTATAGTCTAGAGCACAGCAAGGTTTGGGCGGACCCTAATTATAAGCATTAATCTAATGCTGCGTTGCTACGGCTCCTTAAGACTATTGAGTCACACCGTAGGAGGAATGAATTTGTGAAGAGTTAGCGTTCTGAAGTTTGGGACAAACAACTTTGAGTAAACGCACACAACTTCATCAGACTTTGGTAATTATTTGTTTGTGTCAAAGAGTGACTAGGAAGAATCTTCCCAGCAGTCACTGTCGGCATTTTTTTTATGCAGAGCTTTAGATAGTCACTTTAATTTTCACACCACAATTTCATGCAATTAAAGGCAATACATTCAGAATATATATTCAGACACTTTTGCATCTCAACTCCCACAGGGATAAAGCATCCAAACAGCACAGAATGGTAGCCTATTCTATGAACTGGAATGCAGATATTAAGACATTACCTATATATTATGGACCATAAAATGTTAAACAGAATGATGGAATTGTGTCATCATTGTGAAACACAAGGCAACCCTTTATGTTAATTACCTTTCATACTGTATTACTGTGCCAGAACTAGATACAGAAGTTAGAGTTCAAACATCTCTATGTTGTTTGTGAACCATTAGGCTGCAAGAAATGACTTTTTTGGTCATGTATGATCAATCAGTGTATTGCATATTGCTGTGTCTTTATCTTATAAAACCTAAATAAGTCTGTATAGGAAGTGAGTTGGTGATTTTTCAGCGATTGCAATTGGATCATCATTGAGTCCTATCAATTACATATATCTACATGTCTTCATATATCTACAGTGTATTGCATTCATATCATTCGCCTGGGTGGAATTCTTGAGCACATACTGTATAGCTGGGTCATATTCAGTCATTTCAGTGAAAGGCTAGTAACAGTGTAAGTGGCTGAGTGGGTCTGATAAGAGGAATGTGGGAAAACCGCCTCTCACCTCTTTAGGGTTAGCATGGCCCAGCACTGAATGAGCGGAGTCAATATACAGGATATTCAGTTTTTAAACTCAATAAAAGTGCTCTTTAAGGAAAACTTTGCAAACATGTTGTGCATGAGTATGGGCACTTGTAGGCCTACAAGTTGATGGTGAAAATGAAATCGTTTGGGTAATTTCACTCAGCTCAGTTGTTTCTGGTTCGACTTGGCTTCATCAGTAAGATCTATGTGTTCCTTCTCTAGATTCAAACTCTGGTCTCTACTCTCATTATTTAGTGTGGATTAAATTACTTAAAATCGAATTCACAGCCCAATCAATTACTTGAATTACTTAAAATCTTCTTCACACCCCAATCATAGTCAATTACTGTAATTAAGAGGGGTATACGAAATGACTATAGAATCTACGGCCTCTTGGGCTTACTACTTAAATAACCACACTTCACATGTTGTGGATAAACTGGAGGAGCATGCATACTTTAACAAAGGGTGTATTCCATCACCACACACATTCGTGATCCTTACTTTGGCGCCAGGTGCTTTCAAAATCAAATTTGACATGACCTATTTCTCAAACACACCACAGCACTTGAACACTTTCTTTAGACTTCAACCAAGGCCACTAATGTGGCAATTCTCACAATGACTGTGTACAAACACATGTATATCGCTGAAGAAATAGAAAAAAAACACTTGACCAAGCATAACAACAGGGATTAGAACAGACCTCAAAGGCTAATGTTTGTACTCTGACACTTACTGAGGCCACAAACAGGTCACCTATCATCTCTATGGTGTCCCACTCAGCCACACGAGAGGCCAGGGCGATCTGGAACATGGAGTGGCACTGAGTGATCTCTTTGAGCCGGTAGAAGATGGGCTGGATCTTCTTAGGACTCAGGATCTTTGGCTCAGCCTCCAGTAAGGGCTTGTGGTATTCCTGAGCAAATATAAGAAAACATGTACTGTATACATTTATTATATTTTTTCAGGTTATGATAGTGTTTACAAAAAAGTTTACCAATGGATAAGAGTTTTTCTGTTTCATGTCTTCCATGTTTTTAGTTAAGGTGGTCTCATTTTAATAACACAACTTATTCAGGCATGTATTACTGTCGGTAACAAACCAAACCCTGTCATCAAACATGCACTGCCATTTGCCTGCAAAGCTAGATGCATGTGCATAAATAACCCTTTCAAAAATATGCACAGCTAACATGTCTTTACCTGCAGTATTCTCTTGAGGGATTCGAGGTAGCTTCTCTCACTGTCGATTATGGAGCCAAGAATGTGACGTCTCACAATCTGAAAATCAAGAAAGAGAAATCTGAACATCAAACACATCACACCAGCAAATCCTTTAAAGAAGGGTGGTCAGAATATTCTCCTTATGGTTTACAACTAAACCTTCTTTTGTGGGTAGGTTTATTTTGGATCCCACTGACCCTAATTTTGAGAACTTGTGATGTAAAAAGATCTGATTTCAGGGGCTCACAGCACATGCTGTGACTTTGTTCTCTGACTGAGTTATTCATCTGTGTGAATTCAAACCCTGTGAATTATTTGCATGGTCTTCTCTATTGGATTATGGGGAGCCTCTGAGCATGTGTGGCTGTTTTCAACTGCTGTCAGTGTTGTTTACCCACAGCACTGTAAGGACTGATGTAAGATCACAGCCTAGGCACGAAAGCCAGATTAAATCTGTTTTACACACACACACACACACACACATACACACACACACACTGCCATAGATATGCCCGACACACACGCACACACACACACACACACACACACACACAGACACACACACACCTGCTGACTGCTTAGGCCTTCTGGCATCGGACTCAGCTGTGGGGGCGGGTGTTTCACCTCAGATAAAGTCACATCCAGATAGCCAGACTCATCCTCTGCGTCCTCTGTAGATTCAAACACACACACATACGTACAGCCTTGTTAGACAGCCTCCACACACACACACACACACACACACACACACACACACACACACACACACACACACACACACACACAAACTGCCTCTTTCTGAAGTTCCCTCCCAGACAGTCTCATTCAGACATGATAAATTGGGTGATCCCCTAGCAGCAGAAGAAGGCTCAAAAACAATACAGCTATTATACAATGATCTATTAGGCACTGCAAGCTGTGCATTCATTATAAAACTAATCACTATGCGGTTAATCAAAAACAGCATTATTTTCTCCTCACAGAGTGCCACAATTACATTTTTAATATCTTGCTGATAAATGAGATCTTGAAATAAAACAAAACAAAACAAAAAAAAAACAACCTGTGAGTTCTTTCTTGTTGAGGAAGGAGACTTTGCGCATCATGGCTATTTTGGTCTTCTCCAGTCCATCTTTGGTCCCGTCCCTGGCAGCTTTCATGAGCTGTTGGACCTGTGATCAGAGACAAGCGAGGGACAGAGACACAGACAGAGAACAGAGGGAAAGAGAGAGAGAGAGCGCGAAAGAGAAAGAGAGAGGCTGTAAGGTTGACGACATCTGAGACAGCTCCGTGAGCTTTGCAAGTGAGATGGGGGGGGGGGGAGGGTGGAGGAGGGTGACAGGAGTACAATAAGGAAGGAGGTGTCTGAACCTGTGAACTGAACTGTAAGCCTCTCCAACTTTCACTCAAAGTCTCATGTGGAGAGTAATACTGCATGGAAACCCCATTGCCTTTTTACTCTACTGTTGTTTTCAGTTTTCCTTTGAAATGAAAGTCCAGAGTGTCCGAGACAGACACAAAATAAATACCCGAAGTGATAGCCTACTGTTAACCTGGCACGCAGTAACTTACTTCAGGGAGTTGAGTAGCAACAAATTCAATGCAGGCAATCATAGTACTGAAATGCTTTCAATGCAATCATAGCTGACTTGGAAGTTAATATTGCATGATAAATATCACTACAAGCACTGAAGTCTTCTGCATGTTGTTCTTAATGTGGCATGTTGCTCTTTTAGAGAAGCAGTGGGCAGTGAGAAAGAGGAAAAAAGCTGATTGACAAAGTAGCACAGTTGTGCTGTCAGCAGGTCAAGGCCTGGCATTGTGCTCAGTAAGTTATTTTCACACCCCATGATTTGTGTTTTCCTGTACCCTGACAGAAGAACTAGGATGTACCCCCGCCTCCACACTCTCTCTCTCACACACACACACACACACACACACACACACACTATCACCAGCACACACACTGTACCATAACCCACCCTCCTTATTTATTTAAGATGCAGCAAAGTACCTTGATGTCATAGCACTGTTTGATCTGAGGGAAATCCCGCCCAGCTAAGCGCATGGCGAGCTCCCGCTTGGTCCTGACACATCGCTCCCTCAGTCGGCTCACTTCCGGAGAGATCTACGTGCAGACATCACGCCGACGACCCCCAAATCAATTTTGGAAACAGAGCAGCAATCCAAGGCAGCAGCGAGCAGCAAGCAGGAAGAGAGGGGGCCATAGAGAGCCAGGATGAGGGCATAAGAGACGGAGAGAAGAGAGAAAAGAAAGGAAAAGAGAGTCAAGATAAAAGGGAAAACAATTCAGCTCGGCCGAGCAGAGGGAAACTTCAAAGACAGTCACCAGAGAGGCTAAGCACTTGCCAGAAAAGTCTGCACAGGGAGCAAGACAGCATCAGAAGAAAGTGAGAATCGCAAATAATACTGCCGGTCATTCTACAACACAACACATTTGCAACCACAGAGGCCACCACTCTGGTTTCTGACTGATCACACACTGCTTTTCTCAACACAGATCTGAATGCAACATCAAGTACAAAGAACCAAACACAGAAGACAAACAGAGCATAAAAACATACATGATGCCAAAAGATTTGTGAATGCACAGGCATATGAAATGCTGAAACATCAAACTGAATGGCTTATACTGAAAAAAGCATATTAGGTAAATATATGGGCATTTAAACTTGGATTTACCTGACAACTCTGGTGACAGAAAGGAGAGACTATAGTGTCAGATAGGTCTGGCATGATAGCTCTAAGTCATGTGTAGGCTTCTAGTTCTCACTGGAACACATACAATCTCTCTGTCTCTCTCTCTCTCTGACACACACACACACACACACACACACACACACATACTATTTGGTAGGCAGCAGTTGTGTGAGGGGAAACCCTTAGAGGAAGAAGAACCGAGAGAGGCTCATTGCCTGTGGGAGGGGAGAGGGGGCACTGACTGAGTGGAAAATGAGTGGAAAAGTTAAAGCTGAGAACTCAGCAGTTACAAGTTGAAATTAACTGAATTTTTTAAATCATGTCCCTGAAACATCTTTCTATTTAAAAAATTAAAGAAATTGAAAGCCACTCAGATTGCTTCCATATATAGTTAAAATCCTATTGAGGCCATTCTGATACTGAGTACTTCTACAGGGAAACGTTGCCACCTTGTGGATTTTATTGTCACTGCAGTGGAGAAGCATCCAACTATACTACCAGTACAGGCACCTACATAACAGTATACATCCGTGTTTATCTATGTAGTGAATATATATATATATATATATATATGTATATATATATATGAAATTGGATTACATATAGGTGCCACTTTAAGAGACCCTGCATGTGAACAATACCCTGTTGTCTCAGTTCAAAATTCAATCATCCAGTCACTTCAATAAAATTCTATTCAGTTCAATGTGGCATGTTGATACAATCCCCACTGCTATCGTAGATAGATTTCCACTCTCCATTTTCTGAGAGCACTCTCTCAGGCTCTTACACCATGAACTGAACACTGACAAAATGCGGGCACACTCTTCCCAAACAGCAATAAAAAAGGGATTCTTGGGAAGCACTGAGTGAAAGGTAAATTACCTCACTGGGTCTTTTTGTTTGGTCTTTCAATTATTATCTAAAATCCTCTGGACAAAAACATCTGCAAAGAAACATCGAAATAAACCAACGCAACATCATCCACCACTGTTTACTCCTTACCTTTTTACTCCCAAATAATCTACAAATCTGCACCTTCACTGTCCACTGGATCCTAATCCTAATCTCAGTGTATTCTCTCTAAACTCTGTTTAAAATTATACAACAAACACATTATGCCATACCTTGCTTCGAGCCGGTGGTTTGGTCTCTTCATCTGATTGCTCATCGTAGCTTTCAAATTCGCTGGAGCTCCAGCCGTTGTCTGACCCCTGCAGCTGGTCAGGCCTCTGCACATCCTCGTACACCTGGTCATCCACTAAAGACATGTGTGCACACATGTGGATACTAGTCACTCACCATACTCACCATACTATACCAAAGGATGTAGGGGAAATGACATTAAATGCATTGTTATAGTATCTCTCATCAGTGATCTGAACTCATGTTATTGTATTTTATTAGCTAAAGCCTTATTGGTCCTAGCTGGGAGTATAGAGAATATTGTCAATAAACAACTCAACAGTGTCAACAGACAGAGTGTCAAGGCTTACCTGCGTCAAGAGATAGTGTGCTCTCACATGGTACATCATCGTAAATGACCTCTGTACGCGCCGGGGGTGATTCCTGCTGGGTTGGCTGGGTTGGCTGGGTCGGCTCGGCGGCGGAGGGGCCAGAAGGTCGACCTGGGGGAGAATTTATGTCACTGAAACGGCCTCTGATGAGAGCTGCCTGGTAAAGTACCATTGCTATGTCTGTTATGACTCTCTCAAGAGTAAAGATCCATTAAAACAGACAGCGTGATTTTATTTATTCTCATTCTGATCTCAGGGTGACACTGTATCAAACAAATTTAGCCCACCCATGATGGTTATTTCCATGTGTGTGATTATTACCACTGTGAATATGTTATTGCTACTGTCACTGTGTGATTGCCTGTGCCAATCCCTCTGGAGAAATAATTATACCAAAGCTCTCCAGTTATTGATGTTACCATGAATAGCCAGAGCACAGCGCAATATAATATAGCTCCATTTTGTCAGGCTGCCATGAAGGACACACTGTCACCACTTTTCATTCTGCTGTGTTAGACATGGAGGCTACTAATCAATATCTTTCGGTACCTCTAACTAATGGTTAAAAGCCGCAGTGCAGGCACACACAAGGCCACTACAGGAATACAAAGAAGACAGCAGGGGACTGTGGGACTGTCAATACCCACAAACACAACATGATTTCTAAACACTGCAGCAGGCTACAGTATCTAACAGGCTTTCCGAACAGGACAGGGTTCTGAGTATGACCTAGAGATAGTTCACAGACAAATATGATCAGAAGGTAAAGGGGAATATTCAAAAAAACAATGGGTTATATTTTCGTCCTCCCGTTGTAAAGGGAAACTTTGCCAGTTTTCCCAAAGGTTTAGCCCATAACTCAGCTTTTAAAAATGCAAAAATGCAGCATGGCTATTACTCATGGGCTTTCCAGATGTTACTGGGCCTCTCGGCCTTTGATCCCAGAAAAATATGTCATTGTTCTGACTAACTTTATGATACATAAACTACTGAGAAACTCCACATGCCTAAGGTATGTTAAATACTGAATATTATACATTGATGTAGGTAAAGTACAGTAAGGCACACACACACACCAGTATAGGTGGTAAATGTATAGTATGGATTTAAGGGCTGTGGAGCCATAGGGTACTGTATGGGACAGTCATGGGCCGGATTGAGGGGAAGTGGGAGTGGTGGGGATGGGGTTGGGGGGCACTGGGGCAGCAGGAGAGGGAAGCTAACCACTCTCTCACTCTTTTCCTATGGGGCAAGTGTACCTTTGTGCAGTCGCACTGTGAGTTCTGACACCACACTGAACCATTCCCGGGAGCGAGCAGGTGTCTGGGCTGAACACACGGACACACACACACACATACACCTGAGTATCTGCTGTAAAATACGTATGGAGGGAATTTTGAGAGTGGAACCCTCATGCTGGGGTTGAAAAACAATTTTGAGGGTGTTCCTATTCTAGAACGTGCTGGTGATTGTTTGGCTTGATGTTCTTTTATACAAATGACACAAATGACACAAAAATCACACATTGTCCCAGATTAATGATGCACGATTCATCAAAATCAAAATTGCAGTAAGGAAAAAGAGAATCTATTTAATAAACAGATTACCCTTTGTCATTACTCTTCCATGTTGGGGCAGAGGTCCCAATTGAAAGGACCACTTTTAAAAAATCCTGATGTTACTGACTTGACAACCACGCTATTTCTAGCTCCTGATGGAAATGTGTCTCTCCTAGAAAAACATATTAAATTCAGTCTTGGGTGGAGCCTTCAGTGCAATGCGTGGCTCCACATGGGGCGTCAGCGTTTCCTTTCAATGAGGTAATACAATGTCTGTCTTTGATTAGCCAGCTCAGAGTGTTTGGATTTGCCGTTACCATGCTGATTTGACCAAGTGCGATTTCGCAAGTGCTCTCTCTGTGAGTCAGAAACTACACAATTCCAGTAAGGATTCTGACAAATGTGAAAAAGTGGAGAGAGACTTAGGAAAAAAGAGAGAGAGAAACCAAGGAAGAAAGAAAGAAAAAAAGAAAGAAAGAGGGAGGTAGAAAGAGAGCGACGTCCAGCACCACCACCAAGCCACAGACCTGTTACAGCTTGAGTGCGGGCCAACTTTTTTACGACAAGTGTGTAGTTACACTCAGGCTTTGAACCTGCAAGTGTCACAACACAACAAGCACAGCGTTCATGAGCACTGCAGCACTCTCTCTGGACACCTGAACACACCTGAAAACACACTAGTCATACTTGCACATACACACACACACACACACACGCGCATACATACATACTCAACAATAGGAACTATTTGAAGAAGCTATTGAAAAAAGTTCATTATAACTGGTCAGCATTGCCTGTCCTCATTAGGGGATTAAATACTCAAAAGCTGTTGCGTTTGGAGTGCGGTGCACAAGTTTCCTTGTGTTTAAATACAAACACACACACACACACACACACACACACACACACACACACACACACACAAACATGAACACACTGTACCTTCATAGATGCTGTTTGCCTTCCAGGTTGCCTCAGTGCCTTCAGATACCCTGGGTTCCACTGAGCTGCTGTTGGATTGACAAAACAACAGCTCACATTTCACAGTGCAAGAGAATCATAACAAAGGCCTTCAATGCTCTAAATTAGACTGCATGGAAGTACAATGAGAACCTAATACTAGGCAACGTCAAAGAACCTGTGTCATATAGCATCTTTATAACACCATAGGCGCATGGCATTCAAAACATAGCCTGTGCTTTACTCTCTAACAAATGACTGAAGTATTCCTCGTGCAATTTTTCAACATCGTATAAGGATGATGTGGATACAGGATAGTGTAACAGCAGTATGGTGTAGTAACAGCAAGCCCTCCACCCCTCCACCATCATAGACACTGTAGACACGGTATTAATTAATAGAAATTCGTAATGAAATGTATAACATGAGGCCTACCCATCAGGAGACTCTCTGGCCACCATATCTGTGAAACAGAAATAAAATAGCTTATGTTCACTAACACGGCCAAGAACTGACAGACTGACAAAGAGCAGGGATGAGAGACACGATATGCCACATCTATTTAACTGAGTGCATTCCTAATGCGTAAGTGGGTGGATGGTGTCTCCAACTGTGTCTAGGGAGGAGTACATGTACACCCATGATCATATTTATACCCTGTAAGTAGTAGGCTGTCTTGTGTGACTAAGAGGCCAAACTTTTTGCTATGAGTGCTTAGGTTTCATGGCTCTGAAGTAAGAGAAAACTCTTGTCATTAAGGTCAACATAATTAAACTAAACTGAGAAGCATGGACAAATATAGTAATTTGGGGGTTACTAACAAACAGTTCCAACAACTGGATTTATGCAATTGGTTAATGTACTAAATGTCAGCATGTATCAGGTCATATGTGGATTTTAAGTTCAGCTTTCAGGTTTGCTATTTCTAATCATTTCAGCTGGCCAGCATGTTGTCTGCTGACAGCACATGCTGTGCCTACAACAAAGTCACACTTTTTCTGAAGGTTTGGCAACACCAAGCTACTGAAATAGATAAGGAAAGAAATGAATTCAAAACAACTACAAATAGACAGGCTGAATGTCTGAGGTAAATCTGCAGCAACTTTGACTAGAAAGAAAAATAATGCACCCCTGTCTTGCCAGTATCATTCCCAGCAGAGGTATAGCATACACTATCAGGTCATTTAGAAAAGAAGACACTTTATCATTGGGAATCCTACCTGGACTGCTTCTCTGGTTCTCCTGGCCTGTAGATGCCCCAATATCACTCACTTGGCCATTGCTGGGCATGGGAGGTGGTAGTACAGGTCCTTGAAATGTGGTAAGGACCACTGGTTGCTGGAGCGCAGTGTTTCCAGAGGATGAGTAGAACCCTCCGTCCGCATCAGGCGTCTTGCCCTGACCACTATCTTCATCGGAGTCATCAAATTCAAATTTCTCCCCAAACTCTTCCTCTTCCTCTTCAGCGTCTTCCATTTGATGCTGATGCATTGGAAGAACTCTAGTAGGTATGGAGTCTAAAAAGGATGAGGTGAGGAAAATGTGAAGAAGGATATTTATATACAGGACATTTATATATAACACAGTAATTTCCTGAATATAAGCCACACCATCTATAAACCTCAGGTCAGTGTTTTATGCAAACAAAAAAACAAACCATGTATTGACCTCACCCTTGTATTAACCTCGCCCATGTATTCAATCTCAGTTTACTAAACATTACCTATTGAATCACAATCACATAAGATCAAGTAGAATGATGAAATGTAAGCCCTCAACCATGTATGTTCAGAGATGAAGAAATTTTACAAAATCAATTTATTAACCTCAGTCAATAATCAAGAAATGATGGTATTTATTTTCTTTTCATTCATCACTGAAGACCCCCCACTTATACGCCTTAGATTCCTTCCTACACTTTAGCTTAAGGACACTCCCCCAAAGTTTCAATAATGTTCAGATAAATCATGTGTTAACAACAACAACAACAACAACAACAACAACAACAACAGAAAAAAAGAAGCAAATCTCTTAGACAAGAGGAAATGGAACATTTCAGTCTAGAACAAAATCCTCTCAAAACAATGGCCACAGACCAACAGGCATTGTACTTGTGGTGAATATCATGACACAAAGTGGAAGTGATACATTTTGGAGGAAGCTGATAAAACGAAGGCACAGCATTCAGAGCCAATGTTGAATAATATTTTTTTGAATGGTTTAAAAATGATCTAATCACTTGACTGATTGATCAATTGATTGTTATTGATGGAAAACAAATAGAATGGGAGATGACAGAAGTTTGACACCAGCACCATAGAGTATCAGTTCATCACTTATTCACTTACTGTATCTGCTAAAGCAAGATATATCCTAAAAATCAGTAAATTTATTAGCCTATGTCACCAGGCGTGGTCTGCTTTCTCCTGCACTGGCTATAACAATAAACAGATGGGATTAGGACTTCCCCACTAGTGTCACAGCTAAGGTAATAGGTAATGAAATGGATTACACTCTTAAGCATGTGACCATATGGCCTTTGGAAAGTAGCCTGTGATCCACTCACTGTGCGCTTGATCTGAGTAAATTTTCCAGGTATGCAGGTATACTCAGCATTGTGGTTATAAATCAGTAACCGCTTATAAAAGGTAATTGTTCTGCTGCAGCTGACTGTAACTGGGGTCCAAGGTCCCTCTTAAACTAGGAAAGTGATGCTAATGCTTTCCTGCTCTATGTCTCTGTCTCTGTCTCTCACTGTCTTGCTTTCTCTCTCTCTCTCTCTCAGATCAATTCAGTTCAGTTTAAGTGAAGTCACGTTCTCTCTCTTTTGATCTATCTCTGGATCTATGACTGGCATACCCATGCTGACCTAAGGTAACAACATAAAAAACAAAACAAAAAAAAAACACTCAAAACAAACTCTGCCTTTACCTTGCCTGTGGTCCTCTTTGGTGTCATTGAAACAAAAGAAGGACAAGAAGTCCGTTTTGGTGGGGTGAATTCTCATCGGCGTCATGTTTGTCCCCAAGTAGTATAACCTGTGTGCTGCTCCTACACCTTGGCTGCTCACTGCCTGAGTGCATGTGAAAGGACCACAGCATATGGTGTAGTGGCACAGTTACTCTGACACCCAACATATGGTCCACTGGCCCGACATCAGCCTCCAATGGCCTTTCTCAGCTAGGCTCAGATTAAATGGTTAAAGCAGTGCAAGCAGTCAGGCTTGTGCAGGGCTGCTTGGAAAACTAGCTGACCTGGACACCCGCTTGTGGTAGATCTTGATTCAGACACTGGGTATGTGTGGCTTACAGTAGCCATGCCTGCTTCTGTTCTGGAATGCACATTTTTCTAACCTCTCTTTATATGCTTTGTCATGTTTTAATTTTGTTTTGAGAGCATGTATGTACTAATATGGCTCGAAACTCGGAGTGTACATCAACATCTACAGTTAGCCTATAGTTACACCCACAGCCACATATTCCTAAACCACTACCTTTTTTTTATACTGTATATGTCAAAACCACATTGAAAAGGGTGAATTTCTTTAGAATTTAAGATTCTATGGATTTAAAAAAAACAACAGAACAAAAAAAAATTCTGCTCTACACATAGCAATCATTAGTGACTGTTGACAAGATGTTGGTGTTGAAGACGAAGATGAAGACGAAGATGTGTGGAATACTCACCTGAGATTGGGGTGGATTGAAGGGAGGCCATGTGTCCAATCTGTCACCTCAGCCTCTCTGGTAAAGACAAAATTATGAAAAGTATATGAAAAGTAATGTATGTAGCTAATTCATGTAATTTCAGTAAAACTTCCTGAAACCCACAATTTCAAATAAATCAAGACAGAAAGATGCTGTTGTCACTTCACCACAGCATTGCTAATACTTGATATGCAGGAAGCAGTTTTACTGCTGTCAGAGAGAATTAAGCTGATTCATATGGAGGATCAGGCAGACAGGCAGAGTTGTCAGGGGAAGTCTGTGAGCTTGTAAAATTCCTAAGCAGTGTGGGGCATATCCAGGCATGCCTGTGCACACTTACACACACAACCTCAGTATTAGTTGGGCAATACTGGAAGCACTTAGCAAAAACAAGGGGACTAATCCGTAAGGAATTACTACAGACCTCTGATCGTCTGTGGCTCAAAAGACCCATTCTGCCTTAAAACAGAGTAACATTTATTGCAAAGTAAACTTGTTGTGAATTAACATCGGCTTGTCTTCCACAATTGCTTCCATCTCTAAGGACAAGCAACTGTGCTACAAATTACTTGATAATACACTACAAAATTAGCCTGAGAACCAAACCACATTTAGATGTAGAAATTCAAATCTGCTAGCAGTATGTGTAGGCTACCTCAAAATATTCTCATCAGTGAAGAAAATTAACATATGCTCTTTACCCTGATCTCGCCTCCTGGATGGATAGACAGAAGCCATGAATAATTCAGAGGTCTTGGGCCAGCCACTGACCGCTCAGACCAACAAGGGCACAGACGTGCTTGTGAATAGACAATAGCCCACAGGCCCTGCACAGAGCATCAAGAGAGTGAGAGAACAGCGCAGGGATTGTCAGGACAGGCTAGGCATATAGCAGCATGAGTGGCCATCCTCTCTGTTTCACGTGCTGGACTGATCCTGGGTCAGACACCGGCCTTTAGTACCCTGATGGAGGGGTTTCACTGAGACCTGATAATAGGACTCATTAAGAAGCACAATCACGTGTGCATAACTTAACAGATGGATGAGGTCACCCTTTATATTTGATACGTCCCTCGGCATGTGGGGTGATCCTGGGATCCCTTAACCGGTGACACAATCAGACCATTTCCGCTTTCATCTACCATCTTTGTCAAAATATTAAAGGAAGCGGTATAGTACATATTATGCAAAGTAATGCATGAATTTCCATATTATCCATGAGTCACACATTCTGTTCAGTTTGTTCAAATAGCTGCCGTGTGATAAGATATCTCCTGGTTGATGAACTACTTTGACCTGTCTAAAGCAAACACTTAGTGTACAGGAAGCCTAGTTGTTTGCCTTGCAAAAGTCCTACAAAAGGTTGTGTCTGACTACAGAAACAAATAATACAACTTCACAGTTTAGAAACAACCAGTTGTTCACACACAAAGGGCATGGCACTCCTACGGACAAATGCAAGTGTATCAAACAAAGCCTTTGGTCATATGCATTCAAGTGTCCTATTGGACATAGTCCAGATAGCTGGGGACATCTGTGTGCAGGACGTTCACACAGATTTGAATGCCCACTCCTTTCTCACACTGGTCCACGCTCAGTCCCTGACCCCTACACTCTAACCCATGTGTGAACTAACGTACAGTAGGATGTCTATCAGGGTAAACGAAATGAAATCAAATTCTATTATTTAAATGCTCATAACCAGTTGGCGAGGTCTGCCTGGTATCTAAATGGTTAACTGGTTATGTTACCTGAGCACCTGACAATGACTAAGACAGTTTTAAAGAAGTGAACAGCAATTATGTAGGCATAACAGACACAATAAGGTCACAAACAGAAAAGACATTTTACAAGATCACCTTAAAAAAAACAACATGACCCTCTTATGACCATCACAGATTTTTTAGATTATTGTGATAGCAACAAACATAATCATTTCATTTTATTTTTTTAACTGCTCAGACTGTGAGTGTTCATAAAAACAAAGCTTAGCTGTAAAATGCCCTCGATATCCCCTTTAAGCCGGTCAAGTGTGCCGTCTCACAGCCCAAAATCTGGAGGTCATCTGGGGAGATTAATCTGGCAACCAAATTTTCCCTATGGGTGTTAGCAGTCACCACCACCACCAGCACCACAGCCTAAGTCTAGTGTCCACCAGGCTCTTTCTCTGACTACCAGCACATATGAGAGATGACACAATACATTGTAATTGTTTCTTCCATGCCCCTGACCTCGCTCCAAAATTTCCAACCCCCTGCAGTGGGGTGTCTGTGCTTTGTTGCTGACTGCGTGGAGATGGAGGCAGACAGACAGTGGGTAGGCAAGACAAGACAATAGACTCCCACCTTCTGCTATAAGCATCAGCAGCACAGGCACAGGAACTTACATCTCGGCAACAGTGTCTTAATCCAGAGGTTCTCCCAGGAAGTCCGAAAAAGCTGTCAGCCGCGTCTCCTCCCTGGAGCTGCACCCATCTTTACGCAGTGCAGCCCCCTCTCTGCCTCTGGTCCAGCTGACCCAACCCCTTTCCCTCTCTCTCACTCCTACACACAAGCACCCACACACACACTTTCTCAGAGCTTAAAATCCTGATCTGCGTTGCTGCCGTTGTTTACTTTCTCACAGAAGCCCTGGTCCACAGGCTGGCGGTACTCAGGTCTATCTATCTGTCATTCCCAGGAGAGGAAACTCCCTCTGTCTCTTTCTTTTTCACTCACCCTCTCCCTCTCTGTTTTTTGGCCAATCCCTCCTTTTTTTTCTCTTCCTTTCCCTCCCACTGGACCTAGTGCATGTCGGATAGAAGAGACAGCCCACACCTCATGCAAATGCATGAAGCCCACTAACCAATACTGAGGCTTGGGGTTGCAGAATCCACCAATCATAAAAGGCAAAATCCTGGGACTTTGTTTTCAACACAGGAAGGCTCACACAGGAAAAGTATCTCATGTGGAGGGAAAAGTGAAAGGGAAATATATTTCAGTCACTCTTGGGACACTGTTCCTGTCAGTAATATACTTAGTTGAGCTTATAGTGTTAAATGGTCTATGATATACAAATGTTTTAATTTTTAAAATCCAATATTACTCAAAATTATGCCAAGAGCTCATACATTTCAATTGATTAACTGGCAAACATGCACAAATATGGGTATTCATTCTCCACACCATATTCTTGCCTTCATGAATTCTGGAAAACTTTCATATACAAATAAAATGTCAGGTATTTGATGTTAATGATTATATGAATTTGTTGTATATATTATAGCCTATATGTGCTAAATATACTGTAGAGGTTACAAAAGCAGTTCAAAATATTTATATAATACTATGCTATGCTTGCTCAGTTTCTTTCACATCCATAAAATGGAATTGCCCTGTAAAATATGAACACAGTAAATATTTAACCAATAAAATAACTACACTGCTTTATCTGTAATTGTTAACATATCAACGATGTAGACTACAGTGTCAAGCTAGAGAGCGCATGAGAGAGAGAGAGAGAGAGAGAGACTTCAGAGGTCCTTTATCTCTGTGGGCCTAAAAGGAAATCTGACTGCAACTGAAAACCTTCTCCAGGATTAGCCTACAAAATGAGATTTTTGTTCCGTTTAATTCAACTGCAAGTCTTTTGCTAAAATGCACCAGGGTAAACATAATGGGCTAAATAACTATACTGGTATATATGTTTTCCTACATAAATAAATGAGTTGCGCCAAACTACCTGGGCTTTCATGTGTTCATCTCTAGTCAACATCGCTCAAGAATGAAAACTCAAATCGCCAAACAAAAGTAACAAAAGAATTCAAAATGAAACACGCCCTGCCTCTCCCAACCACAAGAGGGCAATGCGAATCTTGCACATGATCAGACTCCAGAAGAAGTGTAGTTTTTAAATTTCCTAGCTCTCAAAGTCCCCCATGTGTTTCTGTTTTGTAGGCAGGCTATGACACATCTCAGCGCATATTTACATTTTAACAAAAAAGACGGACGACAGAGGGGGGAGGGCTTATGGTGAGACAGACCTCCCTTATTTCAGGGCAACCCACATATCTTCAAGTAAAGACTAATACAGGTAAGATTCTGTTACAGGTCCGAACATACTGAATAGTTTCACGGGTTTGAAATTCACAGGGAAAAGTTTGACTTCGAGTTGTAAGGTTTGGTATCTGAACTGGTATGCCTGTTAAGATACTTTCCGGTCTACCCAACTGACTGTAATTTAATGAATGTAAGGCAGCACCCACGTGGTTTGACCGTGGAGACTGCAGATTCTTTTGTTCAAAATCAATCAAAAAACGAGGAAGACGGACAGACACGAGAGAAGCATCAGAATCAGGAAACCATTCGGTCGCCTACCATCCTCCAACTTTATTTACGGCAACATAAAAGTTGAGCTTTTTAGTTAACTTATTTGCTAGTATCTCTATAAGAGACGCCCAAACTTTTTCATCCGCATACTGTGTTCAAGGTTTGTATGGCTTTGTTTTTTTAAAAAATGTACATGCTAGCCGAGTTAGCATTTACTGCAGCTACGCTAACAAGGTATCGTTAGCTCGCAAAAATAGCTTTCTGCCTTATAATAGCGATCTTTCTGAAATATGCGCTATTTCTAATAAGATGGTAATTAGCCCACTCCGGTCAGCATACTTCAAGTAGTGTATGATTTCATTGCGCTGAATTTTCAAAGCGTTGCTCTATCAATGGAAAGATTTTCATTGAGCGTATCACGGCTTGATAGTATGGCTAGGTTGCTAGCTACTAATCTTATAGTTGGTTTGGTCAGATACCGACGGCTAATCTTGACGCCAGCTGCGTACAAAATATAGGCAGCTAGCTAACAAAGAACTAAACGGACCCTCTATGCTGTGAGCCCATCGTCACGCTATCCAAACTGTATGCGATAGCTGCCCCTTTGTTTAGCTGCAGTTATGTAGCCAACATTTTCATACGTAAACGAAATGGAAATGGAATGTCGGACGCTGTTATTACAAGCCTTTATGTTATATTTTTGGATCGCATGCCTAATCTTAGAAGGGGATTAAGTGTAGTCCATTTTTAAGGAAGTCTTGTTCTCTTTCTGCGTTACATAACGTTGATTGAGTTCACACAATTTCAGATAAATGGGAATCTATCGAATGAGCTACACATTTATTCCGGAATGTATAAACTTTTCTCCTGTTCCAAAAAACCTTTGGTCGGTTCGTTTTCTGAACTAGTTAGATTTTGCCTGTACACTCTGACTGTGGTGCCAATTTAATGAACTTCCCTGGGCTATTCTGCTCATTATACACAGAAATATTGCTGTGCATCTAGGTTTGATGTCGACACGATGGTGTGTGGTTTTATTGTATATAGTAGAGCTGTATTCATTGTACCTATTCTTAAGCAGTGGCTTCCATTAAGCATCCCAGTCCTTGAGATTAACATGCCTTTCACTAAGCTCAACCATTCTTCTTGTGATGGCTACATTGCTTGTAAAGAATGGCAGTTTTGACTCATAGCCCATATGGAAAATGATTTCACTGTGAGGGTGAATATGAAAAATGCATAAAGCAGCATAGCTACATAATTAATAAACTGTGTTCTCATCAGATGTGATGACATCACGTAGTCACTCACTGACAAGACTAAATATTTATTTATTTTTTTTAGTGACTGGTTGTGCAAGCACATATACTGACATTTTCAAACATTTGCTTAGATTTCAAGATATGATTCATGTTTCACGTGTCGGTTTAAAGACTTTGGTGTATGCTCCTATTGGGTCATTCATAGTTGAAATGCCTTATCAGTTTACGTAAAACTCCATGGTCCTGTGTCACAGAAAATTTAAGCCACAATGCCCCGCAAGAAGGTCACTGATGTCTCAGGGAATGGAGGGACAAAGAGGAAGCGAGCAGGAGGTCGTAAGAAAGACAGGGAGTTCAGCAGCGACGACGAATTTGATGACTATGACCAGGAGAACACAAAGAAACCAGGCCGGACTGTCCCCAAAACGGGCCTGCAACCCGTCACTGTGGCCGACGACGTGAAGGAAAAGATTGTGAGTTGTTCGTCTGTGTGTGTTTTGGCTCGCCGCGATCATTTTAAGTAGCATTAATATTGCATGAGCAGACCTTGCACAGGCCTCACTTCATGGAATCTGTTCTCGATTGTTCCTCAGAAACTCGAACTTCCCAAAGCCAAAGGTCAACTGCTCGTTTTCGGAGCCACCAACTGGGACCTGATTGGGAGAAAGGAGGTGCCAAAACAGCAAGGTGCGCATGGTCATTGGACCACAATTACAGTATACCGTACAGATGCCTTTCCATAATGTATCTCTAAAATGTGACAAACTTTTATGTTTGTTACTGTGCGCATATACACAACTGATGTGGATGTTTAGAGGGCTATATAGCTCTACCTTCCTCATTTGTTCTAAGGCTGAGGGTATCCTCTGTGACTGGTCTTGTATGCGCTGAAGACCTCACAAGCTATGATCTGGCTGGATCAATGCTGAATTGATCTTTCAGGAGGCTTTTATGTGTGGCTTGTGAATCACCAACTCATACATTTTCAAGATGGCAGTGCAGTCGAGCTGCATGACATTAATGATGCATCACAACATGTTTTTTGTTGTTGTTGTTATTGTTGTTTTGTCCTTGTGTGTAATGTAAAAAGTAATGTTGCCAAGCCTCACATACAATGATAAACAGATATTCAGCTAAAAAGCTAAAATCAGATTTGTTTAATATTTTATGCATGCAAATTCTGTGGTTAAGACCGTAGGTGTTTCCCTCAAGCCAGTTCATTTTATGGCATTTCTGCTACAAATGATCTGAGTTACACTGAATGCTGTAATAAACACAGTGAAGCAACAAACATGCACTTTTAAGTTGACTTAATTTGTTCGTTTTTTGTTTGTCCATGGCAGCTGCTTACAGGAACTTGGGCCAGAACCTGTGGGGGCCCCATCGCTATGGATGCCTGAATGATGTGCAGGTCAGCAGTGTTGTGTCGGGGCCCTGTGCAGCTCACAGTCTCCTCATCACCACAGAGGGAAAGCTGTGGAGCTGGGGTGAGTCCACATCGTAGCTGCTGTGCCTTAGGGGATTTTGGATAAAGACACATCACTATCTAAGGCATGTTATGTGCTGTCCACAAGCAAATTTGGCTAATGTTTGCCTAGTCTCAGGATGCATTTCGAAATCAGTTGAAAAGGGTGTTTCTCTCTTGGATGGTTTTTTTTTGGATGTTACAGCAACTAAAAAAAAGTTGAAAACTGCTCAACTTTGTCTTCTCTATGGTCCCAGGTCGTAATGAGAGGGGCCAGCTGGGACATGGGGACACCAAACGCTTGGAGGCCCCCAAACTGGTGGAGGCGCTCGCCAAGGAAGTGATCGTGTCTGCTGCCTGTGGACGCAACCACACTCTGGCTCTTACGGGTAGGCACAAAGCCTGATCCATATGAACATTGTGTGTGTGTGTTTCTTGCCATTTAGTGCTGTGCTGACGCTCTTTCCCATTACCAGAAACCGG
Organism: Tenualosa ilisha; assembly: GCA_015244755.2. Lineage (NCBI taxonomy): Eukaryota > Metazoa > Chordata > Actinopteri > Clupeiformes > Clupeidae > Tenualosa > Tenualosa ilisha. Next base: position 1,194,131 of record PYXC01000178.1, on the reverse strand, counting down.
TACGTGCTACTCATTTGGAGAGAACAAACTTGGACAGCTTGGTCAGGGCAGTCAGACAGATGCTGTTCTAAGCCCAGCCCTAGTAAGTGTTCTCACACTCCTATGCTTGCACTTTACAATGCCTGATCAAAATGTTGGTATTGGCCAAACAGATTTAACGGGCACTAACACATCTCATCATATTGCCACAGTACTGCAATTGCAGACTTTGTAAACTGCCTATAATGGCAGGCCTTGATTTTACTACTAAATGCTAAGTCTTTGATGTCTGTTTCTACATATTTTGAAAACCATAGTTTCTCATAAGTGTACCTTCTTGTATTTCAGGTGCAGTACAATGGCCAGCCCCTGGTGAAAGTGGCTTGTGGGGCTGAGTTCAGCATGGTTGTGGACTGCAAGGGCAACCTCTACTCCTTCGGATGCCCAGAGTATGGCCAGTTGGGTATGTGTTAACTGTGAGTTCCCACTGATATGGACACCGATGTAGCATGCCATTACACCACAGAGTGTCCTCATTTGGGACTTGTCTTTGTGCAACAGGCCACAATTCGGATGGGAAGTTTATTGCTCGTGCTCAGCGCATAGAGTTTGACTGTGAGCTCATCCCTAGACGGGTAGCCATTTTTATTGAGAAGACCAAGGATGGGCAGGTGCTTCCTGTGCCCAACGTTGTTGCACGGGACGTGGCCTGTGGCGCCAATCACACGGTGAGTTATCCACAGAGTGACAGGCAGTAGCTTGAGCAACAGTCTGGTAACACAGTTGTATTTCCTTAAAGAAATCACCCAAGGTCTTTTGAAAATTAAAAACAAAGAGCACCAATGGCCTTGAGTGAAAAAAACAAAAAACAGAATCAGAAATGTTTTTTGTACATAGAAGGCCTCCCCTTGAGGGAAAAAATGATACAAGGCAGTCAGTGTGATGGGTACATTGTGAGAAAATTGAAAAAGCATGGTTCTATGTATTTAGAGTGATTCTGTGAATCCCTACCAACTGACTCATTTTTTTCTGGCATTAATCGGTGCGACCCATGTGATCTGTTTTTGTTTGTGTGTCCTGTGTGTACAGCTGGTGCTGGACTCCCAGAAGCGAGTGTTCTCTTGGGGCTTTGGAGGCTATGGGCGTCTGGGACACACCGAACAGAAGGACGAGATGGTGCCCCGTTTAGTCAAGCTCTTTGACTTCCCGGGCCGTGGAGCCTCACAGATCTACTGTGGATATCAGTGTTCTTTTGCTGTTAGTGAGATGGGTAAGCCAGAGTGCCATGTTTGTTTTTGGTTGTGTCCTTTCAGTATTTCACTGAACATGTTCTCTAAATAAAGAAAACAAAAATGACAAAGCCTCCAAGAGTGCTCTAGTGATCATTTTGATTATACTACAAATAAACACTAATAGGATAGTATTGGCATAGTGATATTGCTTTGATTGTAACATCAAAATCCGTGTCTTCCAGGGGGTCTCTTTTTCTGGGGTGTCACCAACACTTCTCGAGAGTCCACCATGTACCCAAAAGCTGTGCAGGACCTGTGTGGTTGGAAGATTCGAAGCCTCGCTTGCGGGTAAGCGCTCTTCCACGTTGGGCCCTTCATATTGAGTAGACGTGGGTTGTGGTCTTGTGCTGTCTTGTGCGTTGTCCTGTTGATCTTGCCTCTGATAAGCTTGTTCTTTTGTCATCTTTAGGAAGAGCAGCATAATCATCGCTGCTGATGAAAGCACCATTAGCTGGGGTCCCTCTCCTACCTTTGGGGAACTGGTAAGTACACAAAACATTTTGTAGTTTGAGGACATTAAGGAATAGGGCAACACGATAAGTTGTTTTAAAAAAAACTTGATCTCTATTCATACCTACATACGATCTCATTTCAGTGATGTGTTTTCTGTATTTTCTTTTACATGCTGCATCACAAATAAATGCTCCTATTTCTTTTTCCTTTGGGAGTTTAAGTGCCCGCAAGCATTGCAGTGACGTTGCTTTCTACCTCAACCAATGACAAATCGACCTTTGAGAGTTTTCAGAACAGTTAGGGTTCTGAAAGTGTGAGTGCAAGATGAGTTTGGGAAAACTGTGCTAAGGAGAAAAATGGACTGCAACATGAATGATGAAACCCCGGTGGTAGTGGAGAGTCAACCAACTGCCCTAGCCACACCAGTTCTGTGACTTTGTGTAAATGAATTACACAGACAGTCACCGCTTTTGAAGCAGCGACTGCAAACGACATGTTTGCCATATTGTTGGTGGATTGATAGTCTGGCTTTCTGTCCCAACAGGCAAATGTCAATTTCAGTAGACATCCCTGGTTAGCAAAATGGCGATGGTGATGCGCCTGTAGGTTATGGCTAACGTAGTCTATAGGCATACATATTGTCTGTTTGTGTGCATATTCAGAGACAGATGTGTTTTCCAAAGAAGCTCATAAAAGATGTTTAAGAAAATACAACGGAACAGAATGAAACAAAATTATTGGGTACGCGGATAGCATTGGGGGCGCATTTTCATGGAGGACAACGCACCTCTGTTGGGTCTCTTTTGCCTTCAAAAGAGTGAACGTTGTGCATTCTCGTCTGAGGCCGCAATGTAGCCTATCGCTCACCTAATTTGCCCTCACAAATAACAACCCCGAAGTTAGGCTATTTTATGTTGTTCTGCGCAATCAGTGTTGATTACCTATGTTATCTTACTGTTTTAGGGCAAAAATAATTCTGGGCCTAAACTCACATAGGCATTTCAATTTGTAAAAAACAAACAAAAAAAATCATGCAGAGAATCGTGATTTCGGTTCACGATTTAATTTTTTTCAGAATGGTTCAGATGAACTGGAAAGACAATAAAAATAGCTCTGTGTGATCCTCTCTAACTGCTTGTTTGAATTGTCTTCCAGGGTTATGGAGACAATAAGCCCAAGTCTTCCACCACAGCCCAGGAGGTTAAAACTTTGGATGGGATCTACGCAGAAAATGTAAATACTTTTTTTTTTGTTTGTTCACTTGTTTGTTTGTTTTTCTAATGCTCCAAAAATAGATTAATTTACAGTTTGCAGACATTTGAAGTGCTGTGATGTTCCTGCAGGTGGTGATGGGCTATTCACACTCCTTAGTTATAGCCCGTCAAGAGTCGGAGCAGGACAAAGAGAGGCTGAAGAAGCTACCAGAGTACAACCCCCGCACGCTCTGAAAGAGGTGGACACTCTCAACCTCAGTTTTGTTTCTTCTTTGGTTCTTGTCTCCCCCAGAAGAAACTGAATCTGGCCAAACAGGGCCAACACCCCTAGGTCACTTGTATAGTTAATAATCGGGTCAGGGATGGGGAGGGTTTTTCTTAGGACATTGGTTACCAAACGATTGGCAACAGAAAATCAGATTTAAACCTCAATTTGAGTCCAATCTGGAGAATGCAACACTGCAATAAGTGATTGTGATATAAGCTGGGGATCATGTAGTGGAGGTGTATTTTTTTATTTTTTTTTCCTACCAGCATTCATGTGTGCAATGTCACTGGCTACTGCTGGGAAGGGAAACTCTAGCCTCTGTTCCTTCCGAGCACTTATACACTCAGTGGATTTCCCCACCTTTTTACTCCCTCTTCTTCTACATTCCCAATGGAAATCCCAACACGGCATCCTAGTTTTGTCGTCTTCTGTTTTTTGGCTCTTAAGTCAGTGTAGTCTTGAATTGTTTTATTTTATATTTTTTTTGTCTGTTTGTTTATTTTGAGTTGATTGCCGTCTCCCTTTTCCAAACACACGGTGCTACATTACGAAGACACAGACTGTCACCAGGCGCAAAGCTGGAATCACTCAGACCAACACTCCGTATCTGTGCCTTTGATGTGGTGTATTTAAGGGTATGGCTGTTTTTTGTTTTTTTTGTCCCAAAGACACATTCTACTAAAAGTGAAGATCAGTTCCATTGGCAATGAGTTGTTGGCTAATCATTTTGTCTTTGTTTTTTTCTGTGCTTCAAAACGTTGTCCCTGTGTCTTGTCAGTCAAGTTTGTGCAATCTGGGTGAAGGCTTGATTCTGCCATCTATGTAGCTCCCCGTCTTATTACCTTTTGTCTGGGCTGGGTTGGAAGACTCGGAGCTCAGTTATTTTAAACCTGTATTTAAGTGCTTTCTTTGAGGTTTCAGGTTGATGGAGATGGCCAATGACCGGATTTAAAAGAAAAAAAAGGAAAAAAGTACAGTTTTACTGTTGTTAGCTTTCATTAAATTGTTATTGGTTATCAGCTGTGTATGTCCTTGGGGTTAACAGTATGTTCATTCTTTTTTCAATTTGTAAAACATCTTGTTTTTCATGAAAATGTTAAATAAAGATTAATGTAAATTGGTTAATTATGTGCTACTGTCACTTCTTGTTTTCCCTTATATAGTAATATTTTCATAATATGCATTAGTATTTGCAGTTCTGCACCTTTTAGTGTAACTCCCAAACATATTGGTTGAGTGAGAGGGCATGGTTAAAAGTTTAAGAGCCTATACTCCCCTGCTGCAACTCTTAGGGGTGAAGGCACAGATCAATTAAATGGTTACCCAGAAGTGTATGCAGGTGGAAAACAGCTTCTTTTTTTTTTTACACTGACTACCTTTGGATTGTAGATATGTTGGCAAAGTGGTTGTTTGAGGTTATTGAAGTTCTTTGATCTGGTTCTTCTAAGTTAAGTTTTTCTATCAATGTAATACTTCAACAGTTTGTCATATTTAGACAAAGGTTAATTGTAAAGAAACAAAAGGCATTCTTTCCATCAGACGTGCAGGATATACACACAGCAGTTTTCTGTTCCATTACGGAACACTAAACAAAATTGAAAGAACCTTTCACAGCACAACACTGTTGACCACATTCCTATGACATGATGGAAAGCTCCTCGCTATGACCCTGAAGTCAGGGTGATGTTTACATCTAAGCCATGAAAAACCTTTCTGTACTACACTAAACTTTCTACAACTGTGCTTTTAAAAATTTTGGTATCTGAGATCCTAGCAGCAGCAAACGTGGATGACTCCATTTAAAACAATGTTTGCTTCATATGTTCATGAACTCAGTTGTCCAAATGTTTACTCTTCTGTGGTTGCGGGTGTCAAATCAGTCAATTCCCAACTGTATGCCACACTGCGATACTGTAACAATGTATTGCACCACAGAAATGCCAAAGCCAGTCTGCTAAAAACAAGTTTGTTTTGAAAACCTACTCTTTATGTCTACATACTGTTTAGGTATAGGTTATGTTTTCACAAAAATAGCTGAGCAGTATAAAATGGCAATATTTATAGAGTAGTGGAGTGAATAATGGAATAATGAATACTCTGAAATGAAAAAGGAACTTATTTAATATTTTTTTCCACACTAACACTAGATCTGAAGATCTGATTATGGCAAGCCACAAAGAGAGGGCTGTAGTGAAACAAAGCGTGAAATATCATAAGAGTACAATGATTTATTGAATGTACAAAAAAAGAGAGGAAAGCTTCACAGATCTAATCCTCGTCTTCCTCCTCCTCCTCATCCTGATTGATCTGGAAGTAGCGTAGTTCATAGCTTTCCTTGGTATTAGCCACGACACGGAGCCAGTCCCTGAGGTTGTTCTTCTTCAAGTACTTCTTTGTCAGATATTTCAGGTATCTGTAGTAAAATGAGAGTAATTTGGCAATATGTCATACTGGAACTGGGCAAAACAATACATGACAAGCAGTTAACTATTATCCTTCAAACATGCACCATAGTTCAGTTCAACACTAGTCACAAGAATTCATGTCAATTGCACCACCTCATAAATGAAATAAATGCCATGTGATGAGCCAGACCCACACTCTGCACTTGTAAAAAAGATCGGCCTCTTGTCACCGGACAGATAAAACATACTGCATGTCTGAAATAAATATGCATGTGTATTTAAATATTTGTGTACATAGTTGCTCTGGACAAAATTGTCTGCCAAGTAACAAACACAAAGAGCTAGCTCATGTTCCTGCACTGCAAACAGCAGTCAAACAGAGAGATAAATATTGGCCAGTAGTGTTATCAAAACAGATTGCCAAATGCATTTCCTGTTTCAATTTTTGCAATGAATTTCATGTCAAATGGCACCTCATTTGTCAGGGCTATTGAATTAGAAATGAATTTGGGACAGAATTTAGAAGCAAACGCCTAATCTGGGCACATGTTTTCTGCATGTGTGAATCCATTTTGGCTATTGAATATTGTTTGATTGACCATAGCCTATTGTATGTGTGAATAATTAATAATCTGAATAATTCAATTAACTGAATCTTAATGTCTTATATTTAGCTACACTAGATGTGTGAATTCAGATTGACCTAGTAGGCTAGGCTACACTGTGTGGTAGCCTAAAATAGGTGCCTGTGTCTTCAAGACTGCACATAGCAGCAAATGTCAGATTTGATTTCGGACTGAACATGTATCGGTATTATATGTAGGAGTATATTTCCCCATCACAAAACACTTCAGAACTGAGCTACCTAGGCTGGCTGCTAAGCAGAATTGAGCCTTCCAAAGAAAGATATTTACTAAATGTGGTAGATTTTTGAAGCACAATTTACATCTGCCCCAGGAGTAGATGGACCCTTACCACAGCTTCAGAAAGAGAATGAAGCAAAATCACATCACTTGCGATTAAATGTGCTATTTATTTTTAACACATGGAAGATGTTAACCCGGACAGCCACACAGGAAAATACAAGGGATGTCCAAAAAATAAATATAATTAATACAAAACAACGATTCGCCTCCTTCTATGCCATTACCAAAGCAATGAAAAATGAAGGTCCTTAAAAGTTTGTTCTCTCCTTGCAGTAAGTTTAACCAAAGAGTTTAACCAAAAGACGAGAAATCTATTTCTGACGTTTCATTACTTTCTGGTCCCTGTGGGTTATACTGAACTTTGCATGAATGTGAACACATCAGAGAAGTCACAGGGCGATTAGCAATTAAGACGGCTCCATGTCCCGTGTGACTGGTCACTGAACTCAATGCTACATTCAGCTGTAGCACCGTATAGAAATCCAAAGAGAACCAAAAATGCTCTAAAACTCAAACAGGCCTCTGGTGTGTCAGTAAGATCTGAGAACTCCAGCAACACTAAGTGCAGGGAGGAGCTGACAGGTCTGTTTTCCAATCTCTGGTCAGCATCTGATCAGTGATAACATAACAAGCAACGGTTGGCAGTAAAATTAGTCAATGCACTTTTAAAATGCAATTATATATCCTAAAGGGTGCAAAGAACTTCGCTTTTTGGGATACTTGCCTATGATCAAACATTGCAAATCAGTTGCACTGTGAACACACAGCAATAGATATTGCATCACAAATTCACCTGTAACCAGTACTGAGCTCTGGAACACTGCCAAAGTACAGAACATGTATTCTCTCTCTTTTATTATAACAGTATGATGTGGTGAAATTCTGCTTGTTTACCGAATTCAACATTTTCACGTCAGATTCTAGCTTGGGTGAACCAAAACAGACCCGTTAACAATTTTAACAACTGCAATTGAAAGTGCCGTTTACAAGATGGGTTCGCTGCACTACAGGCTGCTCCAGACAACTCAGATTCCACAACCTGTGATCTGCCAGTCATATGTTTACACGTTATTCATATATTCATTTATTTAGTATTCTTCTACTGATTTGTGCAATAGCGACTGAGCTAGGCCACCTCCATGATACCCAAAACAATGATATGGTGATCCAACAGAATTGTAGACGTCAACCACAAGAAGTGGTGCCTCCTATGCTCAGGCAAGATGTACGCTCTATTTAACAGCTTTCTTTCCCTCCACAGGACCCAATAAGCATAGTGTCCATTTCAATATCCTATACAATAGCTCCCGACTAAGTACATTTTGTTTTTGTGAACATTGCTCCATACTACCAAACAATTCTAGCAGAAACTACTGTGCATGGCACAACTTCCAGAATGTCAGCTAACATCATTTAACTGCATCCTCCACAGAACCTAAGGGTCCTCATGGTAACATTCCCTTGACAAAATTTTGTGGTCCTCGTACATCATGTTCAAATTCACATCACAGAAAGCAAGTTGCTAATCCTCTCTGGATTCATATAGTTGAGGACAAGTTATAGTTTATAGCAGTAGGAGTGTTTCACTTGAACTGTCCTGATGTCAATTTTCTGTACAGTCACATGTATGGAACAGTGTTCCATCACTGTGCAGAAGATAAAGGGTCCATGTTAAAATGCTTCACTGAACTTCTGTAAATGCCCAACAAATGCAAGAGGGGGTACAACAGTACTAAAAAGTAATTTCACCCTGGACATCAAACAGTGATTACTTTCCGGATGATTACTGAGGAAGTAAAGCTTGGCTCACAGATATGCGTCAAGCGAGGTACAGGAGTGATTCTCCATTCGCTTTACATCGGGTACGTTGCCGAATTGTATTTCAGGGTTACCTCTGGCAAAGTGCTGAACACTTCTCAACTTTTGCCACGTGACGAGCAAACAGCAGCCAATTCAATTGTGTTTAGCACAGACAGCAGTCAATCAAATCAGCATTCAATGTGCTCTACATTGACTGGTTGTTGACAAGCACAAGAAAACCCACTGGCACATGTTTACGCCTGGGTCTCATCTGAGCCTTTTGTAATGCTATAAACGTGTTCCTTCATATCACATTCTCATACTGTCAGTGAAATCCACATAGTTTAATTTGTGCAACTCTCATAACAGGAACTTGAAGCAGATGTGTGAGAAGCTTGCACTTTCTACTCAAGTTTACTTATACAGGTGAACACACGAAACAAGAAGAATATCACTGCAGTACCTCTTGGAGAAGGGTACCTCTGAAGACACTGTGATCTTGCTCTTGCTCCTCTCAATGCTCACCACACCACCTCCCAGAGTCCCAGCCTTCCCGTTGACTTTGATGCGCTCATGCAGGAACTGCTCCTGTTAGAAGTATGACAAGTTATAAACATGGTTCACTTGATTATAAACATAAGCCAACAGACAATGCAACGGAAGATACACTCTGTAATTGGTTAACACAACTGTTAATATCTATAGGAATTCCAAGAAAATAATACTGGTATTACTTAAAGTTTAGATTTACCATGCAACCAAAACGAGTATTTTTCACTTACAAAGTTGGCAGCATCCATGATGCCATCCTCAACGGGGTGGGTGCAGTCCAGGGTGAACTTCAGGACCTGCTTCTTCTTCTTGCCACCTTTTACGGCCTGCTTTTTGAGTTTCTGTATTCGGTAATAAGACATGATTTGGTAAGAAATACGAGCACAGACATTAGCTAGCTGTTTGACACTTATTCCCAGCTGACGAACTGAGTTAGGTTAACTGCTTCCTACGGACCGATAACGTTAGGCTACTTCCACATGCAAACAGGTGGAAAAAGGTTTCGTCTCAAGTGTTTAACTATATATTTGAAGTAAATACAATTAAATGTGGCAACATATATTAGCACCGTGAGACTATAACCCAGAACAATATTTTTTTCTTGTAACAGCATGGTGTTACAACCTAGCTAGCTAGCTTATTAGCCACATGAGTTAGCTATAAGGCCTTGATATATGCAATAACACTTGGAAACTGGACGATGTGATTGTGATTTAAACTCTTGATTGCGTGAACGTAGTTTTAAGACAAGCATCAATTACTTAGCAGCCCCAGAAAGTTAGTAAACTCTGACAATATCAAAGACTTGAACCACATGATTTGTACGCACCACCGGAGCCATGGCGAAGAGTTTTGCAGAAAGGAAGCGTTATTTGTGCGCATGCGTCAAATAATAGCCTGTCAAATCGAATACCGAAAACATCGATTGATGTCTGGAAAATAGAAAAAGTCTGTGAGCATTCAAACCTGCAGAGTATTTGCATGTACGACTAGTCGTAGGCTAACCAAGTCACCTGATTGATTCAAATCAATAACGTGTTATTTCGTTTTATTCAAAGGATTTTAGGCTTTGAACATGGCGGGGTAACAACTGTTTTCTCCATTAGAGAATGCCCAGTGGGTCAGAGATGTACAGCAACTAAGTAAAAATACTTCACTGCAGTACTTAAGTATGTTTGTGGAGTATTTGCACTTAACTTGGGTTGTTAAAAATCTTTTGGTCTTTTACTTAACTACATATCCTGAGTTAACTGCATACTTTTACTCCTCTGCATTTTCAATTGGCAGCATAGTTACAAGTATATGATGCAACTGAATTTGGTGGTCGACTGAGTGAGAACAAGTTTGTTGAGGACAACTTGTCAAGTGCAAAAAACAAGTCCTCCATTAAACCTGTGGTTGTGATCTATAGGCACGATTTGCCTTCTGACTGGGTATGTGTGTGTGGTTTATTTCAGGCTTTTTTGACATTTTCTTAAGTTTTTGGGGAGCTACCTATTTTAAACAGACATTTTTTGACCTGCTTGTACTTTTACTTTCATTACTTAAGTACATTTAACTAAAGATTACTTTTCATACTTGAGTACAGTAAATACAAGATACTTTTACTTGAATAACATGCTAGTGGGTGAAGTTAGTTTTAGTGGGTGAAGTAATTTTTTGGTAGGGTATCTGTACCTTTACTCAAGTGGGACTTTTGTTTACTTTATACAGCACTGGAACTTCACTGGAAATCTGGCAACTCTTACGCAATCAGTTGGTTGGAACAGCTTCATGAGATATTTTGATGGGTGGGGGGCATACATCACCATTGCTAGAATGAAGAATGCCCTATGAAAAGCACAGAGGGATTGGTCCAGATATTTTAGTAACTTGTTGACAGATGGAAGGGATCTGGTTTCTCTATTGTCATCAAGAGCCACTCAATGTCCCTTAACCACTACACACCCACCCACTTACTTTGCTGTGCTGTGGCAAGTCCCTGTCATCTGTGACGTATCCAGTGCTACTCAAAGTCTCCCACTGTTTTTACATGTCATTCATATCAGTAAGCAGACACAGGAGGCAGAAAATCAAGGGGTAATGTAAGAGCTTCTTTTTGGATTTATGTGGTGGTTTGTTTGCTGTTTGTATGCTGTTGGATGTTGGATTTCTTATTATGTAACGTGTTTTTCTCTGTTGCTCAAAAGGAGTTGACTGTTTTTTTGTGCAGCTGGTGGATTGCTATTGCACTGCTCTTGGTCAGATCTACAAGATTAGAATTTTTACAAAATGATGGTATTTTAAGGAATTTTAATAGGGAACACAGCAAAACATTTCCTCATACATTACATAAGCTGTTTCTCGACAAGCTGTCTAATGGATTACTCTTTGAAAGTTCTTTAGAAGTCACCAGTCATACACTCTGAGGAACTGAAAAGTTTCCCCTTTACTTCTAGATGTCTGGTGGGATCTTCTCCCCTTTGGATAACCTTTATGACCTAGACAGTGCCAACTGCCACCCCTTGGTGTGTCACTTATGCCACGAGCAGTATGAGCACCCATGCCTACTGGATTGCTACCATACCTTCTGTGCTAGCTGTCTACGAGGCAGGGCTGTGGACAGTCGGCTAACATGCCCCCTGTGTGGGTAAGCATCTGAGAATGCATTGTAGTTATGTAATACCTATACTAAAAACACTGACTTTGGAGAGATAACATCTTTTTTCCACCAGAAATATAAAGTAGTATTAAAGAAATATTCTGTTCATGCTACTTGAGATTAGTGATGGCACCACATTAGAGGCAAACAGGTTTCATAAGTAGATTGTTAGCCTAATTGGAACTCTATTCATAGCATGATGTGTACCCAGAGGGCACTGTTTGTCTCTCGCACACCCACAAGTGCCAGGGAATGGGAATGGCAGGTGTTGTGGGGATTACCTGAGAGACAGGCAACTGTGCTGTAGATCCTGGTCTTGTATTAGAGTATGTTGTGGTGTCATAGTAGCAACAATGAACAAACATACATTCCAGACACCCACAAAACACAAATGTAATGAGTGTTTATTGTTTTGCATATTGCATAGCTCTTGCAACTGTTTGCAGCTTGTCTGTATTTGTAGATGAAGGTAAGTCTGTTGAACAGCTTTTTTTCTAAATCAGAATTGAAAGGTTTGTAATCTTACCTAATCACTAATTTACATTTTCACCTGTGTTTGCATTTGTCTTTGCTGCCTTTGAAAATCATTCAGTATACATTCTTAACATTATGCTAAAATCATACAATATATTAATCTCTCCTAAACAGCCATTATTGTCATGAACATCAGTGACCTACAGTATGTGACAGTCTGTTTACTGCATCGTTCAACTGCTACCAAAGTGTGGCGCTAATAGGTGTTGACAGGCATATAATATGCTATGTGGTGATTGAAAATATACTCTATCTATAACATCTTCATTAATTTTTTATATTTTTATATTTTAGAAAGTGTAAACATTTCCAATTTCATACAAGAAACTGTAGAACTGTTATAAAGTACACCACATTTGATATAGCACTCTTTTGCCATGGCTTACTTTTTTTTGACATAGTGAAAGTGTTAGTGTCTGCCACAAGTCACAGAACACAGAGACTATTTTTGTTTTAGTCACCTTGGCCACAGTTATCCCCTATCTAGGAATTCAAGACATAGCTATTTGTGGCATTGTTGGTATGAAAACTAGATACGACAATGGGATATGTCAATGTAAGCCTGTACGCCTTTGAAGTCTGAGAAGATGAACATATCAGTAGGGCTGGGTATTGCCATGGGTGCCACAGTTTGATCTGAATACATCACAAGCAGCGATTGTAGTTCATTTTGATTTAATTCCATATTGATGTGGAATGGTGAGATATAACATACTCTTGAATGGAGTCAACAAGCTCTATAGTGAGCACAAACATATGTATATTTATATTTTTATGCATTTAGCAGACACTTTTATCCAAAGCAACTTACATTTGTCAACTATCAGTGACATCAGGGCCAGTCTCCCCTAGAGCAACTTAAGGCTAAGTGCCTTGCTCAAGGCACAACGGTGGCAGCCAGGATTCGAACATTCAAACCACTATTTTCCAGGCTACTTGCATGCTAGTCAGGTTCCCTAACCACTACGCTACCACCGCCCATATGTAGTTTGCACACATCTACATATCAACACTAACATTTTAAAATATATCTACTATGTATTTTTCTGCATGCACATTTAGAAACCATTATGCCAAATTTGACATATAATTTGGTGAAATGGCCTTCAATAGAAATTGATGTTCCCATCTTGATATTGTTTTGACTGATACACATTGTGTGTGTGTGTGTGTGTGTGTGTGTGTGTGTGTGTGTGTGTGTGTGTGTGTGTGTGTGTGTGTGTGTCTGTAGACATCAGACAGTTGTTAAGGGTATAAGTGCACTTCCCCCTGAGGACCGTCTCCTTAAGTTCCTTGTGGACAACTCTACTGACAGTGAGGAGACAGTACAGTGTGCCAACTGTGACTTAGAGTGTAAGAAACAGGTACTTTATCATCTCTCTCTCTCTCTCTCTCTCTATGTCTGTCTGTCTCCCTCTCTTTCTCCCTCCCTCTCTCTCTCTCTCTCTCTTTTTCTCTCCTACTCTAACTTGACATACTTACCTTACTTTCTTAGAATGTAAGGAATTGCCCGTTTGTGTGTGATATCTTGTTCATACCAACAGGATGTGGATGCAATGTATTATTGCAACACTTGTGGCCAGCCCCTGTGTGGAGACTGCAAAGAAAGCACCCATAAGGCCAAGATGTTCTCCCGACACGAGATTGTCTCCTTGGCTAAGCGCACCAAAGAGGCTCATAAAAAATGTGGTATGCATAGTCACGAACCACAGAGTCCCCAGGTATTCATTGATTCTAGAACAGTCTGGGGCTTGATTTGATGTTGATTCTTACGTGGTGAAGGAGAGATTTGAGTCGCAGTATGTGATGCAATATTTCATCTTTGTCAATAGTATCACTAGTAACTTTTTCTGTTTCCTAAATCTTAGCATTTATTTTTAAATGAGATGTCAACGTGTTATGGTTTTGTGTGTGTGTGTGTGTGTGTGTGTGTGTGTGTGTGCATTGCATCTTCCCAGCCCTCCACGAGGAGCTCTACATCATGTTCTCCACTGAGAAGAAATCCATGTTGTGTATCAACTGTTTCAGAGACATGCAAGTGTAAGCAAATGCACTGCAGCACTGACATAACTATGCACCACCATGTTTTGGTGGAAGATGGAGGTATTGATCTTCAAACACTGCTCTGGTGTGTGTGTGTTTCTCTAGGGAAAGCAGAGCACACTGCATTGATATTGAGACAGCATATATGCAAGGCTGTGAAAAATTGGACCAAGCCGTTTTAGTGAGTGTTGGAACACAGAGCTTTGTTGTTCTTCCCTTTTCTTTCTTTCACTAGGCATCTGGTGATATCATTTTCAGACATAAATGGTTATACCATAGATTCTCATATTCAACAAAAATGTGTTGTATCGCTGGCAATTTGAATATGTAGTTTATGTACATAAATGAAGAAAAATGCTATGTATTCCTAATGAAAATGCAGTAATAATGTCCAGTATGAATCATCTTTTCTCCTTTACAAACACACTATGTATTTATGTATCACCCTAAAGACTAGCATTACATACATACTAATAATAGTCTTTAGGCTGATCCATGAAACCTCTCATTAGAGGGATGTAGCTCTTTCAAACGTGTTATGAAACTCTGCATCCTACAGGCAGTGAAAGAACTACAGACATCAGCCCGGGAAGCCATTATTCTGTTAAAGGCCATGATAGGAGAGGTCAGGGCCAATGTGGATGAGGAGGAAAATGCCATCTGTACCCTCTTCAGCAACATGCAGGTGACGTGCTTAAATAACCCCTCTAGTGCTCACAGTCAGTTAGCAGCATCTTGTCATTTTTCTGTGCAAAGTGCTAAAAAGAGTGAAGAATGACACACCACAAAATGTACTGTAGAATATAAGTTTCAAAAGGAGGCCCTAAAACTGGTTCGATTTCGTTTTAATTTCAAGGAGAAACTGGCAGAAAGAAAAAGGATTCTCCTCAAGGCTGCCAAGAGGTGAGAATAATCTATTTTATTTGCATGTCCATCACAGGGAAAACAGCACTAACCAAAAACTCCTCATGATGTTCAGCATGAAAGAGAACAAACATGTCTAGCCGCTGGCTTACAACATATGCATTGCAAATCAGTGGAATAGTGTAATATGTCTCTTTCTTGCATAAAATGTTACAGTCAAATTGAGGTAGGATATTTGTACATGTAGCCAGCTCACCACAGACCTAGCCCTCAACAATACAGGTCTCCTTTCTTATACTCACACATTCATGTAGCAGGAAGCCATTACTGTGCTAAGTACATCAATATGAAAACCATTATGGGCAATTTAATGCAGGGGGACATATAATGTTACTTTTTAAAGATGCTTCAGTGAGATCATCACATAACATGCTCTCAGTCCCTGGTGTGCGTTACTGGAATACCAATCAACTCTAAATAAATAATCATCAGCAGAATAGAACATGCTGTGCATTAAGAGACATATTTATGGACTCCCAAGAACCCTTAATTTAATAAACTATGATGTTAAAACAATGTGATGTTTTGTGACAGAAATAGCCACTGGCTTTTAGCCATGATGCAGATTAACCTATTCAGTAGTAGTAGCAGTATGTGTTTTTTAAAAAAGATGTTTCTTTGTTAAGTGTGTTGCGTTGCGTTTAAGTTAAACATTTAAGTTCAAATTTACAAAATGACCAAGAAATAGCCACAGAATGTGACGCAACAACTATTGACGGGATATGAATATTAAAGCAGTGTTCAAAACAACTCAAAACCCACAGAATGTTATGGTAATGCTACATAGCATCATTTCCAGTAGTAGCAAATGTCACTCTTGTTTTTTACAGTCAGCATGAGGAGAAGGATCGAGCTTTCAAAGAGCAGCTATCCCATTTAGCAGCGCTGCTTCCTACCTTCCAAGTATGGACCCTTTGTGGTGTACTGATAGGTCGATTCACATACTGCATGTGGTGTGTTTTTACAACCAAAAAACCTTTCAGTCACTTAGTCTATTTTCATATCATTTGCCTTCCTGTTTTCTCATTAATGTGCAAAAAAAACTAACAAACCATAGAAAGAATAAGCAAAGTTTTAAAAGCCTAGGTCAAGGTTCTTGGTCACTGATATCACATATTTTTCCTCTTTGCAGGTTCATCTTGTGACATGCTCTGCATTTCTTAGTTCAGCCAATAAATTTGAGTTCCTAGATATGGGTTATGTAAGTGTGCAGGAACTTTATAATTTTCATGATGTTAAATTGTTGCATTAAATGTTTATGCTTCTTCCTCTCTAACTGATGGCTCGTAGTACAGATCTGAGAGCTGCAGCAGCTAACCTAACCAAGCAACTCTGTCTTTATCAGCAACTGATGGAGAGGCTGAAGAAGATTGTGAAGTTGCCTCACAGACTAAGGCCAACTCAGAGCAGTAAAGTATGACATTTCTCATTTCTCATATGTACACACCCAGAATAACTCTAAACGAAAAACACTCATCTGAAATGTCACAGGAGAATACATTCAATCAGATATGATATCAAAGTATTAGGGAGGGACACAAAGCATAATGTGAAAATCACCACTCTTGAATGTCTATGTGATGACTTAATGTGCTGGAAATACATTATTGAAAAGAAATGACTCATGCTTGGGGCAGATAAACACAGAGCACCGGTCAGAGTTCGCCCGCTGCCTGGAGCCACTGCTGCTGATAGGCCAGCGTCGCTCCGTCTCTGGCAGTGTCTCAGGACTGGGCCTTGGCAGTTCCAGTGGGCTGTGAGTTCCTTCCTCTCGTTTTGTGCATATGCTATAGTTTTGAAAACTGTCACTGTGTGCTGCCATTGTTTTCTTTAATAGCAGCTAGTAACAAGCCTTGTTTTGAGGACCTCTTCATGGTTGGAGATAGATCCTAAGACTTACATTTATTTCCTGAACAGACCCTGATGTAATTGAAGTTGATATATATATAAAAAAACACCACTTGAATTGATTTTCTTAAAACCTTTTTGGTAATGTTTACCAGCTTGCAGTCCTCCCTCTCCGTACCCTCCCACTGTCCAGTGGTCAGCGACATGTCCCTAAGCTCATCAGTGGTTCGGAAACCGACCGCTCACCGGTACATCAGCACCAAAGTCCTGCTGGCTGAGGGTGGGGAGACACCCTTCACTGACCACTGCCGTAACTACGAGTCCGGCTACAGGGTAACATGAGTGCATGGGCCTACCAGATTAATCTCCATCCTGCTGGTTTTACGACTCAGGGAGAATAAATCTGTTTCCAGATTTATGAATTAATTGATTTGAAATATTAGCAACACTAATATACAATAAGTTTTTACTCAAAAACTGCCAGTCATTAATTTCACAGTAGCAAAACTGACAAAACTGATGTAGATGTTTCATGAAATTTGACAATTGATAACTAACTGTATTTGCAGCAATGACATTTTTTTGAGCAGCCTTCATCCATGCCACAGTGTGACATGCTGTTGTGTTCAGACTCTGCAGACAGAAATCCAGATGCTAAAAGACCAGGTGCAGGAGGTGCACAGAGACTTCACCAAACACCACTCCCTCATCAAAACCGACACCATGAACGAGATCTTAGAGAAATCGGTTCAAGTCGACAGGGAGATTTCCACAGAATATTCCTCTGTAGAAAAGATGAGAACTATGTTTGAAGAGGTCAGAAGGATGCACACCTCTGAATGAACAAACCAGCCTCACTTAGTCCAATACAACACATGTGTGACCATAGCTATACCTAACATAATACTTAATACATAAAACTTAACTTGTATACTTAATTGGTGCAATTTCACCTAGGTCTGGGAGGAGACATTTCAGAGGGTAGCAAATGAACAGGAAATCTATGAAGGTAAAAAGACAATCACACTTTAATTTAAACTCAAACTGAGGTCTGAATGAGAGATTTACCCATATGTATTTATGTTTCTAGCACAGCTCCATGACCTGCTCCAGCTAAAACAGGAGAACTCCTACCTAACTACCATAGCCAGGCAGATAGGCCCCTACATCCGCTCCATTGCCAAAGTCAAGGAGCGTCTTGAGCCTAGGTACAAGACAGTCTGATCACACTGGTACTATTTATGGGAAAGTTGCATTATTGTTTGCATTATAATTATTTTAATTTAATAATTTTTTTTTTCATTTTAATCTTATTATTTATTATTATTTTTATAAATTATAAATTATTTTATTTATATTTATGCATCTCAGAGTGTTGCTGCAAAAACCTCAAAATAGTCATGGCATTGCATGAATTAGTTGTTTTTCTTAACCAGGCTAAAAGACAAGGTGTTTAAGGATGATCGCACAGAGACCATGGTGAAAATCTATGAGGACAGCAGCACTACCGGCTCATGGTCAGTTAGGAGCACTCGCCATTATAACCATATAAAACACTTCTGTGCATAAAATCCTTTCAAATGACAAATGAAATGGAATCGTAGCTGTTACTGATAAATGTATGTCTTTTTTGGGAACAGCAGTGACACCTCATCCAGTGCTGAGGATGAGGGTCCTGAGAAAGTGCTGGAAAACTGTTTGCTGTATGATGAGCACACATCCAAGACCAAGGACTACTACAGGGCAAGCAGACAGAAGAGCCCTACAGAGCAGTCATGTCGCAATGAGATACCTATTTAGCACCAACACAATCTCCAAATCAAAGGATGTCAGATGTCTTCAGAAGTTATTTCTCAAGCATGAACTAGTGAACTGATGAACAGTGTTACAAAAAAAATCAAAGTATTCATATCAAACAGATTAAACATTTAAATTTATTTTTACAGGTTTGGGCTGTTTTTTCATTCTGAAAACATGAGTAAATGCACAGTAATCACCTAGGAAGTAGATAGTCCTCCACAGTAAAAGTCCTAATAGCACTGTGTCAATATTATAGTGCAATCCAACCCTCCTCTAAATATCAGCAATCCTGTCAGCAATATCACAGATACCTACAACATGTGCTCATGTTCACAACAACCTAGACCCTTGTTTACACTGTGCACTTAATTTGTTAGGGTGTGCAGACTAATCACATTCCATTAATCTCTGTGTGTATATATATCTGTAAACGCCTCCACTGTTACTTCACTTCCTGCTGGCCTTGCTGAGCCAAGCCAAGCAAAGCTCCATCCTCTACCCGCATTTTGTGCAAGTTAAGGTTTTTCCGAGGCAGCCAATGCCGAACCAGACAAGCGTTAACCTGCGTGCTCAGGTTCATTCTGCTACTGATATCAGTGCTTCTGTTGGTTTCCAAAATGCAAGATGACCCAAACGGGATAGGGAATAGGGAGTTGATGATGATGGGGAAAATAATTAAATTAATATGCAAAAACAAACAAACAAACCTAAACCAACAATGACAAGAATAAAAAAATCCCTGAATAAAGTATCAACCTCTGAAAAGCAGAATGTATCTTTTGGTTTATTCTCATACCAGGTTATTTATGCAGACAAGCTACCGAGGTCTGCTACTGGCCCCATCTCAAAGTTCTTAAAAATGTCACTCTGTGCTCACTCTAACAATGAATCACTAAACAATGCATCATGTACCAAATCCTCTGATGACAGAAGAAATGACAGTCTTGTAAACTCCTGTACTGATTTATCAGAACCAAGCACTCAACCGACTCGGGCTACTTAATACCTACTAGTTTGTTATTCCCACTGTTTTAAATGATCCGAGAAACAAACTTCATCGATGACGAGCGACGTAGAACACAACCGTCCATGTAAACTAGCCTGAGTGGGATACACATCCCTTCTTAAAAGCCCAAGAGATTACCTCAAAGTAAACACACTCTAAGCTGTCTGAGAGAACACATGCATTTTTACATGTTCCGTGAATAACTACGGGAGGGGGAGTGTCAACGTTAACATAAAGTGTAGCCTTACTGAGTAAAACTATTTTCTTCAACAGTGGCACTAAGACTT
Source organism: Tenualosa ilisha (assembly GCA_015244755.2). NCBI lineage: Eukaryota > Metazoa > Chordata > Actinopteri > Clupeiformes > Clupeidae > Tenualosa > Tenualosa ilisha. The sequence continues at coordinate 1,174,159 of PYXC01000178.1, read as the reverse complement.
GTACAGATTTAGGCCAACTCCTGACTCAGGAATAGGACTCATGCTAATTTAAAATATGATCAACAACAAAACCAAAACCAAACCACGTAGGTGCCAAACATTCCTTTCAAGCTTTTCTTTTCTGAAAACACACCAGAGGAGAGCTACATGTCTGAGTTCATTTTAAAACATACAGGGGAAAGAAAACAAATGAATAGAATAGTGAATGATGAATGACGAAGAAAAATTTAAAAAAGTGAAGTTTTGGAGGATGTGATGAATATATGTGAGGTGAATCGGGGAGGGAGAGAGAGAGAGAAAGAGAGATGAAATGTATAGTAGATGGAGTGATGACAAGTGAGTGTTAAGACACTTTGTATTGGAAGGTGTTGAGTCCAGATGTCGTGTTGTGTACAATGGATGAGCCAGGGGGTTGTTGTTGGTGGTGGAGGTGGAGAATTAGGTTTCCACCATGGTCTGAGCAGACCAGTGTCCCAGAGGGGAATCGCCTTTTCGTGCTGGTTGCCTTACATTATGACCCAGGTTCCATCCCAAGAGGAGGAGGGAATGGGAGGAACCCCGAGGAAAGCCAGAACATCACGAGGCAGCCAGCGCTCTCACGGTGCCTGTCAGTGGTGTCCTTCAAAGTGCACGTCCCAGGATCTTGTACCGGCACCTTCCAGTTCGCACTTTTCACGCCATCCTAATGCCTGTGATGAAGGGCAGGCCGGAGGGCACCTTGCGCTTGTACTCAATGTAGTCCTCTCCAAAGAAGTGGATGAGGGAGATCTCCTCTTCCTCAATGCGCTCTCGAAAGAAGCGCCAGCTGGCTAACGTGTAGCCGAGTATGCACACAGGGTTGCACAGCATCACCTGAAGGAGCACATGAAGACTCATTTAAGCCTATGAAGATTTGGAAATAAAAGACCACTTACACAACGGTGGCAGCTGAGATTCGAACCCACAACTTTTCAGGCTACCTGTGCGCTAGCCAGGTTGTGTCAGGTTAACCTGAACGTGAACCTACGAAGTGCATCTACCACAAGTTGCTAAGATATTTAAAAAAAGGCTCATATCCTCTACATTGTTGTGTCTTAATCTGGCCATGTTTCCATTCAAAGTGATCTACAGTACACATTATCATTTTATTGGTGTGCTCAGCAGTCTCATCTGAGTGTCTTCAGTACAATCAGTATAGTGTGTAGGTGGTAGGCCTAGATGATTATAGAAAACTCGAACCTGTGTCCCAGCACTCCAGTAGAACCACCCCACATAGGAGGGGTGCCTGAAGAACGAATACACGCCACCGGTGACCAAGATGTGGCTCTGGGACTTCTCGTTCTGAACGATATGGTTGAAGTTGGAGCCCGCTGTGAACATGGCCATCTTCCTCAGGAATTCGCCACACACAACCATCACCAGTCCCAATACGCTGAGCCAGCTCAGCTGTTTAAAATCTGCAAAGGGCACAGAAAAATACTATGGTTCATTTGAAGCCTCAAACCGTAATACAATGCACGATGAATGATGAAAGCTAGTTAAGTTAAAATAAAACGTGCAAGACCTGGAAATAGTAGTTTCTCTATTATGAATTCCACCCACGAAGACACCGCCGCCACAGTGTATTCCACACTGTGATTCAGAAGGAAGGAGTCTAGCGAGAGACTGCGTGGGTTGATGATCGCTGTGACTAAATACTCCGAGTAATGGAAGAAGGATAGAGAACACATGTACCTATAGAAAGTAAACAAAAGTCAGCACTGCAATGAGATGACTGCTTATATGGTGTTATTATCAATAACCTCTAAACTATGATGGTACAGTACGCCCGAAGTTTACAGGCTTCTCCATCTGAACTAAACGATAAACGTGACTCGGAGCTGTCTGTGTCGTAAGGCATCATGATGACGATGATGTTCATACCATCCAAAGTGTGTCCATGTTGTGTCTGAAAGACTTATTATTATCCCACATCCAAAGGCAAATCCGAGAAAGCATGCGCGCACGGCGACCTGAGAGAACAGCAGACGGACGTGTTGTTACAAGATGACAGAAACAACTTCAATACGCTCATAAACATCACTATTTAAGTCAGCTGTCCCAATGGCCATTTCGCAAACTAAGATGACAGATCTCCAGGCAAATCCACTTATCTTGCCAACTTAGCTAAGGTAATAGGATTATGCCAGCAAAAGAATGGATGGGACAAGAACTCTTGTTATTTCACGATCGTGACACTGGGGAAAACAAGACCCAATTCTTGGTTACTAATAGTAAAATTGGTGTTATTTGACAGACTCACTTTCTTGCGGTAAATTTAACAAGACACCTCAGTTAGCATGTTAGCTAACCAGCTCTTACCTTGTACAGAGGTCCCTTGTATATGAGTAGAAGGAAGCCGTTGATTACAGTAATATACACTAGGGTAGCAACTTTACCGTTAAATCCCGTTAAATAGTCGAAGACCCAATCTATATGAGATGCTACTGCTGCAATAAAAGGAACCAAAACAACACCGAGTCCACAGAAAAAGCAAATAATACTAATTTTCCCCTCTAGCACCAACTTATTGCCTGCCATGTTGAAAATTGAGGTCTGTCTCGGCGAAGTCTCGCGGTGTTCATCAGAGATCTTTACCCCTCCCCTCTCTCCCGGTATCCGGGTAAATGTTGGCGCCAGAGGGCGCTGCAAAGGAAAGTAACGCCAGAGCCATATTCAAAAACCAATTAACCAAAATACCACGGATTCATCTATGTTTAGCTTTTATAGAGTCGTGATGGTTTGTCTATTGCCCATGGAACTATAGGACAATTTAGTTTTCAACAAAAAAGTGAGTACTTAAACTAAACTAAGTAAACTAAAAATAGTACGTAATTCTGTGCGTATCTTTTTCAAATAAACCCTTTTCATTTTCAGCTGTTCATTACTGCCATCTCCAACTGTTGTGGATGTTATTTGTAGGCCTGTACCTGTTTCAATCATAATCACAGTGAAGGCAGTAACCCTGCATTACAATGATTTTGATTCTGGACCTAAAGATGCTATCCTCCTCCTCGTTGGCATGAATGAAAATGAACTAGTAACGTTGTTCATCAACGATTAGGCCGGTGACATTCATTCTTGGTTTAGACTCAATATAGCCAGATGCTAAAAATGTAAAGTTTAGAAGTATGCCTGTAGGCTTTGGCTTATTTGTCCATATTAGTAAAAAGCGAAAAAGGCCCTTGTGAAATTTACGTTGCACTGCAAAGTGATTTGAAGTCATAAGTAGACCTACACAAGCAGCAAAAGAGCACAGTGCACAAAAGAGGGCTTACATAGAAAATGTGATGTTGGGTTTATAATAAAACACAAAAATCCATCCAACATACAGTATACTAAGAAAAAACACATCAAAACATTAAAATAAACGAGTGAAATAAGCTAAATTAATTACAAGCAATAACCTCCTGCATAATTTGGCTATGTAAATGCAAAATAACAAAAATAAACAATACAATCGTGTTTACAAAATATATTCAATCTACTTAAGACCCCCTTAGGACAAATTTAATCTAACCCAGTGTCTAAAATAAACATTTAGATTACAATTTACAAAAAGAGGTATTTAGTATTCATGAAACCTTATGTGGTGAGATGGCCATCTGTATAATGTATGTTTCCACCCTCTCTGATAACCAGAAGTTAAAGTGGGATAAGTCATGGATATGGGCTAAGATTTTCTTATTCTGTGGCAGGCCCATGATTTTCCCTAAGACCATGGTGGTAAGGGAGTGTGAGTGAGATATTATTATGGCTGGTCACACAGCACAGTGGCAGCATGATTAAGATTTTAAGCCATGGGGGCAGATTTAATGCTTTAATAACAACGGGGATCTAGAAATCCCCTACACTGTCTCCTCAATGCTTTTGTGTCTACTACACAAATCTATGATGCAGGGGGCCCAGCAGAGTGGAGCAGAGCTCTGCTTCTGCAATTCTACGGATTTTTTCCAAGTCACCAATCCCAAAACAAGCACTGTTTATGTTTTGTTTTTTTTTTGGGGGGGGGGGATTGATTTTTTTTTTTCATGTTTCCCCTCGTTTTTTGGCTGCATATTCAGAGGGGAATTGTCACAGATTTGAATACAGAGACTGCATTAAAAGAAAACAAAGCAAAGAGAGAAGAGAATGGCTAAGCTACATCATATAGTGAGACTGATCCTTGAGTTCATGAGTGTAATAATGTCTCTGTTGGGCCTTGATAGGAAGAAACCCCCCATGGCACTTATAATGTGAGGACATAAATTGTGCTCTTTGATTTTCTCTGCACATTTCACACAGCCGGCCCCCAAACAACAGCATAATGATGAAATGAAATGGCTCAAGCTTCTGGTCTTGCTCATGAACAGTGAAAAATTAAACACACAGGGGCTTTAGACAATAATGAGAAAACAGATACTCCATTCAGAATACAACTAGATGCTCAGCACTTCACATGACAACCCAGTTATGGTTTGATGTCTAATCATGACTGATATGGAAGGTATCCAAATCAGTTATTTTTGAAATGATTAAAGATAGTAAAGTAGTATTTCTAAATTTGGAATAATAAAGGCAATTCCACACAAAGTGGGCGTTTTCTTACAACCATATTGACAATAAAATGTCACATTCACTATGTAAATGATCACATGAAATTTGAGGATTCATTATTTAGCTGTAGAGGTAACATAAAAATCTGTATTTGTATTATTTAAAATAATACTGTGCTTGCTAATGTTCTGTCACAAACAAAACACTGGAATAGGCCAGAATCAGAAAGACAATACGATGTGTGCAAACATCATGACAGCACGACAGTAAATAAGCATGCAATCAGACAATTATTTCAATGTACAGTACAACAATAACATATTTTGAACCTTGAATTTAACGGCGAATACTGACTCTCAGCTTGAGCACTATAGGGCAGTACATGCAGGAAGCACAAGAAGAAATTTGTGGGGGTAGAAAACAATGGGGAAAATGAATTAATAAAGATACACAATCACTCTGTTGTGTGACAAATATTGTTCAGTCGGAGTCAAAGTGCTTTGTTCAGATGGTTATAAATGCTCCTTGATTCATGTTGACTGTTTCAGGGTCGACGCATCGGCCTCGCTTCTGTTTCACACGTTGATTTTGATGAAATTTGGTATAGCAGCGAAGCCCTGCAGAGAGTCATAACTTGTTAGATTAAAAGCATTGATCATATTCAGCCCCCCCCACACACACCTAGCCTCTCTTGGAGAATACATTAGCTACTTCACATTCACAGTCACATTTTGAAAGAGTGACTTAGGTGACTTATCAGAGATTTCAGCTCCATCGAGTTTACCCTGGAAACTCACCCTCTTCACACATGCAGTCAGCATAGCACTTGTTGTTTAGGCTGCGGTTGTGAACCCCACAGATGTGCTCTCTCAGATCACAGCAGGAGCCTGATAAAAGAGGAGAGAGATATTATCAACGCAGCAAAATCAGTCAAACAACTTCCCTAATTTCACCATGAAATAATTTATTTATGCCTTTAGCAGACATTCTGATATATGAGCAGATATAAGCAACAGCACCTTTAGAAGATGAGAAGAAGAATACACTGACCTAGAGGGCAGTCAATGTGGTGGTCACATGGCACAGGAGCTTCCCCCTGCACATCTGTCGTATTTCTACTTTTCCACTCCCAAGTGTTGCCTTTGTCTGAAACCAATTAGAAAACTGCTGATGAGATATTAATTGTGCCAGATCCATGGTCCATAAAAGGCTTATTCATCCTAAATGCTATGCACACCTGCATTTGTGTGGGTTGCTCCAGGTCTGGTATGTTTAGCACTGCTCCTATCAGACAGCATTGTATGTAGTCTAGTGGCCATTTTACGCAGTTCTTCAACCTGCTGGGGTACATATCAGAGCAAAAGTTCCCATTAGGATCTTTTCACCATTATGTACATGATGTCATTTAAAATGATTTAGTTAAATAAAGAGTGATACTGATTAGCATTAATATTCACTATGCAAAAAAGGAGACCTTATTGGTGGATTAAATTTCTATAGCCAACATAATTTAAAAGTATCAGTTGCAGGATATGGTATGGTATGGAATGGTTGCAGGATATAAGTATTATTGTTTGCCAGGGATTTGGTGATCAGGGGGGACTGGGCATTCCTTTCTTCAGTTATCCCTGATGACCCTGATATGGTGGAGTCTGCTACGTCAGTGCCTTTCTGATTCTCTGAAGAATGACCACTGTGACTGTGCTCTTTAGCCCTGCTCCACATAAAGTCTGAAAGGGAAGGAGAGACTGTCAGATTGAAATAAGACATATATAAAGACCGATCTCTGTGTTGCCTTCTGCAACTGCAATCATTTATTATTTATTTGTTTATTTTGTTATTACATACATTGTACTTCTGTACTTGTTGTAAACACACTTGCTAGTTGACAATACTTGGTGTTGCTAGATCTAAACTTTGACCTAAACTTAAACCTATATCTCAAATAGATTTTTCAAAAATATACACTATTGTTAAAAATATGGTATATTGCTTCTCAGGTGCGATCAATCAAGGAAACAGCTAAGCACATTATGCAAAATGTGGCTTCATGATCTCACCAGTAGAATATGTAGATGCACGTGTTTTGTGTCCAGTATTGTAAGTATGTGATCTCTCCTCTATGCCCTCATTCCCCCCTGTGTCACCCCACTCGCTGGAGCCCATCTCCAGCCTGACTGGGCTCAGCCCCTCTAGCTCTGGTCCACCCTCCAGTGCCCAGTTGTCTGGCTGGAAGGAGGTAGTATGCAAAGGCATTGCCTTCCTATTCCTCTGGCGGCCACTGTGTCTTCTTCTATGCAGGCTGTGGAGTGTCAAGGACTTAGGGTTCTCTATGATGTCGATGAAGTCTTGGTGGACTGATGGCCCATTCTCAGTCTTTGCCGGTTCAGCTGGATTCTTGTTACTGTGTGTCATGGTGAACGTAGTAAAGAGTAGAGCAGATAGGAGGCACTTGGAGATGGTCCTCATTTTGAATGCCAGAGCTTCCTTGTGTTAGCACAGTACTCTGCAGAAGGATGATATTCAACTCAACTCAAGTTATTATAAACAGAATACACATCAACAAAGTAGAAATGAGGTTTGTTCTATTTAAGGCTACTGCAGGATTACTTGTGTACACACACAAATAGGATAGGTTATTAAATATTGTCTCTGGCACACTTCACTGATAATTCCTGTTCAGATTTCTACATTTAGGAGACAGTGTCATTAAAAGTCATAGGTGCTGAAGGTTTTTTCTGCCCCTGGGGCAAGGTTCTCATGACTACATTATATCTGAGCAAAGGTTATTCAGAAACATTAATACATAAAAAACATAGAAAATTAATGAGGGCTTAGAGCACATGGTGTCCCTGTACTGGTGTCCCTCATGCATTTTCTACAAATGTATGCCTTTTTGTATTCATTGTGTGTGTGTGTTAATGTGATACGACTGGATTGTAGTAGGGGTGGTGGTAGCAAGTAGCCTGAAAAAGTTGTGGGTTCGAATCCCAGCTGCCACCGTTGTGTCCCTGAGCAAGGCACTTAACCCTAAGTTGCCTGGTGCTGAACAGTTGATAGTTGACAAAAAATGTAAGTCGCTTTGGATAAAAGCGTCTGCTAAATGCATTAATGTAATGTAAATTGACTGTGTTACCCTCGACCATGAAATGTCCTGTAGGCTACTACTGAATGTGTCCTGCTTCGCAATCTCTTAAAGGAGAAATCCAGTATGAATCAATCTGTTTGTCGTTCCTCAGTGCTGTTGGTAGGAAAAAGAATGAAAACATTTAATACAGCATAGACACTAACTCACTTTCAGTTTCATTTTCCAAAAGCTCCATTCAGTTGATGTTAGCTGCCGGTTTGCCATCCAGTCTTTTATCAGAATCTTTTGTTCTTTTTCTTACAGACACCACTCAAACAACAGGACTGGACAGAATTGAATCAGACTGGATTCCTTGAAAGGCAACAAATAACAACAAATGTGTAGATAACTAAATGAGATCCAGGGATTTAAAGTTCAAGGCTGTGATTCATGCAAATGCCGCATCAAAATGCAGAAATTGCTTCTTTTTTTTCTTAGGCAACATAACAATGGATGACAGCTAGGTTGCATAAATCAAAATCGCATAGATTGGATTAATCAAATAGTGCCCTTTACCACTGTCTACATAGCTACAGTGCAAATACACTTGTGTTTGGCTCAAGCTACCCACATTTTCATTTCTAGAGATTAACGGCTCTACAGAACTATGCTTTCTGTCATGCTAAGTTGTACTTGGCATATCCTCTGTGCATTTTAGGCTGGATGCTGACACTGAAATATATATGAGAAAGATAAAAAATGTGAGCCTGTTTGAAGATCTTTGATATGGGGAGGGTGAGCATGGTGCGATTTTGCTCAAAACGGATTAGAATAACTGTGGGGATGGATAGAACTAATTACTAAAGCCGCCAGTCCGCCTCTCCAGCAAGCAACAATCCAACAGTCCAGTTAGCAAATGGCATTGTCATGATAGACATAGATTATAAAGGCTACTGTTTAAAATGGCTACAGGTTTAATCTGATTTATAGAGATCCTGACTGATCCTTTGGCCTGCTTTGTAAGTTCTGAATCAAAAGAATAAATTTGGTGGTGAAGCCTCTGAACAGCAGCCATGTTGCTCTGAAAAGTTTTGAAGTGATAGTTCACAAAAAAAATCATAATTGTATCAGACGGAATGAACATTTTTTTGTTTTGTTTTCAATGTGACAGGAGAGTAAATCTGTAGTGTGCATAGAGTGTGGGATTTAAATTAACACTGTTCTACAAGTCACAGGTGATTGACAGCTGCTACTTACACTGCAAGTCTTTTTCTGTGTTCAAGGAGAGCCAGTGCTTATATTCTCCTGAATAAAAAATTTGAAATCCACACAGACTCCTCACTCAGTTCAATTGCCATTTGTTTTAGGCAGAAAAACTGCAGGCCTTTTAGTGTGTGAGAGAAAATGACAGCCTCGTTCACAATAACCTTTAAATCATGTAGACTACATATTTAATATTACTTATTAAGTATTCTTTTTTTGTTATCACACCACAGCATTTCAGTGAATGTGATGGTCCAGCATTATGATAATTTCACCCTTTTCTAGTTCTGCCTCAGTGCAGTCAATTAGCGCATTTATGGTAATCATTACATTGAAAACAGCATAATTTTTCCACACTTTCTCTTTTAAATGCGATTCCTTGCTGTGTGTTCTAAATCGCTTCCCTCCAGCATGCAAACAGGCTTGAGTGTGACTTGGAAAAAAATCCTCTTTACTCAAGGTTTTCAGTTACTATATAAACTTCAACATGATTAATGCATCTGAGGACAACAAACCTCCCCCCAGCCTGTCATATGTACAGCTTTCTTTTTTGTCTTAAACCTTTTTTGGAGTATTTTTCATTAGCAAAGCAGAATGTCTGTGTAAAACAAGCAAAGAACTAATGTTTCAGCACAATAATAAATGCATACATGTCAGATATAAGATTGAGGCAATTAAATAACTGTTTTGCAAATGATTTTGTATGATAAAATTATCTAATCTCAAAGAACCCAGTTGCAAAGCAAAGCCAAAGACATAATCATGCATTTGCCAGACTGAAATACCAGTCGATACCGGAGGATCTCACTTCCAAAGCATTCTTTCCCAAAATAACATGCGACATTTAACAAAACAAAACAGTTAATAACATACCACATGCAGGAGGCTCCAATTGTGTCTCACAAGCTGAAGTGCCGAATTGGATGTGTGACCTGAATTTAGCCCACAGAACACAAGCCCAGTGATATGAGAGAGTGAGTGTGTGATGTTTGGAGCATCTGTTGGAATGGTGCGCACCATCGCCACACACCACTGTGAGTGCAGAAAACCACTTGAATCGGTGACATCAGAGAGTAAGGGCAGGAAGAAGAAAGAAGAAGGGACATGAACACCCCATAGTGGTAACTGATTAACACAGCATGTTGTTTAGTATTTATCATAGTGACAGGCGGTTGGCATGCAGCCAAGTAATAAAAAGCCATGTAAAATATATTCAATTATTCTCTTTCACAATGCACACATATAATGAATTGAGAATGTAAATGAAGCATCAGTAAGATTAACAGGAAACCTGAGCTGTTGTCCATTTTTGGTTTCTGGGCCTATCAATACACCATTACTAAAAATTAGATAATTGCTGTACATCCCAATATGCTTTTGTGCTGCACGCAAATTAGATAAAAGTCACATTTGTCACAGTGAACGTGCCTGTCTGTCTGCCCATGTGATCGGGGTTGTTGATGCGGCCATTGTTCGCTTGATGGAGAGTGCAGGCGTCAGGGTAGTGGCCAAAAAGAACGATGGTGAAATGAGCTTAGCGCACCTCAGGGGAACCAAACATGAGAGGTTTGGCCTGAGCTAATAAATCATATATATGTAATGTAAGCCTAAGCCATTACAGAGGGAATCCCAGAAGGGACCTCTGGCCAATATTCTTGTGCCTGTATTTTTATACACAACACCATTTTTTTCACATTTACAATGCCTCTTGAATACTATAACCACTAAAGAGGCCGCTCATGTTTCTAAATCAGCTCTCTGCTGTTTGTGTGTATTGAGAAAAGTTTCAGGTTTTAGAGGGACACAAACACATGTGGGCCACACCATAAACAGGGAATGGAGGGATGTTTGATACTGTTGAGATCAAGTATCAGTGTGTCACTAGACACATTTAGCATAATGATCTATTTATCTTGTAATGTTCCTCTCTGGATAGGTGGATCTAAAAGTGGAATCAAAGCTGCAATTTGGAAGCAGATTTAGGGTTAGACAGGGTGGTCTCTACAGTTTAACATTGTTCCTCTAACTTCTACATTTCTAATTTTTTTCTCAGAGTCATTGATATCTAGTCTCATTCATTTGTATCATCCAATGTTATTTCATTTCAGATTTTCATTGTCAAAAACAATTGATAGATTCTCATTTGCTAGCTTGAGACGTAAACATGTCAATAATGTTCTGTTTTATGTAAATGTTCTTGGACAATTTGGATTACAATTATACAATTATACTAAATTACCTTTAAGGTTAATGTATAATCTGTTGGTCCATTACATAATAAAATCATATCAGATAAGCAGGACCTATTTTCACCAACCTGATTTTGCCAAGACATTAGTGTAATGTAATGTATGCTCAGAGATGTCCATCATATTGATCTGCAATGACAATGTTTACAGTTGTTTTTCTTTTACAAAGAGATACTTGTGTTGATGCTGAGCATACACTGTGAACATTCCTAATTTTGTGCATTTCCGACCTGCAGGTGGCACTACAGACCAGCTCCTGTGACCCCTCGCGTCAGAGGTTCATTTGGCCTTACTTGGCCTTTACATCATCACCTTATCATCAAGTGAGTTTATAATATCATACTGGCATTCAAGATAGTAGACTGTGACAGATTTGATTTACAAAACTGTGTATCCATCTTAGGGACTCATCTTTGCTATGTCCCTTTATGTGTCAGTGCCTGTATCTGTACAAACTCCATTGCATTGTATTGCAGCATCCGAGCAGGGGAGTCATGCAAGGCTGTTATGCTTTGCTCTAATGCATGGAATTTGAATCTTCCATGACATGATGAAAGCCCAAAATAACTGGCCACATCCACTGCTCTTGTCAATGACAGCAGAATTTAGTTTGCCCATAGTTTAAATGCATTTCAAAGCAAGCCAACAGCAAACTGGACTTCACATATTAAACATCAAGACCGATTTTAGTGTAAACATTTTTTTTCTTTTATTTCTAAATGAAATCTGCACACTAATATGCATATTTTGCACATACACAATGCAATATTTTTCCTCTATATCAAGGAATATGGCTTATATACAAGAGCATATTCTTAACATCTGTGTACAAATTTTGCACACTTGTTTGCCCTTCTGCATAGTTTAACTGAGCACTTTTCTGCTCTTACAAAATGAAAGAAATTCAAGTCTCATGGCCCACTTAAGGACCATTGTAAAGCCCATGACGAGCACATGTTACAAATAACAAAAGTTCTGTCTTTACAAAAGACCTAAGAGCTAAAATAGCAACAGTTCAAAAAATATGCAGCTTTTTCCAGCTGTAGTGCAAAAAATGTCACACTCACACTCAAACAACAAAGTTTCTTTCACTCAGAAGCCCCGAACCCCTAAAACAGGCCAGTTCAGACAGCATCTTTTCACAGTGGCTTCAGTCAGCATCAAAACACTTACATAAGACAGGTTCATGTGTGAATAGGCAGTTCTTTGTAATGTCTGCTCATCCTTGAATAGTGGCACTATGGTCATCAGTTCCTCTACTGAACACAAAGCGGGGCCACATCTTCAGCGGCAGAGGGGAAAAGGCGTAGTGTGTCTCGAGAATGTTTTGAGTAGCCATTGTGGAACAGCGGCGTCTTCTTCACACTAAAGAAGGAGACGGTTCGGTCCCAGATGTCAGCGTTGGAGATGCCATTGTGGAGCTGCACCTCCAGGGCCGTCCGGAGACGCTCCACGCCATCGGTGCACTTCCTCTCAAAGCTCATGATCTTACATCTGCGCAAAAAAGATAAACAAAAAAACAAACAAACAGGTTACAGAGGTATTTAGCAGCAGCATATCAATGGATCAGATGAACTTCCAGATCTAGCATATATAACAATCTGTATGATCACAGAACAGTCTTTACCTTTTCTGGAGATCCTTCATGATGAAGCTGTGACTTGTTTCTCGTGAGCGTCCAATGATAGCTTGTAAAGATCTTCAAATCTCCTGACTGTGCAGTTTCCTCTTGCGGTCGTGTATATATATATATACAGATTCTGTTAGCATTTAATGAAATGCACGTTCTCACACTTTTTTGACCAATCGGAGAACAGCGTTGTGACAATGCTGTTGCCTGAATTGCTGGATTGAGAGGACTACAATGGCCCTTAAACCCGGCAAGCAGGTGGGAGTGTGAGTGTTAAATGCCCACCGCCAATCAAGGGGTGTGGCAGGGCCTGGGAATTTGTGTTTGAGAATCATAGATCAATGAAGACCTTAGTTGCAGTTGACTTGTGGAAATGAAATGTGGTGGGAAAGTGTTGTCAAACATCTGCTGAAGATTTGGAGGAATTCAGACCAACACTCTAAGAAGTTTAGGAACCAAATAGAACTAGCGATGCTAATAGAACTGTCTACAGGCCTGTACCATGTCTAAGATGTAAGTTCGTACATGCAGACTATTTATGGCCTTTTTGAGCTCATATTGCTTGAGTAAGGAAAAATAAAGTATTAATTGTGTTATAAAAGCTTTTTACCAAGAAGTGCTTGAATAACTAAGAAAAAAGACAAAGAAAAAACAAACAGACAATGTGCATTTCCATTTATGTCATGTCATGACCTGAACATACTCTACCTCCCCAGTTCCATAATGTGAGAAAATCTCAGCTCTGGCAGTGGCATCCCTGCCATGGGACCTGAGCTGTCCAGATGGTGTGCTAGCCATGCCTGCCTGCTTGTCTGCTTGGCTGGCTGCACTCACTAGGCTGGGAGAGGAGCCTGTGGCCAGTTGAGCTTTGTGTGACTGGGGGCACACTTCTATTGTGTAGACGCCTCACTGTGGGCCGTTCAGAAGTGTGGGAAGGCGCTCGGGCCGGCCGCTCCCACGTTCACCAGGAGCACGAGGAGCGTGTGACTGAGAGGCATGCCAGCAGCCGACCCAGCAGCCAGCTGTGTGTCTGTGGGACGGGGGGGGTGAATTGTTCTGTGTGAGAAAGTGTGTGTGTGTGTGTGTCTGTATGAATGAGAGGAGAAGAACTGTGTGTAGTTAGGTAATGGAGTGTAAAAGGAAAGTGTGCTGAAACTTCTTTGACCCTGATAAAGAGGAAGCAGGTCAGAAGTGCAGTCTGCTGAAACTTTATAAGGATGGCTTCTGCAGGTATTGACAACAGAAGACAGTGTATCCATACAGTATAAGGAACAAATAGTTTATGTGTCATCAAAGAAAGTCAGTATAATTGTACAATAATAGCTTTAATGGGATTATTGTGGCATATTCATATATCCATTAATAATAATATTATGAACAATTTATCATAAAATAAATACATTTATATAAAATCTATCTTATGGAAAATTTGTATAAACCAAATAAGAAAAACCTCTCATTCATAATATGGATGAAATGGCAAAATACATTTAAAAATACATTTTCACTGCTAAACCACCAAGCACACAATTTGGCTTTTTTTTATGAAGGCTCTTCAGACAGAGTCTCCGGCCTGAGAAACCTGATGCCAGAAGTATCGAATAAACGTCCCCAACGCCAGACAGCCAGCTCTGATCACTTTACGAGGTCACTGGTTTCCCAGCTTCACGGGGCACCATGTGAAATATTCGACACCCCTCCTCCTGACGCTCCCCTTCACCTGCTCCCTCGGGACGAGCTTATTGTCCTCCAGACACTAAGCCTTCACAATGAGCATGTGGCTGCTTGCAGTTTCCCAGTGGCCTGCCAGGCTTTCCTATTGGCTGCAGACTGTGAGAACCTCCAGCAAACCCAAGACCCACACATTCATATGGAGATGTGGGAGTATAAATAGGAGAAGGAGAGGGACAGTCAGTAGCAGAGCTCAAGCTCCTCTTCAGAGAGACCACAGCAGAGATACAGCCATGGCACCTACTGTCATTGTACCAATGACCTACTCTACAGAGCATCTTCACCTGAGCAATAAGGTAAATTCTAACTCTTAGAATAATTAGAAAATTAAATTCTAATTATTTATCATTTGTCTGTAATGATATCCTTTAGCATTTTGGAATTGTAGATCGGTTTCTAAACTGTCTTCTTTTTTGCCATTCCAGCTGAGAAAGCCTTTGGTGGAGAAACTGCGCAGAGATCGCATCAACAATAGCATTGAGCAAATCAAGACTCTACTTGGCAAGGAGTTCCTGATGCAGCATCCAGACTCCAAGCAGGAGAAAGCTGACATCCTGGAGATGACTGTCCACTTCCTGAAACAGAAGATGCAGCAGCAGCATCCCTCCAACTACTCCAGTGCAGCTGGCGAGGGCTACTCCAGGTGTATGCAGGAAGCTGTCAACTTCCTGTCCCAGTGTGAGGTGAAGACACAGTCCCAGAGAAGACTGCTGAGTCACTTCCTACACAAGCTGCCTTCAGTGGACAAGAGTACCAGAGTCCAACCTCAACCTAGCTCTCCAGTCCATCACAGCAGCAGCAAAGAGAATGCTTCAGGATGCACTGCACTCTGGAGGCCCTGGTAGAGATGTGGACTTTTGAAATGACCAACAGAATTCCTCTGATCAGTCTGTGACTGACATTGACAGTAATTCTAACTATGTAGGGACTGTGTCCTTTATATTTTGCCACTGTAGAAATGTTACGGTTTGCTTTCATAACTAGAAAGTGTATTCCATGACCAAAAGTGCTATTGTTTTAGACAAATTGTCAATATTCTTACAAAGTGCTTTTATTTTAAAAGCTCTTAGTCTGGTGACATAACATACTGTGTATATATTTTATACACCAAGTTGTTACCTGAATTTATAATTCACTTTTTTGTGGGTCCCATTATGAACTGTTATAACTTCTATGAAGTTTTGCATTTATCTAGCGGTTCAACAAGAATTTAATGTATAACAGAAAATATTTCTGTTCCACATCTCAGTTTTTTGAGATAATAGAAAATTACATGTGTATTCATGTCTGTATAACATTTTTGTTGCTATGTTTTAATAGCAGTATGTACTCTTTTTGAGTTACAATATGTCCTACCCTCTCTATTTTGAGAGCATTGTGTTTCATGTGGAAACATTTGCAAAGAAACTGTGTTGATGTTCTTGATATTCAAGATTTCAGTAAAATATTATATTGAATTTGAAAGCTTTAATTGCTTTTGGACAATAAATACGAAAGACATATCATAAAAAATGCTTTGAGTCTCTGTCTAATTATCTACAAAGCTGACATCACATCTTTGTGTAATAATTATAATAAGATACATTCACTTCACACATGAACAGAGAACAGTCAGTAACATGGAAGTGGCTTCACCATTACACAGGTAGCCTGTAGGAGGTCAGTCTCAGCATCAGAATAACAGCAACATCTTCTCATGTAAACTATGAATATTCACAAAAAGATTCTTTTCCCTTTCTTGAATGTGTAGGAATGCAATCATAGTCAAATGAAACTATAATTATATATAAATTGGAGGAGTGGACATCTGACGTGCAATAGATTTTGAGGTGAGATGAACTGTGGCTATTTACTTTCTGAAGTGAACAGAGGATGCAATGACCATGAATGAGCATTATCATGTTGGTCAAGTAAGTTAACATCATCTGTTCCCATGTGCTTTCTGTACTTATGCCTCTCCACTTGTGCACCTTAGCTGGTTTAGCGCATTGTATTTATTAAAAATTTTATTTTAAAAGTTTCTTTACCACACATTCCATTTCAGACTGTATATTTTCTTATTATGCGCTTTCTCCTCTTTGTATTGTTATTGTGTTGTATAGTTATTGTGTTTGTCCTACATGTCATGCTGCAACTGCAAGTGACTTTCCAAGCTTTGGATCAATAAAGTACATCTACCTATCTATCTATCTATCTATCTATCTATTTATCTGTCTATCTAAATAAAATATGGCAGCAAATAGTTTGGATGTTTTTAGGGATTAAAGACCTCTTATTATATACACTGGGTAGTCCCGTGACGCTGTTGACAGAGAGCTCCATTAGCATTTAACTGGGCACACGTCTATTGTCCAGGGAGCATTTTATCAGTTTGTCTGAATGGGCAGAGTGTGGGAAAGCTCCTGAGAGAGCAATCCCAGTCCTAGTGTCTTTCACGTCATAAACAGACCATAAGGCCTCTGTTTGGCCCCACACATGCCTTGAGAAAGTGACTTTGATACTAAGAGGAGTGTGCAACTTTCAAGAAGTGTAGTGTGAAACAAACCCTGTACACACTGCTATCCATGCTGCCCTCAACACTCTTGCACTTTATATTTTGTACCTTACATACTGTGTGTGTGTGTGTGTGCGCGCGTATGTGCGTGTTTTAGTTAAATTGCACATTGGTGTCTGGTAAAATGCTATTTCAATCCTCTTTGTAATGCTTGTTACATAGTGAATTGACAATAAAGTACACTTTGACTTTGACTTTTGACTTTGAAATTGTAAATTGTAATTGTGAATTTGTGATTTTGGGCAATTCAGTACTGTATGCATATGTGTTGTGGTACATGTCATACATGTCTATTTCTATATAAAACCTCGACTATAGCTCATGCTTTCTATTCTAAATGTGATCACGTGAGTGAGTTTGTGTAAAACTTCAAAGTGGTGGCAATCAGTCAGTGACTCACGATCCAATACGTCTGCCTCAGTTTTAGTGCCATAAGCTCTGTCTTTCACCTACAGTCTTTGTACTACACACACACAAACACACACACACACACACACACACACACACACACACACACACACACACACACACACCCCTCCACCTGCTGCTCTAATCGCTGCTCATTGTCCCTTGAGACAAACTCACTTCACTGGACATGTGGCAGGTCTCCATTACTCATTGTCATCCCACGCTTTCCCATTGGCTGCAGACTGTGAGAACCTCCAGCAAACCCAAGACCCACACATTCATATGGAGATGTGGGAGTATAAAGAGGAAAAGGAGAGGGACAGTCAGTAGCAGAGCTCAGGCTCCTCTTCAGAGAGACCACAGCAGAGATATAGCCATGGCACCTACTGTCATTGTACCAATGACCTACTCTACAGAGCATCTTCACCTGAGCAATAAGGTAAATACAAACTACTTGTTTTTCTTATTTATCAGTGACATCTTTGTAAAGACCTTTTTGAATGTAAGATCATTATCTAAATTGTCTCCACTTTTTGTCATTGTAGCTGAGAAAGCCTTTGGTGGAGAAACTGCGCAGAGATCGCATCAACAACAGCATTGAGCAGCTCAAGACTCTACTGGGCCAGGAGTTCCTAAAGCAGCATCCAGACTCCAAGCAGGAGAAAGCTGACATCCTGGAGATGACTGTCCACTTCATGAAACAGAAGCAACTGCAGCAGTCTTCCTGCTCCACTGCAGCCAATGAGGGCTACTCCAGGTGTATGCAGGAAGCTATCAGCTTCCTGTCCCAGTGTGAGGTGAAGACACAGTCCCAGAGAAGACTGATGACTCACTTCCTACACAAGCTGCCTTCAGTGGACAAGAGCACCAGAGTCCAGTCTCAACCTGGCTCTCCAGTCCACAACAGCAGCAGCAAAGAGAAGACTTCAGGTTGCATCGCACTCTGGAGGCCATGGTAGAGCCATGTGGACTCTCTTACTGACCAACAGAATTCCTCTGATCAGTCTGTGACTGACATGGACAGTAATTCTAACTATGTAGGGACTGTGTCCTTTATATTTTGCCACTGTATTCATTACATTCATTAATGGAAAGTTTGTCAGGAAGAAATGGTGACCTTTTCAAATTGAGAATGCCTTACAACATTCTTGCTCACTATTCCATATTGTTTTGGGGTAAGAATGAGGGCCTGTGTTGTATCAACATGCAACAATCCTTAACTTTAACTCTGTCACTGACCACTGTAATTATAACTTCTATGAAGTTGTGCGTATATCCACAAAGATTAAAGGTGTTACTTGTTAAGAGAATATAATTATGCAATATGCAGTAGGATACCAGACAGTAACCTATGTTTTTTGAGAGGCATAAAAGTTACATGTTTTTATGTCTTTTTTGTTTTTATTTAAGTTTTTTATGTTAATGGACTTTGTTATGAGTACTACGCACTCTGTCGAGTTGCTTTATATCCTTCTCTCTCATGTTTGAGAGCAATGTGTTTCATCTGGAAACAAACAAAGTTTCTTGATATTCAAGACTGTGATACATTATTGATTTAAATGAAGAGATTTTGTTGCTTTTGGACAATAAATATAAAAGACAAATCACACTAAATGTCTCAATGGATTATTTTTTAAATATCTAAGTTTTTGTTCAGAGAGAACACCCATTCTGACCATCTGAAACAACATCTGAAATGAATTCAGTGGAACTTTTAGGGGATCTAAACAGCAAAACGGCAAGGTAGGTCATAGCCTGCCGACCTGATAAAACCATAATTAACTCACCAAAATAATCAAAGTGTTGCAGTGAGCACATTTACATACTGTAGGCCTATATATATTTTTTTTTAAAAGGGGGAGGGGGCTACAGTCTACACATGCCAAATTTGTAAAATTTATTCATATGTCAACATGTCAGTTTTGTGACAGATTCTGCTTATTTATGACGTGATATTTTAATGTTATTGCAGGGAACATGACTATGTTAACCCACCTAGACCTGTATAGTTGGACCTTCATTGTTCATCATTGTCCAAACATTTAGTAGGGTAAAAAATTGGGACAATAGGGTCAGAGTGCACCCCCCACACCTCTTAACAAAACAAACTTCTTTTGCATGCTCTATGCATGCTGAATGTTAAAAGTGAAAATTTTGGGATTCATTACCTGTTTTAGCCATGCATGCCCATTGAAAACAATGGTTTTCAAATGGCATGGCTGAAACAGGTAGTTTTGGCATGCGGCCTATTTGGTTTAAGAACGGAAAAGTCTCCATACATGTAAGGTCTTACAGCTCATGATCACAGACTCTGAATACAACGACACAGAATGTTTAATGTACTGTGATTAATCCACTGATGATTTTTAACCGTTCATATAAAAAAAGTAAGATTCCCTAGAAATGCTCTCAGTGTCACCTAAAACTAAATCATAAATTGTTCAGTCATCCTCATCAAAGGTGCCTTACACTACACTACACTGTGTTAACAGAACTGAGGTAGCAGGTGGAGGTATGACAAAGAGGAGATGAGCTATGGAGAAGCTATATCAGTAAGGGAGTGTTTTGAAATCAGATTACTGAATCATCATAAATTCAATGCATTCAATACATTTAATTGTGAAATGATTCCTTGAAATATTATGTTTATATTTGTATTCCGTATTTATTGCCCAAAAGCAATAACATTTTTCACATTTCAAACACATTTGTACCAAAATCTTGAATATCAAGATGTGTAAAACTGGAGTTTAGAAATAAAATATAAGGTTTCCAAATAAATTGGATGTTGTTACTCAAAATCAGTCAAATGAAATAGAAAGTCATATTCAACACCTGACAACAGATGCAATTTAAGTACTTTATAGATACATTCTCTAACTCAGAATATTTAATAGTTATTTCTCTAAATAACTTCATGGAAGTTATACATTTTAAATTTGTATACACTCAGACAGATATGTGTTACAATTGCATAGTCTATGGAAGACATGAATATCTTGTAATATGTGTAAAATTGATGAAAATGTTTTGGTAGTGGTGGAATATAAGGGGCACAGACCCTACACAGTTAGAATTGCTGTACATATCAGTCACAGACTGATCAGAGGAATTCTGTTGGTCAACATTTCAAAAGTCCACGTCTCTACCAGGGTCTCCAGAGTGCAGCTCAGTCTGAAGTCTTCTCTTTGCTGCTACTGTGGTATCTGGAGAGCTGGGTTGAAGCTGGAATCTGGTGCTCTTGTCCACTGAAGGCAGCTTGTGTAGGAAGTGAGTCATCAGCACCTCACACTGTGACGGGAAGTTGACAGCTTCTTGCATACACCTGGAGTAGCCTTTATTGGTTGCAGTGGAGCAGGAGGGATGCTGCTGTTGCTTCTGATTCAGGATGAGAACAGTCATCTCCAGGATGTCAGCTTTCTCCTGCTTGGAGTTTGGATGCTGCCTCAAGAACTCTTCAATGCTGTTGTTGGGGCGATCTCTGCGCAGTTTCTGCACCAAAGGCTTTCTCAGCTGGAACGACAAGAGAGGAGCTAGTTTAGACACAGATCCATGATACCGAGATCAAATATACAATTACAGATAGATAAGAAAGAAATTACTTGTATTGAGTTAAAGAGTTAGTATTTACCTTATTGTTCAATGGAAGATGCTCTGTAGAGTAGGTCATTGGTACAATGACAGTAGGTGCCATGGCTGTATCTCTGCTGTGGTCTCTTTGAAGAGGAGCTGGAGCTCTGCTACTGACTGTCCCTCTCCTTCTCCTGTTTATACTCCCTCATCTCCATATGAATGTGTGGGTCTTGGGTTTGCTGGAGGTTCTCACAGTCTGCAGCCAATGGGAATGGGAAAGTCTTGGATGGCAATGAGCAATAGAGACCTGCCACATGTCCAGTGAAGTGAGTGTCTCAAGGGACAATCGACAGCAACTGGAGCAGCAGGTGGAGGGGTGCGTGTAAAATGTGGTTGAGTGGCAGTAGCACAGACAGTGACAGTGTAGTAGGGGAAAAGAGCATACTGTACAGAAGATAAAGTATAACTTTACCATTTTGAGTCATGTAGTACACTAAATATAGGACTACTCAATGTGCTAATTCACATCAAATTTGTAAATGAAGATGACTGAAACTCAATTTGTCTCCAAAGTGTGTACGAATAATAGAAACATACTGAGGAAATACTGGTACACTGTCAATAACCCAAAAACACACTTTTGGAAGTTACAGTTCTGCTGCATTGGACATACATATGGACAAATCTTGCACACGGTTTATCAAAGTCACTTTCCAAAGACTTGTGCTGGGTGAAACAGAGGCCTTATGGTGTGTTTATGACGTGAAAGACACTGGGACTGGGATTGCTCTCTCAGGAGCTTTCCCACACTCTGCCCATTCAGACAAAGAGATAAAATGCTCCCTGGACAATAGACGTGTGCCTAGTTAAATGCTAATGGAGCTCACTGTCAACAACGTCACAAGAGGCCCCTGCTTACAGAATGGGTAATAAGCAGTGTTTAATCCCCACAACACTCCCAAATATTTTCCTGTGATTTTCCATCATGTGACCACTGAAGTGAAATAACAGTTCATGTCTGAAATCACAAACTACAAATATCTGCTGAGTAGAACTTCATTTGAATGGCATTACAAAGAACACCTATATAGTCTATAATGACCCAGAAAAGAGATAGTGAAAATTTTCTTTGCTTTTGAAAGGCTAATTATCCTTAATTGTTCAAAATACAGAAACATGACCATGAATGAGAATTTTTATATGAACTCAGCTGACCTATTTCAGTTAAAGGATTTGCTGTTGGATGTATGGTGAATAGCAATGACTTTCATTCACTGTTTATGATGCCACAGTGAAATACCAAAATAATGGATCTTTGCATGACTTTGCTGTAATGTCACTTTCACATCAGACATTACTGGGTATGGATGGAGGTATTTAGAACATGCACTTTGAAAAAGAATGTGCAAAAACACAGTGGAAGAGTAGATCTGATTTGTCTTTCGTATTTATTGTCCAAGAGCAACGAAAGCTCTTCAGTTTGATTCAAAATAGCATACAGTACTCTTGAATATCAAGAAAGAACGCAGTTCATTTCTAAAAGTTTCCACATGAAACACAGTTATCTCAAATAGAGATTATAGCGATGTAATGTAACTCAAAACAGAGTGTATACTGCTAATTAACATAGCAAGCAAAATCAGTCAACATATTCAAAAATATGCTATTATCTAGTATCTCAAGAAACTGAGACATGACATTCATGCATCCCACTGAATACAGTGTTTAAAAAATCTTTCATTCAACATCTTAATCCATGTCGACAATTGTAGAACTTATAACTTCACAGAAGTTAGGCATGCGGAGGCTTAATAATAGTTTACCTGAGTAAAACAACTATCAGTTACATTTTCCATAAAAGAAAAATCTTGTCCTGTCAAAATAAGATAACACAGTATATCTTCTAAGGAACTTTAAACCTTGGCAATGTGCCCAATGAATATAGTTTTCTGCCATGAAACCGATGGTCCACCAATAAAGTGAACTATAATACTTTTGCATGTGCAAAATGAGAGGGACACAGCCCCTACATAGTTAGAATTACTGTCCATGTCAGTCACAGACTGATCAGAGGAATTCTGTTGGTCAGTAAGAGAGTCCACATGGCTCTACCAGGGCCTCCAGAGTGCAGTGCAGCCAGAAGTCTTCTCTTTGCTGCTGCTGTCGTGGACTGGAGAGCTGGGTTGAGGCTGGACTCTGGTACTCTTGTCCACTGAAGGCAGCTTGTGTAGGAAGTGAGTCATCAGTCTTCTCTGGGACTGTGTCTTCACCTCACACTGGGACAGGAAGCTGATAGCTTCTTGCATACACCTGGAGTAGCCCTCACTGGCTGCAGTGGAGCAGGAAGACTGCTGCAGTTGTTTCTGTTTCATGAAGTGGACAGTCATCTCCAGGATGTCAGCTTTCTCCTGCTTGGAGTCTGGATGCTGTCTCAGGAACTCCTGGCCCAGTAGAGTCTTGAGCTGCTCAATGCTGTTGTTGATGCGATCTCTGCGCAGTTTCTCCACCAAAGGCTTTCTCAGCTACAATGACAAAAAGTGGAGACAATTTAGATAATGATCTTACATTCAAAAAGGTCTTTACAAAGATGTCACTGATACATAAGAAAAACAAGTAGTTTGTATTTACCTTATTGCTCAGGTGAAGATGCTCTGTAGAGTAGGTCATTGGTACAATGACAGTAGGTGCCATGGCTGTATCTCTGCTGTGGTCTCTCTGAAGAGGAGCTGGAGCTCTGCTACTGACTGTTCCTCTCCTTCTCCTATTTATACTCCCACATCTCCATATGAATGTGTGGGTCTTGGGTTTGCTGGAGGTTCTCACAGTCTGCAGCCAATGGGAAAGCCTGGGATGACAATGAGCAATGGAGACCTGCCACATGTCCAATGAAGTGAGTTAGTCTCAGGGGACAATGAACAGCGATTAGAGCAGCAGGTGGAGGGGTTTGTGAGAGAGTGTGTGTGTGTGTGTCTGTGTTTGTGTGTGTGTGTGCTTTAGTGTTTGTGTGTCTGTGTGAGTGTTGCAGCGAGTTGGACACAGTAGGAGAAAGAAATAGGTTACTGTTTCATCTTCAATGCACCACTCCTGCCTAATGCGATATTTAGAGGTTTCGGCAAACTTGAGTATGAAATGAGATAATGTATGATCAGATTTCAAATGTAATGCCAATTAGTAAGTATGTGAATATAATGTGAATTAGTATGTATGAGATTGATATAAACAATTAAACACATTATTGAAATATATTAATTTTGCTAAATTTCATAGTTCAATTTTATTTCAAAGGGAGTACAGATATCTTCATCATGAGTTGGCCTACTTTTCCATGGCTTGTACTAGGCCAAACACCGGCCTTATGTTAGGAGTTTATGACATGAAAGACACTGGGACTGGGACAGCTCTCCTAGGAGCTTTCCCACACTCTGCCCATTCAGACAAACTGATAAAATGCTCCCTGGACAATAGACGTGTGCCTAGTTAAATGCTAATGGAGCTCTCTGTCAACAACGTCACAAGAGCCCCCTGCCCACAGAGGAGGTAATAAGTGACATTGAATCCTTACAACACACCCAAATATTTTGTCTTCATTAGCATGTAGCATTTTCTCTAAAAATTAACAACTAAGATTATAAACCCTACCACAGAATTGTTAAAAAAAATGGTATGAACCGTTTTGAAGTCCCCCCCAACACACACACTTGACTAAGATAGGCTGCACCAAACAGTTACCACCAACATTGTTGTATGTCAATACAGAGTGCTTTCACAACACAAAAAACCCTTACCTATGCATGAATGGCACAGATGAGTTTTTTTATGGAGCATTTAGCCTATGTAACCTAATTGTGTCCATAATAATGGTGTCTTGTAGACTGTGTGACAGTACAGTTCAGATGCCTTTATATGTCTAGCACTTTCCCATTCTAATACAACTTGACTTGTTTATTTACCAGTAACTGGTCATTACTTTAAACACTACTCATTACCCCCTCTGAACGCAGGGGGCTCTTGTGAGGCTACAGGCTTTAGAGCTGAATTAGCATTTAATGAGGCACACGTCTATTGTCCAGGGACCATTTTATCTGTTTGTCTGAGTGGGCAGAGTGTGGGAAAGCTCCTGCGAGAGCAGTCCCAGTCCCAGTGTCATTAACACACCCTAAGGCCTATGTGTTAGACAGTTGTCATAAAGGGAAGGTCTTTGATGTTGGTGAACATAATGTCAACTTTTAATTTGTCCAAGTAAAGTAAAAAAATATTTTTAGTCATTTTAAGAATATGGATTTCATTAATCATTCAGTTTATTGCCATACATGACATACAGTTCTATCTGCCAATATATGAACCTTGGTTTCATTGAAAGTGGTAAAAATATTAAATATACAATATGTTTTTGCAATGTTATATGCACATGTAATTCACATTCTAAGATCTACGGTGCCTTCACACACATACACCTATGCTCTCTCTCTCTCTCTCTCTCACACACACACACACTCACACATCCATGTACACCCTTTCACTTGCTGCCCTAATCACTGCTCATTGTCCCTTGAGACAAACTCACTTCACTGGACATGTGGCAGGTCTCCATTACTCATTGTCATCCCACGCTTTCCCATTGGCTGCAGACTGTGAGAACCTCCAGCAAACCCAAGACCCACACATTCATATGGAGATGTGGGAGTATAAATAGGAGAAGGAGAGGGACAGTCAGTAGCAGAGCTCAAGCTCCTCTTCAGAGAGACCACAGCAGAGATACAGCCATGGCACCTACTGTCATTGTACCAATGACCTACTCTACAGAGCATCTTCACCTGAACAATAAGGTAAATACAAACTACTTGTTTTTCTTATGTATCAGTGACATCTTTGTAAAGACCTTTTTGAATGTAAGATCATTATCTAAATTGTCTCCACTTTTTGTCATTGTAGCTGAGAAAGCCTTTGGTGGAGAAACTGCGCAGAGATCGCATCAACAACAGCATTGAGCAGCTCAAGACTCTACTGGGCCAGGAGTTCCTGAAACAGCATCCAGACTCCAAGCAGGAGAAAGCTGACATCCTGGAGATGACTGTCCACTTCATGAAACAACAGCATTCTTCCTGTTCCACTGCAGCTAGTGAGGGCTACTCCAGGTGTATGCAGGAAGCTATCAACTTCCTGACCCAGTGTGAGGTGCAGACACAGTCCCAGAGAAGACTGCTGAGTCACTTCCTACACAAGCTGCCTTCAGTGGACAAGAGTACCAGAGTCCAACCTCAACCTAGCTCTCCAGTCCACCACAGCAGCAGCAAAGAGAAGACTTCAGGCTGCACTGCACTCTGGAGGCCATGGTAGAGCCGTGTGGACTCTCTTACCAACCAACAGAATTCCTCTGATCAGTCTGTGACTGACATGGACAGTAATTCTAACTATGTAGGGACTATGTCCCTGTCATTTTGCACATGTAAAAGTATTATAGTTCTCTTTATTGATGGACCATCGGCTTCATGGCAGAAATTTTTATTCATTTGGCACATTGCCAGGGTTTAACGTTCCTTATAAGATATACTGTGTTATCTTATTTTGACAGAACAAGATTTTTCTTTTATGGAAAATGTAACCGAGAGTTGTTTTACTCACGTAAACTATTAAGCCTCCTCATGCCTAACTTCTGTGAAGTTACAAGTTATACATTTGTCCACATGGATTAAGATGTTGAATGAAAGATTTTTTAAACACTGTATTCAGTGGGATGCATGAATGTCATGTCTCAGTTTCTTGAGATACTAGATAATAACATATTTTTGCATATGTTGACTGATTTTGCTTGCTATGTTAATTAGCAGTATACACTCTGTTTTGAGTTACATTACATATCTGTAATCTCTATTTGAGATAACTGTGTTTCATGTGGAAACATTTAGAAATGAATTCTTGATCTGTCTTGTTCTTTCTTGATATTCAAGAGTGCTGTAGTGTATGCTACTTTTTGAAACTGAAGAGCTTTCGTTGCTTTTGGACAATAAATACGAAAGACAAATCAGACAAAACGTTTCACTGTGTTTCTGCACATTCATTTTCAAAGTATATTTGCAAAATTCCTCCATACAAATATAGTAATGTCTGATGTGGAGGTGACATCATAACTTCATGCAAACATCAAATATTTTTGGTATTTCACTTTGGCATCATGATGATAGTAAAACTGAATTTTATATACCTGTAACTTCAAATTTCATTGTCTCTTTGTCTTCTACATTATACTCATATACTCATTATACTAATATTAAAACAATCAATTGAACGTTAAGATGTAAAAATCTGTAACAGGCTGTATAGACTCCTGGGAAATGAAAGGTTTTGAGGTGAATTAAATGTTACTTTCTAAGGTAAAAAGTGAATAAAGTCATTGTTTATTCAGTAGACATCATAAACAATGCATCCTAAAACTGAAGTAGGTCCTCTCTGAGTTCTCATAAAAATTCTCATTCACTGTCTTATGTTAATGTATTTTAATGATTATGAGTAATATAATCTGTCAAGAGTGAAGCAAATGTTCATATCTTATGTCTGGGTCATTATCAGATAGTCTAGATGTTCTCTGGAGTGCCATTCACATCAAGGTCTACTCAGTGGATATTTGGAATTTGCGATTTCAGACATGAACTGTGTTATTTCACTTCAATTGTCACATGATGGGAAATCACCGGGAAATATTTGGGAATGTTGTGGGTATCACACACCACTTATTACCTCCTCTGTAAGCAGGGGGCTCTTGTGACGTTATTGACAGAGAGCTCCATTAGCATTTAACTAGGCACACGTCTATTGTCCAGGGAGCATTTTATCCGTTTGTCTGAATGGGCAGAGTGTGGGAAAGCTCCTGAGAGAGCTGTCCCAGTCCCAGTGTCTTTCATGTCATAAACACACCATAGGGCCTGTGCTTCACCCAGCACAGGCCTTGAACGAAACTTTGATATTAAAGTGTTTATGCTGTTTTTCTACTAATGAAGTGATACTGATATATAAACCATTTGGTGTTCAAAAGTCATAAGACATGTATAGATATAAGATCCTTTAAGAATGTATTAGTTTTACCAGCGCTACTCACTAAAATTAACAATGAATGGTGGGGAACCTTCAGTATCACATTTTGAGAGATATGTTTGTACAAACACTAACATATATTTTCATATACAGTGTCTGTTCCTCTGTGTCATGTAATAGGTACACACCCACTCTCACACTCTCACAAACCCCTCCACCTGCTGCTCTAATCGCTGATCATTGTCCCTTGAGACAAACCCACTTCACTGGACATGTGGCAGGTCTCAATTGCTCATTGTCTCATTGCCAGGCTTTTCCATTGGCTGCAGATTGTGAGAACCTCCAGCAAACCCAAGACCCACACATTCATATGGAGATGTGGGAGTATAAATAGGAGAAGGAGAGGGACAGACAGTAGTAGAGCTCAAACTCCTCTTCAGAGAGACCACAGCAGAGATACAGCCATGGCACCTACTGTCACTGTACCGATGACCTACTCTACAAAGCATCTTCCACTGAACAATAAGGTAAATTCAAACTAATTACAAATCATTTTTATCTATCTGTAGTTGTATATTCTTGAGCATTTTGGAATAGAAGATCAGTGTCTAAACAGTCTCCTTATGTCATTCCAGGTGAGAAAGCCTTTGGTGGAGAAAATGCGCAGAGATCGCATCAACAACAGCATTGAACAGATCAAGACTCTACTTGGTCGAGAATTCCTGAGACATCATCCTGATTCCAAGCAGGAGAAAGCTGACATCCTGGAGATGACTGTTCTCTTCCTGAATCAGAAGCAACAGCAGCATCCCTCCTGCTCCACTGCAACCAATGAGGGCTACTCCAGGTGTATGCAAGAAGCTGTCAACTTCCTGTCCCAGTGCAAAGTACAGACACAGTCTCAGAGAAGACTGATGAGTCACTTCATACACAGGCTGCCTTCAGTGGACAGGAGTACCAGAGTCCAGTCTCAACCCAGCTCTTCAGTCTGCCACAGCAGCAGCAAAGAGAAGACTTCAGGCTGCACTGCACTCTGGAGGCCCTGGTAGAGCCATGTGGACTCTTTTTAGCTGACCAATAGAATTCAGTATGCCATTCTAAGAATGGTTTCAGCAATTCTCTTTAGATCTTTTGTATTCAAAAGTTATTGCAACTGCCTAATTCAAAAAAAATGTTGTCAATATTTGCCAACGCACTCCTTGAGAAAAATATGCCATGATATTGTTTTTACACATTTTTAATCTGAAACCTTTATCATCAGTCAGTTTTTCCATTGTTTACCAAATACTTTCATTCTATGAGGAATGCATCCATACTTTGCTCATTTTGATGATGTAACTCATATTGGGTTGTTATAATCTTTAGCATGTGTTATGCTGTCTTCACTAAGGCTGTTATATTGCCAAATTATGTTCATACTTTATTCTGTGAATATGACATATTCCATTCATTTTTGGATGGTTTTAAAAAACAGTGCCTTGGATGATGCATTGTATGAATTAATACAGGTTATATAATTCAGCATGTGTACATTGTACATCCACTTCATATTTTCACTGTGCCTTGTGAAAAATAAAATATGCACTTAAATGCAAACACAGATTCCTGGCTTTTGACTTCAGACCAGTATTAATAATACAAAGTTATCATTACAATAACTTTCTTTGGTGGTCACACCATCTAAGCTACTGTTTTCATATGACCTAGAAGTAGCTCTTGGTTGAAGTCATGCCTAGGTTTTTATAATTAGTGCCTGGTAGGCAACATACTCAATTTTGACGTAATTATTATTATATTATACTAATGGACTGTTATTACAAGCCATAATACAGATTTTATTTTACCATTATGTCATCATATCATGTAGGCTCCGTCATGAAGATGAGGGGAAAAAAATGTTAACATATGAACTGTCATAACAGCAATACAAAACCTACAACATTTCTAACTTCATTTGGTCTATATAATATCAGTTTAGTCATTGGTGCACATCTATGCCAAGTCTGCAGTAGTACTGTAGACATATTAATATAACTGGAGTGCATATGCCAACTGACTGGTGAATGCTTAGAATGCCCTATAAACATTTGAGATCCAGATGGTCGTACAATATGTAAGGGCTACACTCTCTACCAGTGAGGGACCAAATACAATAGCTAATGTGATGTGTAACAAGACACACTTCCATTGTTCCTTCATTGAGGACAGAGAATGAACAGACTGTGGGAAACACAGGAGAATCCACTCACAGAAAGCATGGGAAACCTTGGATACCCACAAAAAAGTGGTAGGCTACTAGGAACGTTCCCACACTTAACTGTGGGTGGTTCTTTTTACACTTCAAACAATGACAATAGTGCTGTAAGGACTGCAAACTGTGAAACTGTGAAACTGTTGTGGTGGCAGACCTAAACACAGCAAGGTTTAAAACAGTAGGCTGAGGTGGCAAAAGAAAATGCCTCTTTAGTTTCCAAAAGCTGTTCACTTTGACACACTTCATGAAACAGGTTACTAAGACGAAAAAATCATGTCTGTTTTCTTATTATTGCCTATCTAACTGAAATGATCTCAGTCAGAAAAAATAACGTCGCTGGATCTGTTTCATTCTTCAATAAATGTAGCTGCTGCTAGTGTCGGCTACTGACTGAAATATAGCAGTTTCTGCCTCACAAAATTTTACACACAAAATTAACTGGAATTCCAAATGGTATTCCACTGGTATGGTCGAAATGGTATTCCATCACACTGCTATCTAAGCCTATTGTTAACCAGTAGCCTACTTTTGTGTGGACAAATGTGTCTTGTATCCAGGGGTTGTGCAACTTCTGTCCACCTGCGGTTGTAAAGAACAAGTTTTCCCACACTCGACAACCACACAGAATGGCACACGAGACAATCGCCGACATGACTCAAGCCGATGACCCTTCAATAATGGAGACTGCGTGTCTACGCTCGTGTGAGCGAAGTGTGCAAGGCAGGCGCGACCGTGTGAACTGCAGCCGAGGGAAGAATGTGAAGGAGAGAAAAGGAGGGGTAGCCCACTTGGCCAGACCAGCATAAATTAATCACTTATAAAAAGTCCAAACATGTAGTAGGGCTAGCCTGTTATGTAATTCAGGCTGTAGGCTTCATCTTCAACAGGGCGCAAAACCAGATGTTAAACAGTCCTACCTGCTTAGACCTATAAAGCAAAAATATTGGCTATAGCAACGTTCCTGTAAAGTAATTAGAACAAAGAGTGGAAGTATGTATTGTCGTATGTACATTTTGGGTAAGCCAACGTTACTGACCTCATCAGCAGAGAATGGGCATGCGCCTGGATTTGTAAATTAATTCAACATCAAACACACTTCATTAGTGCTCTGCTGAAATTGTCTACGGAAACGCGCGTGCCACTCGGGGAAGGAAGACGGTGCAATAACTGTGGTAAACAACTGAAGACAAGTCGCGTGCCTTAGTAACACCTCACATGTGAGAGCCTTTGTTCCTGAAAACGTGATCAAAGACCAGCGGATTTTCTCATGTTGTTTCGGTCAGAAGTGTTTCTTCACACCTTTATTCTGAAGAGGTGTGAACGCGAGCCTGTTCTTTTAAGTTGCTGTTGCCCACGTGCCATGTCTTGTTAATGTTGCCAAGATAAAATGGCATTTCCAGTTTATTCTGAAATTTGAAAATTTTTTAACCACCATTTTCCAGTCATTTATATGTAGACTAACTATTTCTTAAAACCATTGCCATGTATTAAGAATGAAAAGCAGTCTTTCTGATCAAAGTGGTTATGTGGACTGTAGAAATAGGCTTCTAATTAGATTGTGTGTGTGTGTGTGTGTGTGTGTGCATGTGTGTTTCTAAAGAGTACATTATGTACATTTGAGTACATGTACGTTATGTTCAGGATGGATTCTCAAAAGTGTGTACAAAAGGTCAGATTGTGTCACTATAAGGCAGTAGCCTGCTCTTTAGAATGTTATTGTTGCATGTCACGGCGTTCTCAGGAGAACAGTTGAGACTTTATAGTAATGCAAAGTTACAGCAAGTTGGTGATACCTTGGGAAACTTTCCCCTGGATTGCACAACTTTAGACCTCCTAACCATAAAAGTTATGTCTCTCTTTGTTGTCCAGACCCAGCCCACTGGAGTGAGAGTGTGGGAAAAGAAGCCCAGCACAAGCCAAATGTCTTTGTAATGGTAATGCCCACCTATAAATACTGTGGAGCTCCTTCAGAGAGTTCCCATTCCTCACTTTGCCACCAGAGAGAACAGAAGACATGGCACCCTACACTGCTGCTCTTCCGACATATCACAGTCTGGATCTGTCAGACAAGAACAGATTCAAAGTAAGTTTTCTCAACCTGAAAAGAATATACTTTGATATATTATCTGGTTGTTTTATGTGCAAGTTTGTTTTGTTAGAGTACAATTCTGACCTATTTTTATCTTTATTTCCCTCAGTTAAGAAAACCTTTAGTGGAGAAGATGCGAAGAGATCGCATCAACAGCTGCATAGACCAGCTCAAGTCTCTATTGGAGAAAGAGTTCCACAGCCAGGACCCAAATGCCAAGCTAGAGAAGGCCGACATCCTGGAGATGACGGTCAGCTTCCTGAAGCAGCAGAGGCAGAGGCAGCTTGGGCCTGTGGTGAGCCAGAGGGACTATAAGGAGGGCTACTCCCAGTGCTGGAGAGAGTCCGTGCAGTTCCTCACCGCCAGCTCCAGCAGAGGGGCGCCCTTCAGGGAACACCACAGCCCTCAGAGAGCTCCCCGGGACCTGTCCTCTTCCTCCTCCTCCTGTTCGTCCTCCTCCTTCTCATCCATGTCATCTCCAGTCATCTCCAAACAGAACTCAGTCAGTGTCATCCACCATGCTGTGAGCAAGAGGCCTGTTTGGAGGCCATGGTAATGATGCTTCAGTGACTGACATGACAAAACCTGAGGGATGTTGTGTGTCTCTCAAAAGTGTTGGAGATGTTTTATTTCCGCTATTATTTATGGTAGTTTGTCTTCATATTGATGGACAGGTACTCTGATATTGTTTGTTAGTGAAAGGACCATATTTATTAAGTGAAGGGCTCCTTTCATTTTTAACATTGGCTCTTATAGTTATGTATTATGTACATGTATAACATTTTCTAAAGTCCATTGAGAATTTCATCTTGTGTTCAAATGGTTGTTAATGGTTGTTTTATATAATGTCTGCATGTTTTGATGACTCCAGTGGAGTCTATGTGTATTTATCAGAGATATGAATTGGTACTGCAAGGCCATTTCAGAGAATATTTCTCTTTGTGCTGAAATGTCCTCGTATCTGACTAGCTAGCTGTTTGTCTGGCTTATTACATCATTGCCGGGCCTGCTTGCTACCGCTGAAACATACCAGACTTAACATCCATGGTGTTGATACGGTCAGCAGTTGCCCATGCCAAGATTGGAAATAAACATCCAATGTGTTAAATCATAATCCAGCATGACACTTCTGATTGTGGAACCAGCTGTTTTTGTTTTGAAGGCCATATCTACTGTTTGAATCTTAATTTGGTTTTATTACATGTTGTGTTGTATAACTGAAGCTCTTATTCACGCTATGTTGATTTTTTAATAAACATTATTCTTTTTAATAACTGGTTTGTGTAAGGATGCTTATTTGTTATGATGCAATATTCAGCCATTGAGAACACAATATCTTTTTGTAATCACCTTCACATTGCACCCGAAACATCTCATTGTCAGATGGGTATATAAAAAAGTCCAGTTTATTGTAAACTACAAGCTTGCAGCTGGAGAATTATCAGTCAGTGTTGTCAGTATTGTCAGTGTTTCATGCATCTGTAGGCCTATACAGTGTGAAAAAGTGTTCATCCTCATTAGGACTACTTCTATGCAAATAACTTTGGATTGGGGACAAATCTTATTAAAATAAAGTTGCAGGCACAGTGTGAGATAATGTAAATAATCTACGCACATTTAAGCATTTATGGTTATTTTTTTAATGATTATACAGATAATTTATGAGTTGTCTGGTCATTTTGCTTTTTTAGCAATGCATTGGATCAACATAACATGACTTAAAATGCAATCCAATCACTCATACCATACAATTGCCTGGACATGTACAATACCCTTGACTGTACTTTATAGTTTACAATGAATCATTCATATAAACAACATATATTATGACAGTGAATGCAAACCACATAAAAATAATGAGGGGCACAATCATGTGCCACAATCTATGTAAATATCACATACATTATATACACCTTTGATTCAAACATTTTGGTAAAAGGCTATTCAAAAATGAGAAATTTTCTCAAAATACATACAAAAACCATACCAAGTTGTAAATTAGAAAAGTATACAATTAACTCCATTGGAGTCAGCTGCTTCAAACATTGAAAAAACAATGCTACTTCTACAAGATAAGGCTATTGTTCACTAGATGTCATAATCACTGTAACAACTTCAGCTAGGAACACTATTATCTTGTGTATGTAAACAAACAAAAAAAACTTTCTATAACATTTGTCCATCAATATGAAGACAAAGCATAACAAATTAGACCAATGGAAATAAAACATCTCCAACACTTTTGAGAGACAAACTACATCCCTCAAGTTTAGCTGTAGTAGTCTGTAGGCATCACTGCCATGGCCTCCAAACAGGCCTCTTGCTCACAGCATGGTGGATGACACTGACTGAGTTCTGTTTGGAGATGACTGGAGATGACATGGATGAGAAGGAGGAGGACGAACAGGAGGAGGAGGAAGAGGACAGGTCCTCGGGAGCTCTCTGAGGGCTGTGGTGTTCCTTGAAGGGCGTCCCTCTGCTGGAGCTGGCGGTGAGGAACTGCACGGACTCTCTCCAGCACTGGGAGTAGCCCTCCTTATAGTCCCTCTGGCTCACCACAGGCCCAAGCTGCCTCTGCCTCTGCTGCTTCAGGAAGCTGACCGTCATCTCCAGGATGTCAGCCTTCTCTAGCTTGGCATTTGGGTCCTGGCTGTGGAACTCTTTCTCCAACAGAGACTTGAGCTGGTCTATGCAGCTGTTGATGCGATCTCTTCGCATCTTCTCCACTAAAGGTTTCCTTAACTGAAAAAAGAAGAACCGTTTGTTAGAAACGGATGCAAGGCTAAAACCGAATGATCAAAGTAATGTGATCCACAACCTGCAAAATACGAACATTTACTGTGGCTTCTGAAACACACTTACTTTTATTCTGTCCTTATCCGAGAGGTTCATGCCATCATATGTAGGCATGGAGAGAGTGGCCGTGTAGGGTGCCATGTCCTCTGTGTGCAGACCTGTTCTCTCTGGCAGATGAGTGAGAAGTGGGTGCCCTCACTGAAGTAAGTCTGTATTTATAGCCTAGCATTACCATTACAAAGCCATGTGGCCTGTCCTGGGCTAGGTTTCCCACACTCTGACACCAGTGGGTTGAATCAATACTCCAGGGGGGGTGGGGTGGGGTGGGGTGGGCTTGGGTTGAGGCTGGTGGTGGAGGATGGGGCCGAAATCAATACTCCTATGGTCAACCGCTATTTGGCTCAATAATGAGAGTGTTCCCATGATCACAGGAGGGACATGCAAGCACAGTGAGATTGCCATCTCCACCTTTGTCTCGGCTTTTGTTTCCCTGCTATTTACTGTTTTATGTCTTATTCTATTTAAAAAATGAATTATTTCTCACATATGTATGTTTATTTAAATAATGAATATGTTCTAATATATTATACAGTAAAAAGTCAGCCACCATATAATACCATATTTCTTTTCCTTTTTCATATTGTAGAGCAGTTTGTTTCTATTTTGTTCTCTCACAATTCTCTTGTGAAGCTGTGTTTTTTTTTTTTTTCGCCCTCTCTACAAAACACACGTTCACCAGCAGCACAGATGTTGTTTTTGGAGTAATGTTGATTAAACACAATTATCCAGCCGCTCCTCCTAGGACACACGCCCGTTGTCCCTCCCCTCTGGGAGCGTTACGCAGTGAATAGAGGGCTGGTGTGGGAAACGCATCCGTCGACCAACTCACACGTTCCCGAGTCAATGGAGTTGACCTCCCTGACAACAAAAGCCCCTTTTATCGGCTCCACTGGCTCCCACTCTTGATTGTGTGTGTGTGTGTGCGTGTGTGTATGTGTGTATGGGGGTGGGTGGGGTGATGGTGGTTAAGATGAAAAGAAAGAAAGGAAAGAGGGAGGAGCTGGGGTGGTGTTTTGCAGACCATTACTTAAAGTCATGTTACATGTATTTTTCATGTAAAAATAACCATACACAAAAAGTCATGACTGCATGATATATGATTTTTTATTATTATTTGTTGAGGTCACACATTATACTACAGATAAAAAAAACAATGAACAACAACAGGATTTTGGACATCTGTTTGGAGCCTAGTTATATTGCTAGATTTGCCCAGCTGCTTCATTAAACCCTTTTCTCAGGTTTCCCTATTATTTCAAGCATGGGCACACATGCCCGGGCAAATGCCCTCTAAAAACCTCATCCATGCCAGCAAACTGCTTTCAGGCCTACCCACATAACTGCCACCTTTTCTTCTACAGAAGAAGAGGGCATATGCCCAACAGACTTAGGAGAAAAGACATTCACGTAGCCAGCTGCTACTCAGACTTGTGTTTCCTTTTCTGTCTATGCAACAGATAAAGCTTGTTTTGACCAAATCTTTTATGTTCTTGCTAATCGAGCAGGTTCAGATAATCCCTCTTTGTGATCCTGTTTGAAAGTTTAAAACTGAATGATCAACACCACCAGCACGTTAGACTGTGCCCATTCCCTGTGGGAAGACTTTTATCTGCCTAAACTTTTAAATAGCCTAAACAAAGAAATGAACCTTTAAAATAACCATAGAATAACCACACAATTTTTTGATAGCATATGCTGAATAATGTTGAAGATGCCTTGTTAAGGTGTTCTATTCCATATAACCACTGGAGTGCTCTACAAGACAAACGTGTAAGGCTACAGATCATTTTAAGTTAACAAACATGCTGTTCAAAAAAAGTGGCTTATGTCGGCATAGACATCCTTGTCATTTCTAATTGGACAAATTGAGTTTATGACTGCTCTATTGCTATTTCAAATCAGCATCGTCATTGTTTAGTCATGGTGTACATTTGAATACAGTTTTGAAAGTGAGCAGTGGTATTCATTTGTGTTTTGATTAAGATAATATATACTTTGGGCAGGAAATAGCCACCCAGGATTCCAAGCACACTTATGTGTATAACACCCACATGCATAGCCAGTGCATAGATCTCCCGATTGATACTGTAGAAGGTAACGTATGAGACCCAGGACACCATGTACATCATCAGACAGAAGGTCACGCACTTGGCCTCATTATAATTTGCAGGCAGGTCTTTGCCCATATAGCTAAAACAAAAACAAAGGATGCTTAGTATGATTAAAAAGACCAGCTCTGTGAAGGCTCCAGCAGAGATGGTGTTACTGCACTCCTCTATGGTCTTGTCAAAGTAGAAGTCATGGTCGTGGCTGGGACGTGGAGGGTCCAGAATGATCCGCAGGATAGAGATGAGAAGCTCCAAGGCAGAGATCACAGCGATGACCACCTCGGGGCCGTGGTTCTTGGACCAGGTCTCATAAGACCGGGGCAGCTTGGAGGACCACTTGAAGATACAGACCACCTGGAAGGCTCGAACGGCAATGCAGGACAGGCAGACGGTGATGCCGAATACGAAAAGTGGCTGTTTGAGCAGGCAGCCAAGCTCGCTCGGGTGGCCGAAGTGACAGATGGCACTGGCGGCAGCGGCCATGAGCGACAGCAGCATCACCAGGCACGTCTTGCCACCAGCCGACTTCACCACAGGTGTGCCCAGGTTCAGCAGGAAAACCAGGGCCGTGCCCAGAGTTAGCAGCAGGGTGGCCACCAGCAGCAGGAGCAGGGCAATGCCAAAGGGGTGATCCCAGGGCAGATATATCACTGTCCGGGCCAAGCATATCTCACTCTTTTCCCCTGACCACTGGTCTAACTCACAGTCTTGGCAACTGGTGGCACCTGCGGAAGATATCAGAAATACACTTTCAGATGTAATCAGTTGATAGTTGTATAAAAAGAGTTGACAGTCATAAACAAAATATTAATGTACATTAATAATATTAAACATTCATAATATGACAATAAACACACAGTATAACTATACTAAGACAAGCTTTTCTGTCTCAGAATTTTAGCTTTTCTGTCGATGGCAGTCAAATATATGCACAAAAGATCCTTGTGAATCCATGAAATAGATAGAGATTTTTCATGCTCGCCAGGACATTTGCTTACCAGTTTTGTTGAGGAAAGTGTCAGCTGGACATGCCATGCAGTCAAAGCAGCATTTATGCTGACCTGTTTGAAGCCTCTGGTAGCCTTTAGGACACTCTGGGGAGCACACCGATTCAGGCACCTAAATTTATTATTTTTTTTTTTTAAAAAAGATTTAAGGCATTAATAAACAAGAATGATGAGCATAAGTTAATGAAATTCTGCTCCCTTATACAATCAGTCAAATTTAATATGGTATAGCCCAAGAAAAAGCAAGGAAAACGCATTAAAAAACAAAATTAAAAAGCAAATCTGATCATGCCCTGTGGATTATACTTCCAATGAGTACGCACCATCCCACCGGTCCTCCACGGTATCTGGGTTGAGTCAATCCACAGAGCTGGTGGGTCCGGGCTGTAGTCCCCGACAGTACGCAGCGTCCACTGCTCCCCAACCCACACCCAGGTCACAATGTCATAGCCAGTAGGGGGATCCCCATTCTCATCAAAATACACTGAGGTGTTCCTGACAGAGAACCTGACTTTTTTAAGCATTTTCCAAACCTGTAAAATTCAGCAGAAAACATTAAATATTGCATCAGGTGTCAGACTACAACACACATGAAATGAACCCAAACTCTCAATGATTTACACACCTGCATGCTGTCCTGGTTTGTGTATGTGAAGTTCAAAATACCCCAGACAACCCACAAGCTTTGAAACACTGACTGACCTGCCAAGGTTCTACCTCTGTTTGCTGGCATCCACCTGTGTTACACTTAAGGGTCTTGTGCAGAGCGTGTGCTATGGCGTACACGGCTTTGTACACGTTAAAGGACGAGATGATGTCATAACTTAGCAGCGGGTAGTTCTGAGACGCCATGCTTAAGAGGTCTGTGTTCTGCAGACAGGTGGTGCCCAGGGTCTCGGTGACATTCAAACCGTGGGTATTGTTGAGGATGGAAAGAGATTGCTCCTCAAAATCACTGAAACCAGACAAGGGAGAGTATTTCACAGACACGCCCAGGACAGTCCCGATGGAGCGAATGCCAGGTATCCCTGACACTAACGTCGCCACTGACCAGTCCTCTGTCCCAATCCACACTTTGTCTGTGATGTTCTGTTCGATGACGAAGGGGAAAAAGCCACTCACTTTTCTCTTGCTTGAGAAAACAACTATTGTGT
The DNA here is from genome assembly GCA_015244755.2 of Tenualosa ilisha. Lineage (NCBI taxonomy): Eukaryota > Metazoa > Chordata > Actinopteri > Clupeiformes > Clupeidae > Tenualosa > Tenualosa ilisha. Next base: position 1,134,633 of record PYXC01000178.1, on the reverse strand, counting down.
TCACTTTTGTTTTAATTATGTTTCGGACTATGTCTCTCATGTATTCTTTTGTGTCCTCGCTGTAGTCTGATATAACGCCCTGATAAGCCACACAGATACCGTAGTCTGAGGACTGTTCGGACAAACTCTGCATGCCCTGCAGGCCGTACTCATTGTCACTGCCGAGAAGAGCGATCCAGGTCCAGTTGAATTTGACAAGAATCTGTATCATTGCATTCACCTGGTTTTTGTCACTTGGTATTGTGCGAAAGAAGGCAGGGTACAGGATTTTGTTGCTCAGCATCTCATTTGAAGCTTCATAAGAGATCTAGAAATGAGATTGTGAATTTTCATTCATAGGCATCAGGTAATAACTGGATAAAATAAATAAGTCAAGGAGAAATTAATTAGTTAAAAAGTTGAAGGCCAAGGTAGTCTGGAAAGGCTATTATTAAGAATTAAGATATCCATAAATTCAAAATAAAAAAAAATGTTACTGCATGAGCTTCACAGATCACTCATCAAAGCATAGAAATAACAGAAGAACATTCCAGTGCCTCACCTGTGGTACCAAGTAGGCACCCAGTGTCGCAGCAGGGGTGAAGCTGTAGCTGCTGCTATCAGGTCCAACCACAGCTACTGCCCTCTGCTCCAGTTGCGTCCCATTGGTCTGCTGCACCAGGAGTTCCAGTGTGGCTAAGGTGCTGGCCGGTCGAGAGCACAAGTCGTAGGTCTGATACCCTAATGTGACTCCAGGCAGAAGATCTGGGTTTGTGCCATTGTTGATCTCCTCCACAGCATATCTCAAGGCTTGCAGTAAATGGTAACCATGTTTGTTTGAAAGCCCTCTAAGATGACATTTTACAAAAGATAAGCAGACAGCATCATGTAGTAAGTTAACAATGATTTTACTACTAAGAACAATTTTGGAGTATTAAAAGTTTTGTGTTAATTTCTGTCTAGGACTAGAATATCTGTTTATAATAGACAGAGGAAGCCATCAAGAGTCCATCCAGTCTGCAAGCGTAAAAAGTCATCGACCCCGCGTAAGTACTTACTCTTTGCAGTCTCCCAGATAGGGCTGACTGGGGCCACCAGTGTCTGTATTATGCAGAGGAAACATCCCAGAGATGTAGTAGTCTCCAGTGAACTGGAGTCCCACACTGTCAGCTAGGCTACAGAGGGACAGCCAAAGGGTTGGGGGGATCAACAGAGTTGGCAGGAGCATCACTATACTCATGTTTTCATTTGGGTCTCACGTTTGGTATCTCTGAATGGCATTTATGAACTCTGGGATTCACACCTGGTTACCTCTCTTTCCACACAGATGAGTGAGAACTGATTTGCATCATACATCTCAGGGAGATGAATTTACATAGGCCTATTTGTTAGTCTTACCATGTGGTTTACCTGTTAGAGAAGTAAACTGAATGAACTTAATAGCCCATGTTAAAAGGCCTCTCTACCTCATCTCTGCATTGGTGTGTGGTTGTTGAAAAACGTCCTTAAAAGGGAAATGTATTATCGGTTGCTTTTTGAAATCTAGAAATAAAATGGACATAGATTCAGGAACCTATAACTTCAGTACTCTTTATATATGTATATAATTCATATAATATCATAGAACATTTTTTTAATGATTCCACTATGTACTGCGTTCAACACCAATTACTTGATGACCAGATTTGTTAAAAAGCTGGTAATTGATACTATCATGTCAGATCATGGTATTATCCTCAGGCCATCTGCTAACCAAATGCTGTAATTTGAGCCCCATGTTATTTAGGTTTCTGTTGTGTTACTTCGTGGACGGTCCCCACATGTCACAGCCTCTCTAACCACTAAAGCCTATTTGCCTGATTATGCCTCCATTTTGGAGGCTCTCAAGAAAACAAAAGACCACAATTTCACCCTCCTAAGCTGGCCAGGAGGAAGACAGATGCAAATTCCATGTATTGTGTAATTGTTCCATCGTGACAAACTATCTGAACAAATTACCATAATTCTCCTGTCCAAAGTCCTCTGGAAATTTATGGTGATGGATGCAAATTTCATATATATTCGTACATTCAGTGTTGTTAAACAGTTGGCAAACTCTCAATCTGAAAATGCCAAATGGGAGTTATGACATACTGATTATTTGTTTTTTTGTGTCTGACACATGGTTGTTCTGAACCTGAGTTGTATGATGTCTCACTAACACAGTTCAACCTGATTAATGAAATAGTATTTTTTTTAATTTTGCCTCCTTACATTTCCAAATATCCCATTATTTATATAAATTATATTATATTCATTATTATTTTGCAACTTGTTTACATTTCAACTCCACCATCATTAGATTTCACTGTAAGAAAGAAGCCTGTGCAGAAGATGTACGTATGATGCCCTCTAGTGTCTGTAGGGAGCTCTGACAGGAAAAAAGGTTAAATCGAGGTCTAATTAACTGCAATGTCAGATAAATTATTTTTTTTTTCTCTTTCCAAAGATAATATAATAATATAAATAGTACTTGTAATGCCTTATATTTTATGTTACTTGGATACACCATTCAAGCATTGAAATATTTTAGGATGAATTAGGGAATTATGCATGTTAATAAACTAATACTCTTTTTTATATGTATATATGTTAATATACTAATACACTCACATATATTTTGTGGTGTTTTACTCTTGCCACTTAATAGGCTGGGGAAAAACTAAAAGGAAACACACAGAGAGATTGGAGAAGCAAATAAAATTTTATTAAAACCCTGACAAACAGACAAAAAAGTGGAGATACCTTGTCTCCTTGAGAGGATAAACTCTTCCAAAGACATTCTCTTTTCAAAACAATCACTAAGCCATGCTTTTCCATACTCATCCGTTTAATGTCTGATGCACACATTTATTTAGAATAGGTTTCCCCCTTTTGCTCTCTTTTAGTACACTACAAAGGAAAGACAACTTTCTATTTTTACAGATTTGGAAATAAAATAGTACAGTGTCAAGGACACTTGGTCAAAGATAACACAGCTGAAGACAAAAAATGGAATGGCTAATAATCTTAGAAAATACTCTCAGAGGTTGCTTTATTATCTCCAGTGACCCCGTACCCTGACATTACAGCTGGGTGCAAGCATATACTGCAGAAAGCTGGGCAGCCCTTTTAAAACAATAAATATGCACATGGGATATCTATATGCAACCAGACACCACAAAACAAAATGAGAATCGACAGTTTGCAGTGCTGAGTTCCCTTTTTAAACTGCACCAAAGCCTGATCGCCACAGTGCAGGCAGGCAGATAAGACTGAATGATCAAGATAAGAATAAAAATAAAGACTAAATATAGACACACTGCTGCAGGCACAGGAAATCATTTAAACAGATTTAAATTAACCTACAGTAAAAGGAAAAGGGATCCTTTTTTGAAAGCTCTGTTCATGAAAACAACAGATTGTATTATTTGATTTTTTTCCTATTAAAAAAAATTCTGATGTAAACTAGGTTGCTATAAAAAAATGCAGCTATGACCAGAATGGTTAACTAGCATTAATGCTAAATTATTAGCCATATCCCAGGAAAAACACTAGGATAGGACAAAATACATTATGTGACAACATACTAATTATAACATTCGGAACCATGATTTTATTAAAACTTTTATTCACATTGCTGTGTGAAATAATATGAGCAACACATTCAACAGAAGTAAAGCAATTGTGTTTAGTACACAACCAAATGTGCTACAATGTGCAGAAAATAACATCCATGTAATAAGGCTATATAAGGTGGAGATAGAGGAGTATACTTGGGTATCAGTAGGCACAGAAGGCATAACTTGACATGAATGTCTTCCAGTTCATGTCCAAAAAACCCATAACAGAGAAGTCTACATTTTAAAAAAGGCATTTCTGTTAACAAATGCAGGGAAAAAATCTGCCCGGCAACAAAAGAGACAGAATTACATTGACAGGAAAGTTAGTTTCAAAATAAGGCAAGCTTATTGCATAGTACTCAGTACACAGTGTTACTGTTTCTTTAGTTCAGCAAAGGCAGCCACGCCAGAATGGGTGACACACTGGTGCGGGTCTGAATGCTGAACACATTTGCACACAACAGCATGGACACACCTAGCGCTTCCATGGCAACACGGCTCTAATAGAGCCTTTTTTTGAGAGCATCCCCTGATTATTATTGTTATCTTTTTGTAATTTTGAATCAAGAACATGGTAGGACAGGATTGTCTTGAATGTGTTCTGAATGAAATGTCTTCAAACATTTCAAACCACAGATGACTGGGATGGCTGTGTATCATGTAGTCAAGTGGCCACAGCATATTTCTTTACAGGTGAACAGTTGTGAACAGTTTATGAACAGTGACTTTAACGCTAATGTGTGTTGAGGTGCCAGTATGGCTCAGCATATACTGTGTACACCGAAAGTGAAAAGAATGTCTGCATCATCACTAGATGTTCCCGGCACAGGTGACTCACACCGGTGACACTGGTGACTGAATTCCTCATCTACACTTGTTAGACATTCCTTGTTTATACTGCTGGGCCATACTGGAAAATGCAACCTTAGAGGAATGAATGCTGTGTGTGTGTGTGTGTGTGTGTGTATGTATGTGTGTGTGTGTGTGTGTGTGTATTTGTGTGTATGTGTGCGTGTGTATGTGTGTGCGTGTGTGTGTGTGTATGTGTGTGTGTGTATGTGTGTGTGTATGTGTATGTGTGTGTGTGTATATTTGTGTGTATGTGTGCGCGTGTGTGTGTATGTGTATGTGTGTGTGTGTGTGTATATTTGTGTGTATGTGTGCGTGTGTGTGTGTGTATGTGTGTGTGTGTGTGTGTGTGTGTGTGTGTGTGTGTGTGTGTGCAGCCATGCCATGGCAGTGCGGGTAAGATGGAGCCAGCAGCTGAATCACCCATCTTGTCTGCTTTTAGCCTGCTTTAAAGCCTCTGATTCAATCTGTTCCCACAGAGAGGACTGACTTTATCATTTTTTCAAAGCACCAATACTTGCACTTAGGAGTATTGAACTCCTTTGAAGTCCTGTGAAAAAATAGAGATAAAGGTTTTGGACACAGTTGTAGAACGTGGACATGGACAGAGAAATCAACTGCTCTCCTCAGCTGTTTGTCCCTTTTTCTCATCCTCCTTCTGCGTCTCTGCATCCACCTCTGTCTCTGTCTCTGTTGGTCCACTTTCGCTTTGTTTCTCTTTCTCCGTCACGTCTTCCTCTTCAACACCGTCTTTCGGCGCATCACTCTCGCCACTTGTTTCCTTGTCTCTGTCTCCGTCCCTCTCACTGTCTCTGTCTCTTTCCAGCTCGTCCTGGATCTCGTCGGCGTTCCCTGAGTCACTGCTGGCTACTGAGCTGAATGACGGAGAACTCCTGCAACAACAACAACAATGACCAAATAAACACTAAAGTTACAGTAGTTACAGCACAGTTGCATACTGTCATATTAGTAAGTCTTTCATTAAAAGCCTCACATAATAACTGATATTCCAACCAGGAGTACAGTATGCTTGTTGGGAATAAAATCTTTATGTTAGATACTGATTGTCTCGCTCTCTTATCTTAGCTTTAACTTCTTTTTTCTATCTCAAAGATTATCTGTTGAAATATATATCAATCACAGCATGTGATAGCACACATTTTAGCAATAAAGTAAATGCGGTAGATAAGAAAATAAGAAAATAAGAAAAACCACAGATCTCCTCCTCCTCCACTATGCCCACCTGCCATTGGCACCGTTGGCCCCCGAACCCTTGATGAGTCTCCTGCAGGTCTCCATCTGCACGTCCAGTCCCCGCTTCATGCTACACATCTCCATGTACTCGTGCAGATGCCGGTTCATGTCGTTCTTGGCGGTGGCTAGTTCCAGCTGTCACAGAGTAGGATGAGCGTAGGTGGTTAGAGATAATCTGTTCATGTGTGTGTGTCCCACTCATTTTGTAGACATTTAGCACAGTCATACCATATTGGTCAGGGCCCTTTGGAATAACACATGCATGCTTTGCATTAAAACACTGTTTCACCAGTTAGCCACACTTGCTAGTTCCTGCTGTGCCTAAATTGATGCACATGTGCTGGTTACTTCATGGGAATCCCTCAAAACATATTTATAATCACAGGGTGCTTTGGCAAATCATCTATAACATTAATGAAGACACACACACACACAAACACACACACACATACTCAGTGCACTTCCATCTTTATAAATATTGTTTACTGTCTATGTATTACTTCTGCGCCATGTTCCACCGCCTGAAAGATACTGTGTGTGCGCGCATACTAGTGATACAGCAAGCAATCAAAAGTGTGTGGGTACCTTGTACTTATTAGTTGTACATGCTTGTGTTCTTGTAAGACTATATGGAATGTGCCAGAATGCACTTAGCTGCTCTATGTTATGGCCCCTTGATAGCTGGACACATTAATCTCAGCCCACAACATCTCATTAGACATTACATATGGATCAATGGACCTGCACTCACCTCAATCTGTCCAATGGTCTCCTGGTATTCCTTCTCCCTGTCCTTGAACAGCGTTTCGGTCTCATCAATCAAACTGCCAAGGCTTGCATCATTGGACACCTAGGGAGAAAAATCACTTTTGTTTCTGACAGCAGAACAAAGGTATGCTGTAACCATACAGATGCATCAACAAAAAAAACCTTACTAAACCATGCTAAATTTTCAGGGATTATCTCTAAAAAAAAGTCCAAATCCCAAACCCACTGTTTTAAGATGTTCAGTAAATAACAGTAAAGAATAAAAAATAAATGAGTTACACAGGAAAACGTTTGTGACAAGAAAAAACTATCAACCCTTCACTTCCACAATGACCTGTGTGTTTTTCATCGCAATGAAAACTAGTGGGTGGAGGATAAATGCATGATGCAATATTCAGGAGAACCTGACCTTCAACATAAATAACATTCATACTCTCTCAGTAACTTCATACTCACAGCATCTGGGCCATCTCCATGGCCATTACAGGCAGCGGCTGGGACAGGGGAGTTGTAGTTGCAGAAGTCCTCCCACAACAACAGTGTCTCCTCAGTTTCCTCCCAGGCAAGACTGTCACAGTCATCATCAAAGTCAAATGTCTCCCGCCTGGTAACAAAGGAATTATCTGAGACAGTTCTGCATATCAGGGAAAGAGAAAAATGGAGAGACAGGGAGAACAGGGAGAAAAGGAGGAGAGGAGGCAGAGAGTACACAGAAGGTAGTAACGAGTACAAAGGTTCTTGGACAAAAGAGAACAGAAGAGAACAGGACACAACACCAAAGTAAAGACAAAAACACCACTTGACAAACACGGACACAGGGACAGAAATGGACATGCATGCAATTTCTATAAATAGGTGGAGAGATTAATTGCATGAATAAACATCTGTTGTAAAAAATCAGGGCCAGTAACAGTAGAAATAGGCGTGTTCCTTGATTCTGGACATTGGTCAGAACCAAAATATGCAATTACCTCTCAAGACCACATGGTGGCACTACAATTCTAAAGGTGCACAGATAAGTCATGACTCAAATGAACTCAACTGACCCCCAACAGCCATTGTACATAGCTACCTGGCTTGAGGATGTTGGAACAACTTGTGTGATATCACGACTATCATGTTTTAAACGGATGATTACGGACTGCTATTAAAACACCATCACCTCTTCCTAAAACAAACACCATACAGCACCATGTCTGTAGTAATGTTTATGATGTTTATGCTCTATTCTCAGCGTTAATGTACTCAAAGGTATGTGTCTGTGCAGCTTGTGGACTCACAGCTGGTTGAGCATGCGTTTCATCTCGTCTGTGATGTTGGAGCCAGGCACCTCCTCCTCACACAGAGGGGGCTCCAGCTCAATCTCCGGGACCTCCTCATCAGACGCAGGCTTTGACTCCTTCTTCCTGCACACTACAGCCCCCTGAAACACACACAAGACATACAATGAATCTGAGACAGTTTACAAGATTTTGCACAATCTTTGCCAAAAATTCCAATTGCAAAATCGACTTTGAAATCACATACAGAAATTTTTCATAAGCTTTTCATTAGCAGAAAGCCTACTGCGTAATGACAACAGGGCACACACATCAACAAAATCATATCGAGGAAATTCCTGCCGGCAAGATTTCTGTTTGCTGTTACACAAACATGTGCAATCCCTAGTTTGAGTCAGAAGACAGGATAACCATGGAATATGGTGCAAACATTTTTTTGGACTGGACTTTTGGAGGAGTGCACCTGTAAAGTAAGATAATCCATTCCCAATTCATACACAAACTCACCACTGTCTGGCACAACCGTCTAGAAAAGCTATTTCCCCCCAGTAACCTGTCATGCATCCTTAAGGGATTCTGTTTTAGATCCATCCCTTGTCTCTGCATAATGAGGGTACCTTGTTCTGATCTGACGCCGCTCTAGAGGAGCCAACAGGGAACATCTTGGTCATGTCCTGGGAGTTCCTCTGCTGGGCCACATCACACAGCTTAGCTGTGATGTCAATGCGTCTACAGATGTCCATGTCCACCTTCATCGCCTTCTCCTGGATTTTAGTGTCCAGGTCGGACATTTCCTAATTTTAAAAAAAGTGTGTATTCAATATGAACTAATTGGTTTATACCACTGTAATAAAAGTGTTATTAAAAAATAAAAAGATCTCACAATAAGAAGCTTTACGAGTCAGCAAAATCAGTGTAAAGTTCTTATGAAAAAACTGTTTCACAACCAGGACAAGTACTGTGAAACCACAAGTTGTTTCTTACAGATTACGGTCTGAATAACAACCTCTAAAGTGACAGATTGTTCTTACTCAAGAAGTCAGAAAGTCCTGATTGCAAAAAAAAATGATAGACAAATCACTTAAACATGGGAAAATGACTAAGACATTATCTGTGGCCACTGTCCATGCAATGAACAGACTGTGCCTCACAGACCAAAGCAATAGCATCAGCAGGACACCAAGCAGCAGGTGAAACCACATCAAACACGCTGTCTGCCCCTACAGCACTGTTTGAAAAGCACGTAGCTCTCATCACAAGCCAGATTAGCATGGTTGTGGGTCCTTTGAAACAGCATAGTGAGACAGGACGCTGCGACCGCACACACACACACACCATAGCACCATTATGCCTCGCGGAGAGACATGATGCAGAAGCACATGAAGCCTTACTGTGGGTAGGTGGGGTGCTTGCTCTGCTTGCTAATGTGGAACAGGATTCAGCCAGTTCAGAAATGCTCAATGTCACGTGTGGTGTTGGTGATGTAGGGTATAAAAAAACACAACTTTTGAACAGACACTAAGCAGATAGCTATAAAACCCTCACTGTTTCCCATGGGTGCTGGAACACCCATGCTCAGGGGAGAAGCACATCTGTAAAGTAGTCTAGGATGTACAGCATGAGTCTCCATTGTGCTGGGATGTACTGTGAACTGGTCCACACTAGTTTTGCATTGAATTTTGGGTGGGGGTTGTCAAATGGGTTGAAGCACTGTTGATGTCTTACTTTCAGCTCCACGTTTCTCCTGGCCGTCTCTACTGGACTTAAACGGGGGGCCCTAGCGAGCCATAGCTTTCGCTGTGGGAGATCCTTTAATTAGGAGTGACAACAAATAGACCACATGTATGGTACAACATCCCTTTTACACATGCACATACACAGCCATGATGGGTCAAAGTTGCATAGTTTCACTAAAACAGGTGGAGTAGCGCTGAAGCTCTTTGCCACTTTGTCAAGCTGCTACGGTTCAAGCTTCAAAGAGCCAAACAGATGGCTTTCTTTTCTTTGGAGCTCCAAGCCCAGTGGGAGCTGTAAAGAGTTAAACAGTCATCAGGGCGTGGCTGGAGAACGATAGCTATTCAGTCGAGGGCAAGTGTAGCCCCTTTGCCTGACTCTTTCACTCGGCTCACGGCAACACTGCCCAGGCATTCATACTCTGGCTCATAAACCAGGGAGTGGCTGGTCCACAGCTGTGGTTTATGATGGAGAGAAAGCGGAGCGCGAAGTCCACTGACCACAAATGAACAATAGGCATCTGTGCAGTCTTGGAAGGCTGGGTAATTTTGCTTTTCATTTGTTTATTGCTAATCTTCTCCCATTGACACCAAATGCACTTCAGGCCACCAAACAGGAGACCTGCTGTTATTATTAGCAAAAGCGTCCCTATTCCTGACAACAGTACACCTCCACATGAAATAATTTGCATGTGCAACGGATGCTCTTGGACAAACATTTCAAGCATTCCTGTGTCCCTTTGAGGGAGCGGTGAAACCCTATGCGTATGTTCATGCTGATGCAGAGAGAAAGGAGGATAGGGGGAGGATGAGAGAGAGAGAGAGAGAGTGCAAAGCCTGATCATGTAGGAGGAGGAGAATGATGGTGAGGAAGATGCTCACATCTGACATGAGGCTCTTGAAGACCACCAGTTCTGTTTTGAGACGTTCAACCTTCTCTGTGAGCTCCGTCTGGATGGCCTCTGACTCGTGGGCATTCTGTGGGAGAGCATGAGATGCAGGGCATTATTGAGAGGGATTGACCACAGATCTAAAAAAAAAAAAAAAAAAAAAAGGTCCAGACCATACATTTCCATACATTTGTCAATGGAAGGCTCACTGGCAAATGTATGCTGCCACATAATTCCCTGGTTATCCACAAATGAAAAATATTTTATTTATGTCTTAACTTATTTATTTGTTTCTCACATCAAAAAAAAACAATATAATGTTTTCTCTCTCACATCAACTAGCAGCAACTAAAACCTGCTAAACTAAAAAACTAAACTAAAAAAATGATACCATTTGGTATCATTGATCCAGTTTCTGTGTGGAGACTGGATCGCTATGAGCCACAAATAAAACTGGCCACTTCCTTAAATGCAGTCCAGGAATGCATGGACGTTTAGTGGCCACTCTGAAACGCTTCCCACAGCACTGCTGACCTAGAGGCTGATGAGTGTGGGGGAGCTACAGTAAATTGCATTGAACCACAGTCAGCAGCAGCTACAACAGTGGGGGCAGCATGGCTGTAACTGTAAACACACACAGAGGAGGTAGAGAGGCTGCTTGTCAAGATGCTTCAGAGAGGGTCTGTATGTGCGTGTGACAGTGAACACCTTCCAAGTAAACTGAATCTGTTTCATGTTTCCTCTAAAGTATGTAAAAGTGGCTTGAGCATTCATGTGGGTTACATGAGTTTGCATCCAGAGTGTGGGTGGTTATCGGTTTTGATGCTTGGTAAATATTTGTGTAGTCAAATGAGTTCTAAACATGATATTCTAAACATGTTATAAATATGATGCACTGGTCAAAACTAATGGGCTTATAAGGGTATGTAGTCTGTCAGACATGAGCAATATGCAAAGCAACACATCTGGATTCAAATGAGATTGATGAGAGGTGAATGGATGGATGACTGATGGCTAAAGAGATTGAGTGAGATGGATGGATAGATAAACTCACCTCCTGCAATGTCTCCACCATAGACTCCATCTGCTGCCGTTTCGACAACTCTTCCTCCCATCTGTGACACACACACACACACACCAATCATTTAACATTCAAAACATCCATGAAAAATCTATTCACAAAAACCCTCTTTGATCCAGATTATCAGAAACAATCTGATCACAATTATTTTGTCACATTATTCATTTATTTCATGTACTTCTGTCTAAAACTTTGCTGTGACAGTTTACTTCCCAGTAGCATCTTTTCAGCCAAGTTCAGCATGTATCCCATTTGACACTCTCTACAGACCACATTTCTTTGTGTGTAACAGTGAGTGAATCCTCTGGAAACAGATCAGTGTGCAATGAAATAAATGAGGCAGCTTAGAATTACATGGGAACAGGACACAAATACTCTTTCTCACTCCCTTACTGTGAATGGATACACAAGTCCTTACTCGCAATCACCATGGCAGCATTAACGCACAACAAACCATGTCAGCCACTTCATAAACCTGAAGGGAACTAGGTGTCTTTGAGCCACTACTCAATTCAATTCATTAGAATCGTTCCCTTTTGTCTGGTGTTGTCAGGCTTAAGGTCATGCACTAGACTCCATGTTGTTGTGGCAGTGGTGGCAAGGTCCGTAATTGCAACAGTGATTTAACATGAGCCTCACTGTTGTGTAAGGAAAAGACATCTTTCTCAGTGTGTTCCCTGCTGACTACGTCAGCCCAGAGCCATCCTGGCAACAACCACATGGACAGGATGGTGGGGTCACTTCCTATAAAGAAGTAATACATCACTTCCTCTTCATGGTGGCCGACATCAGTAGACCTGCAGCAGCATTGCATACAGAGCTGACAAATCCAGACGGCTAGCTGTTCTACAGTTGGCCAAGCTGTTCCACTATGTTTTCATTCAACAAAATTGAGTTTTGATACAGTGCCCAGATTTTTCCTTGGGTGCTTAGTCCCATTTTAATAAGCAGCAATATAATAACAAATAATGAAAAAAACAAAGAAACTCTGGCAGACAAAGTTCTTTGCCCAGTAGGGTCTGGATGCACACACTGGAGACTGGTTCACCCTAACTGCTCTGCTAAGTTTATTACTGGAAAAGCTCTATTCATTTCCAGTGGATTACAACTGCTCTTTGATCAGTCTTGAGGAGGCTGCATGTAGGGGGGGGGGGGGGGGGGGGGGTTAGACTGTTAACTAGCACCAAACAAACTTGCCAAGTACCCAAGTAAGCAGATGCTGACAGAAAAGTTAGGGTCACTTTTAAAGCACAGTTAGCCACATTAGCATTCACCTCAGTAGATTAAAAGCTATCCACTGTGAGGCATTGTTAGCTAATGATTTTCAAAATGCTGTGAAGACTGTTTCAAGAGGTACACTTACAAAGTATTAGGTATGGAAATCTGACCAAAGGGTATAATAAAACAGCCAAGGCCAAAAAATAAACATGAGGTAAAGGACTTAGGAGCAGACCACATTTAAATCAGTCAATACACCAATGCTGAAGTCCACTCTACACATTTGGTTTCATGTTGACAAAGCTATCAATTTTACATAGATTACAGAGTTTACATCCCCATTAAAAGAATGCCGGACATTTGAATCCTTAATTATAAACACCTCAACTGACAAAAGCACATTATGTTGTGACACAGACAAAATGGACAAAAAAGGAGAGAGAGGACACAATGTGGACATGTGTGTAGTAGAATTTCCTGCTGAGCTGTGTGAACAGACAAGGGGGGGAGGCAGCAGTTGAGACTCCCTTTGCTTCCGCGGATCAGTGGAGCTGACTAGACAGCCTCTCAAGGTCAGAAGGACATGACGTGACTCCTCTCGTTTTCCCCTACAACACGGACACTGTGTTAAGGACAGAAATGCTCAAAGCAGCCGATCAACCTGACAAGGAATACAAAGCGCTTTCAGAGATGACTATCAAAATACTGGTACAGTAAAAAAACACGTTACAATATGTAAAAATGTGTTAAGTCCTCTCAATCAGTCCTAGTCTAAGCTATGAATCCATTTAGGAATACAGCAGCTATTGAATTCATATGTCATGAGGTAAAAGAAGATGGTATCCTTTTCACCACATCCTATCTTAGCTTCCAATCCCACTAATGTCACCTCACAATGCTTGGGGGAGGGGAGGCTTAGAGAAATGATCCCTTACATCCTGAAAAGCCATTCAAGTAAGTCCTAGAACACTGTGCTATACTAGAGACCACCTAAGTCTTTTCAGGCACACATGCACTCTTTCTGTATCTCAAACAACAAGCTTCACCTATGGGGGACTGGGTGTGAGAGAGAGAGACAGAGAGAGGGGTTGGGGGGCAGATGAATGAATGTCCTGTAGGGTAGGTACATACAATACAATGCTCCTTAGACGTGACTTGTACACAAAAGCTAGCTGGGCTTTTGGAATTGCCCTTCCGTGGAAACTAGAGTAACCTGTACAGAGTAAACTCTCTGGGGAGTCGGGTAACAGAGATCACAAGCACTGAAAATCAGAGGAATGTTGGGTAAACATGAGAAGCTGATTCCCCAGGTCCTGCCTATAGCTACCTAGCACTGATACGTGTAGAATGTTTATGCTGTTGTTTGCACTCAAGGTCATCACATAACCAGCTTAGTCAAAGCTAGCATGTAGCGGTGCATGACCATCTGGTGCATCCAGTCATTAGACACTGAGTAGGTGGAAAATGCATGAGATATGTGTAGCTGCAGTGCATAACTGTTCTTTGCATGAGTTTCCTCCATGACTAAGTGTTGAATTCAGGGGCTTGATGGTGTGACTAAGGCCCATTAAAAACCAGAAGTTACTGGGAAGCATCTGTGTCTTGGGAGCAGGCGAAATCCTTTACAACAGCGTCAATCACTCTGCAAGCATGTCTGGCACATTAGGTCATGATTCCCTAACAACGATGGGCGTGGGAGAACACACACACACACTCACACAAGTCCATGGTTGTTTGGATACATCAGTACACGAAGATGGATGCTTAGCAAACAGATACTTTAAACAAACTATATAAACCACTCCTGGATAGGCTCTCTCAAAATATGACAAGACAGTGATAGAGTCATTCTGAACCATCAACTATTTATTATGGTCTCGCAACAGCCGCTTGCTGACTGACAGCCACGGTAATGATGGCAGAAAGCTAATGGAGGGCCGTTGGGGGCAAAAGGATGCTTTGGAAATGAACTGCCACCACAGTCAAACACTTGAGCTTGTCATGCCTTTGAGTGGGCTCATATATATCACCCTACTAGACTAGAATAATGATAGTCAACGTTGTTTGCTGCAACACACCTGCAAGCTCTGGCACGAGTGTCACACCCTTAAACTGAACTTCAATCTCCTCAATGGATAACCTTTAGGGTTTATTAACAGTGAGTTGCCACAGGGCATTCTAAGACAGGGAGAGTGTGGGTGTATTGTAGAGTACAAAGAATGACAGAGGAAAACAAACAGATCTGGTAATTGTCAAGATAATCCTTGCCTTGGCAGTAGTACAAACTTAAAAGGTCTGAGGAAGACAAAAACAATTACAATGGAGCCAACAGTGCTATAACTGCTTTAATATGGGGCATTACATTATTTTTACACTGTCAATTATGGTTTATATTTAAAGCTGATCATTTCCTTCTGAGGTAGCTACCTACATACTTTGTGTGATCATGTCAACATTGCAGTTTACCACTCTTTCCAACATTTCTGTTCGACATGTTGAACAGAAATGTTGGAAAGAGTGGTAAATTGTATTTCTATGTATGACTGAGCTCACAAAAACAACTTTCTTTATTTTGTTTAAGTCCAGACATTCCTTTTACTGGGAGATAAATGAAACCTCAGAGTTGCTGATGAAGTCATTCTCCTCAGCATAGATCACCAGGCCAAGCCAAGCCAAAAAGCTCCAAAAAACGCCCCCCTGGCATTAAAAAAGACCATTTGGCTTTTCTGAAATAATTCCCATTCAGAGAGAGCGCTTTCAGGCAGAAGCAGTGAAGATGGTTTCGCTAGAGCAGAGGACAGAAGCCACAGTAAATTACACTGCTTTGACTGAGGGAGCTGCCTCTGAGCGCTGTCAAAGGACCACAGCCTTAGCACATGCAAACCAAGCACTCCCTGCACAGACCTACTTAATTTCATTCAGGCTACGCTCGCCAGCCGGTCTCAGCCGGAAATATATGGTGAAGCATAGAACTCTGGCAGTTTTGTTGCCTGGGACTAGCTAGCAGTGATTAACACACATGAGACACAGCTGCAGACTGTGAAGACAGGTGATGGCAAAGTGATAGTGTGTATGATGCCGCATAGTTTCAACTCAAAGTCTCCAGAAACAACTGCTCCACACTGGTACACACAACATCATCAAGTGCTTTACATTCTCCAAACGTAGCTTGAAAACACAGTTCAATAAATGTAAAAAAATTCAGTTTCAGCTCAAGGCAGCAGGCAAGACCATTTTGCAGACCCTTTGGTATTCACTCTCTTGCTTTTCGTCTCTCTCGCTCTGTCACAGACAAAGACACACACATAGCCTCCTGATCGATGAGAAATGAGGGAAACAAAGCACTATCGTCTGATGCAGCTGTTTGCATATTGATGTGGACTGATGTAGACTACACATAGCTGTTAGATATTTTGATAATACTACTACTACTATAGATACTGTAGATATATAAAAAAATATTTAATTCTTTTGAGATTGGTGGATGCTGGATACTACTAGTCAAAGAATCTAGAATGTACCATTCTAGAATCTTTGTTACTAGTAACTAAACAACTAGGTGTAGCAAGGAATTGATTTAAATCTTCACATCAGACCACTCATTACTGTTTTACATGATATGCCGTGTACACCTCACAAAACAATAATTAACATGTTTCATCAAAAGAATACCTCTCTAGATGGTCTGTTTACACCTGTGTTTATGTATGTTTAAATGCAAATGACAGACCAAACCAAAGGGTGCCTATGCATAATCTGGTAATTACAAAACTGCTGGCAGCAAACAGCAATTTCAGTAACCGTTACCGTAAGCACCTCCATAACACCTTTCTGCTGCAAACAGCTTAACAGCTGTAAACATCCCAGAGGTTGTGTGGTGGCGCCGACACCATCCCAAATCACGCGTGATCCCCGCCAGGCCTGTCCCACATCTGCTCTGGAGGCAGCCCCTATCTGGCTCTTATGCAAATGCGTCTCTGCCCATGCTCCATATCTCACTCTGATGGGCAGGAAATGCAGCAACAGACACACTGCAATCATATTAAGAGTGGCCTGTTTGTGCTGGTGTGCAAAGCAAATACAGTGAGCAGCATCAAATAGATTTCTTCTATAACTCAGTGAACAGTGTCGTCAAGCCATCAGGTTCAGCACTGCTGTATCAAACACAAGCAATCAGAATAGCCATTGATATGTCAAACAGCTCTGAAATGGCTGCCTTATCTTGTATCTTGTGTGACAACTTAGATTGTATGTGAACATAGAACAAAAAGAAATTCTTGTGATCTTCGCTGACCTTTGAAGTTCATTCTGTGAAGAGCTTTGCACGCTGTTGCTGAGTGCATACCTCTAAACATTCACATGTTTTTAGACCAGCTCAACATCCGTGTCTGCACTGACCCAGTTTCAACAGAGAGTGCTGACATACATCACGAGAAGACAGGGTGGAAGACGACTCTATCAGGCAGGCAGGCTGCATACTATTGATCTCCCAGATACGAGTCAATCACTTTTATACTACGTCCCTCCTGCGGGTGTTGCCCTGGTCCATTAAGCTGCTGCTGCATGTGTGTTTTCTGAGGCACAACCGAAGAGAGAGAGAGAGAGAGAGAGAGATAGCGAGAGCCCTGGCAGGATGGCGGATCAATATTCCGACATGCAACACCACAGGGTCCTCCGACACACACTCAGACACCACTATAGTCTGGCAAAGGACCAGTTCTGAATGCAGGCATATATTCAGCACTTCCTCATGGGCATAGACATATGATGACCATGTCAAGAGCTGTCAGAGAGCAAATGAAAAGGCAGAAGACAGTGATGTGTTTCTGTGGCTCATGTGATGGGTTGGACTGCCAGAGAGCACACACACAAATCAAACAATATCTGCCATTTTGGATTAGAATGTGTGTGTTAAGTATAATAAATACATTGCCATATTGCACACACAGGGTGTTTGATCATGGTGGGGGATCTTTGCCGCGTGACAGTGACAACCCTGGCAAAAAATACAATGGATGAAATATCAAACACACAAAATTGATCAAAATATTTCACACAGCAGGCAAGATTATTCAAATAAGTAGCTGCCGTTTATGCAGGTCACAAATCACTGTCAGTGAGATTAGTGTGATGGTTGTTCATCAAGGTGAGGAATGCCTGTGTGTGTGTGTGTGTGTGTGTGTGTGTGTGTGTGTGTGTGTGTGTGTGAGAACCTGTTGGACATGCCTGACATTTAGAGAAAGGGCACTGAACTGTGTGAAGACAAAGTGAGGGTGAGAGGGTGGACCAGTCAGCTCACTCACAGCCTCTCCTTCTCCTCCTCACAAACACTGTGGCCTCTGTTTGGCCATGGGAGCGTAAACATGCGTGGGGCATGCTTCCGTACATCCATCCTACAAACCTCCCGGACACACACGCACAAGCACACGTAGGTTCTTACACAAACAAACTGACGAAACGTGGCTGTTAAATTCCTTCAACATCCCTTTATAAATGCACCGCTTTGTCCTGACTCTAAAAAGAATGTCATGTCTTTTTAGTTCCCCTACACTAAAACAAAAACATTTTAACATTTATTTTTAAGTTAAAAAAGAGTGTATTTGTGCAGCTGGCCTGGTGTGATTCTTTCTCAGCTAAAAGCTAATTGGATGTATTGCATAAAAGAATAGCATAATGCAATGCATAATGCTACTCTACTCTCCATAAAATAAATGGAGCTTTGAGTCCAAAACTGCATGCATGGCTGATGACTACTGAGTTAAGTCAACCAAGTGCACACTGATTGGATAATTGTCAGATAATCAAGAGAGAGAGAGAAAAAAAATGAATGACATCTTTCATAAACATTCGGACAACATCCCCAGTGTGTGTGCCTGAAAACAGCTGCTATCTTATCAAAACTCTGAAAGGGGAACAAACTGAATGTCAACACCCTTTTGGACTGTCCCTCAAACCTACACCAGCAAGATAAAGTATACTCAACTCTGACTGGACAATGACAAAAGCAATGTCATAAAGAAGTGCACAGATTTTAATCATCTAACAAACAAACGTCTTGTTCCCTTTTGAAACACACTGCCACTATCAATTCACAAACAAGAGCACCACAGACTTAGTGTCAACAAACTTTTGGTTTCTGGTGAATAAACCCACATGAATTCCCTGAATCATGAAAATTCTTACAAAATGTGCTCTGGAAACCAGCTCCAAATAAGGCCATAAAATCATGAGAGTCAGGAAATGAAGTGTGTAGTGTGTGTGTGTGTCTGTGTGTGTGTGTGTGTGTGTGTGTGTGTGTGTGTGATGGGGGTTCATGATGTCAGCTGCCTCAATGAATCATATCAGAGAATGACTGAATGGCTTTGTGTGCTTCCTTGAATGCCAGTTAGCCTATGGAGAATGCACAGTGACCCAGAAGGACCAGCTGTATTAGGCCAGGCTATCACAGAAGGGCCCCTTGGGCCGGGACTATTCTTCTTCCCTGCCTATGGAGACCCAGCTACTACTGGTCCAGATCAGGGTGCCCAACTAGTGAGTTAAACACCCCCCATCCTCCTCATCCTCTCAGAGAAGATGACCTCATGAGGCTGCTGGTTCTTCTGCCGACTCACAGAGCTTAATGCTCTGATACACACACACACAAACACATAAACACACACACACAAACACACAGAGAGACAAGTAAAACACACAGATATCAGACATGAGCTCACAGCCAAGCCCTCCCAAATTCCTTTGCTCTCTCCCCTGATCAAGCAGCCTGTGTAAGGAATGAGCCTCTTTTACCATGGGTCAATGAACCAACAGGAGCCACATTGGGTGGTAAGATCATGTCCAAAAAGTGTGCACTGTTAGTCCCCAAACACTAAAGCTAAGACTAAAGCTTCTAATGTAATACCCTACCACAGCGGAGAAAAAAAAGAGTACAGAGTTGAGACTGCTTCCAGATGAAATACCGTGTGCAGTAAAACATGCGCTCGTGCGGATTAATGGCCTTGTGAGACTACAGCTTATGATATATGGCATGAACTCAATCTAATTTCCATACGGCCAAGCAAAACATGCATTCATAAAGTAGAAAAATCAATCCACATCTGATGAAATGCAGTCTCTTGTTAGTGGAGGCTATCCGGTTAAAATAACGTCTGGCCCTTAGTTGTCTAAACAGCATCAGAAATTAAGCTCTCTGGCTTTGGTCAGAACAATGGTGTGTACATCAGATAGAAACTCCAAATCTCCAGAATGCATCACACCAGTGAGCTCCCTCAGAGAGCTTAACGGGCCAGACAAAGCATTCCAGACAGCTTAGCAAAAAGAAGGAAAGAAGCATGCACGCAAGTACACACACACACACACTTACACACACAAGCTCACACACACACACCTCCCACTCCCACTCATATCCCACAGGCTAGATAAGTTGGGGTGTGCATCTTCTATGGGTTTATGCACACCCTCGATCCAAGAGTATTACGAGACCTCAGATCATTCTGGAAGCACAATCGTAACATTCAGCTCAGTGTAATTATGCTTCCTTGAGAAGCAATGCTTTTATTCTAGTCAAGGCAAGCACATTGCATGTGAAAAACAGGCCAAAGCACTGCAAAGTATAGCTCATCTTAACAGAGACATGAATAGAGGGCATGTCAGACTGTTATAACTGCTGTCTGAACCTTTGCCAAAGAATGTGGACTTAATAGTTTTTTGTTGCTGGGCAACATAACTAGATGGCATTCCAACTTCCAAACCTATTATAATCAAACCACTCCCAATTCTACTCTCACCTCTGTAGACTTTGGGTTTGTAAATCAAAACAATATGCTACATGTTGCTCTTGACAAGTCCTTATATGAACCAGAAAGAAGTACACTATAGGGCTCCGCAACCAGCTGAGCGCAGGCCATTTAAAAGGATGAGCAGCTGGCAGGCAAAAGTGTCTGTGTCTGGCTTCCTTGGGCACAATGCCAGCAGCTGCTTTGCCTCTGTGCTCTCTGCATGCCCCTGCTGATGCCGGCTGCCCACCCTGTCTGAGAACAGCTAAGGACACTTCCTCCCCTCACAGTTGTGCCAGCCAATGTGATTAACATAAAAAAGGGAAATGGGGCTGCCCAGACCGGTTCAGCTCAGCTCAGCTCAGTTCTCATACCCAACATAGAACCTCTCTCTCTCTTTCTCAAACACACACACACACACACACACACACACATGGCTTCAGCCCCAAACAGGAGGGGAAAACAAGAGCTCAAAAGGAAGATCAGTGAACTGATGAGGTGAGGTGATACTGGTCTCCTGGTTAAGCCCCTTACTTTCTTCAGGACAGAGGATGAGTGTGCATTTCCTCTAGGTTTTGTCAGCGTGAGGTCCACTGAGAGATTTGTTACTGTTCAAACATCTTCCTTATGTCACCTACCAGTAGTGTTTGTTTGTGTATGTTTCTCTCTGGCATTGTATGTTTCTGTCTGGCACTGTGTGTGTGTGTGTGTGTGTGTGTGTGTGTGTGTGTGTGTGTGAGAGAGAGAGAGAGAGAGAGAGAGAAAGAGAGAGAGAATGTGTAATAGAGACTGAGCTCAAAACACTTCAGTTTTCTAATGATCTTGTCCCTTCAATGCTTTGGGGAGACTGGGCTTTGATGAATTACCATGATACTGGTCTTTTCACTGCATCCCTACTGTTCATTTCCTGTAGCTCAGTCACTGAAAAACCTGAAGAATCAGAGGATATGATGAATAATTTGAGCCTTTGGGAAACGGTGGGGGAGGGGAGCTGCTACAGCCCCTAGGAGAATTTGGGCTTTGTGAAAAAGAATAGCAGGATGTGAAGAATGCTACAGTCATTTCTCTGCCCTGAGCCCTAACAACAAGCAAAGTCTGGAAATGTAAAACAGAGGGGAATCTGGAAAGATGAAGTAGAACAGTTAGGTTTCTCAAGGATTTCTACATAATATCACAAGAGCTGGCACATCACCTTAACAATGATACCTCGACTCTTGTGTCAAAGTTTCCTTAAAACATCTGCTAGTTACAGATAGCTTTTCCTCATACACCACACTTAGTGGTTGTTCAAGGTTTCAATGATATTTGGTTTGGCTTAAAAGTCTGGAATGAAAGTATGTCTTTGGTAGGACAAATTATTGAATGCATGGACACATGTAAACATCCCTCTGTTTACAACAACAAATTGCCACTGTGGATCCAGAGACATGGCAGAGCTAATTCATGTCACACGTCTCGTTTTATGATACAATTCTTTTGTTTGGTGAAAAATCCCAGTTAGGGTTTTAAAATTGTTTAAATAGTGGGACTTTCTACACACACACAAATTTGGACAGGGCATAGGATGAAAAAGTCAAGACTTCTGTAGGTTAATTAAATGATAAAACGATTGATTACGGAAATGCCTCTTTTGGTGGACATTTGAGCTTCCTTACATCTCAGAAGGTAGGCTACTGAGAGGATGGCTTTGACAGATGTCAGTGCTTTCCTTGAATATTCCAGGATATACTGACAAACTAAATTAAGAGATTTTATACCTGGGTACAAATCTGGCCTATTGAGGGAAATATCAACATGTAGGCTATATGGTAACGTCTTTTTAAGGCAACTGTGTTGCCCACTGAAGAAACCATTTAGCTTACAAACTTGTAATGGTTTGTGGTATTGGTCGCAGTAGTCACAGTTAATATCACAATAGCAAATTTCCTCTCTGGAAGCCTGCATTTCACTAACTCTTGGGAAGGTTATTCCTAAATAGGGCATTTAAGGTACATTATTACACAGTCAAGGACTCACCTTCTTCTGTATTCATCTCTCTCACGCTTGACTTTAGCCAAAACGTTGTAGAGGGCCCGCAGTTCTGGGGTGATGGTATCGATCTGAACCCCAACACCATCTGGGTGCATCCATGATACTCCAGGCCCATGGAGAGTTTCGTACCGTTCCCCGTATCTTTTCACATGTGTGAAATTCCATATCGTACCAGGGAGCCGCGACCGTCTGAGATGCCCCGCTATGGGAAGATCCAAGGCAGTGTCAAACGTCTGAGTGGCTTGCTCACGACAGAAAAGTGCTTTGAAGCGAGCTTGTTGTAAAGCCTGTTGTAGCTGATTCTCTAGTAACTTATTCCTGCGTTCTAATTCGTGAACTTTGGCAAGAAAACAACGAAATCGAAGGTTGAGCGTCTTTAACACATGGATGTTAGAACCCAAATCATTACGCAGGGCACTGGTTACGACTACTCCTGGTCCAGCGGCCGGGGCAACATTCATAGGGATCGCAGCAGCGCCGGGCAAGGATGAAGCCTCGGAAAAAAGAAAAGAATTCATCTTACGCTCTGAAAACATGAAAGATATGAAATCATCCAGACGTCTGCTCCTTGGGTTCACATTCAGAAGAACTTATCCACTGTGGAGTCTTAAGGAAAATGCCACTCTCCTATACTGGCTGCATAAATATGATTCTTAATGGGGGGTGGCAATGATGTTTCCATTTCTATAGGCAAGACGGTGTGAAAATAACTAAAACAAAACAAACGCACCGACACGAAATCAAACACTACGTCATGCTCCCATTGTCATGACGGTATTCCGCTCCTCCGTGGCGACATGATCATCATTCCCGGCCCTTATTCCTGCTAGTCGGTTATTTTACAACGCATTGCCTGCAGAGTGATTTGCCAATCTTATGGTTCATTGCGTGTTAACAATGCAGAATTCTTAACCCCATTCCTACCGCAAATACAGAAGGTTGACGCTTCCACCGCTACTGCTGTGCGGACGTCTGGTCTTGACCGCTACACCGCTTTTCGAAACCTAGCCACTGTCTTTCAACGTTGCTGGGATCAGATTTCAGTCGGTTAAAAACACGCTCCTTTCTGAACGGTGTTGCCCCGCCCTCTCTCTCACGGCCGTAAGTCCTGTTACTGCGCAGCATCTCGTCATCTGTAGGCCTATGGCTTCAGTGAAATTAACCCTTGTTCACTGTGCATGGTGGGCCCTCCAGCTACCGAGCACCATAAGGGCATGTAGTGGTCCTTATCACCACATATTTTACTTTCGCTATTGAGTCATTGGTACCACAATTTAACTCTGTGAATGGAAAATTTCTCACACTCCACATTCTTCTCCAAAGCACAATTAAGATTTATGAAAATATGATAAAAAATGACCCTAATCGAGAATTTAACACTGTAGCAGGGGTAATATGCAAATGAACACTATTTTACTTACAATTTGTCAATGTGACTCCACCCCGATTCTGTTTTGTAATTGCAACACTCCTTTGCAAAAAATTGCAATACTACTTTAGCGATCATGACTTCAGTGGCAATAGAATATGAAACTTATCTCTCCGTCTCCTGTCGAATGTTGCTGATATTATGCGTTTTATCATGAAACTGATACAATGAACAGGAAACATCAACAAAATTGGAATCATAACGCAAAAGCGAAAGAGAGGGCACAGAAAGACTCGGACCGTTTTATTGTTTCATCTTGAGAAGTGAAGTTTAATTGTTGTTGCAAGTTCTCCTGTTACATGTCAGGATTCACTTCAGTTAACAGAGATGGACCACAGTCCTGGGTTAGCTATGCATTTTAAAACTCGCAGCATCTTTTTATAATTAATGAAAGAAAAAAAAACCTTACACATGCGCATCAACTTGAAAACGAAACAAAAACAAACGGGAAAAAATGAAACACACACACGCAGCGCACACACACACACAGCCAGCATCAGGCCACAGCCCTCCCCACAAAAATACAATCAGCTGTAGAACACCACCGCAAAAGCCCAGAAACATAGTGCATAACAGAACAACTGAATTCACAATCCTGTGATGCGCCAAGTAAGAAATTACCTCAATAATCAAACGAAACAAAACAAAAAAAAATGTAAGGGTAATAATTATAAGGGGGGTAGGGGGAAAGAAAAAGTCACTTTTCAACATTGCAATCAAAACCACCCCCCCCCCCAAAAAATACATTTCTGATGAGTTACTGTCAGATTTCACCTTCAACACGTTTTTAATCAGAACAGCACTGGTGACTTTGTGTATTAAATGTTACAGAAAAAAATGTCATAACTGCATTTTATTTTTTTAATTTTTTCTTCTTTTTTTTTTTTTAACTCGTCAGACTACACACAGAAGTTTCCTGGTTGGAGAGAGTTATAGTTGAAAATGCTGTAGAACGATCCATTATGGAGATTAGGAGCTGAATTATGTATGTGTTTGTGTGTGCAGATTGATGTTTGTTTATTTACTTTTTTGGAGGGGGGGCTGGGGCTCTGATAGAACAGTGTCCCTTGTAGGTGTGGTGGGAGGAGGGTTGAGGGGATGGGGGCGTTAGGGGCATGGGAAGGGTGTCCGAGGCGGGGGGGCCATGCGGTGGCCAGCCTTCCACCACCCCTCTGCAAAACCACCCCGCTCTGTCTGGAGCAGGGGGGGACAGCCAGTCCAGTGTGGTGCTCACACAGTTGAATGCCATCAGGGCACAGAGTTCAACAGATCCTGCAGGAAGCCATCAGGGTCCGGGATGTCTGAGAGAAGACCTGAGGAAGGACATACAAGAACCATGAGGAGGCTGGCTGGGTTGGTTACATCTGTCTCCCATGCAGTATGTTATGTAGACTGCCAAAATAGTTCATCTATATCTAAAGTTCAGCATTGCTTAGTTCACTGATTTCAATGACGTAGATACAAATTTCAGCCTATTTGTTTGAATACTATTGCTACCATACAAACATAAGAATGAATTTAAAAAATATATATTGAAGGTCTGAAATAAAAATGCTTTTCATAATGTGTTGAGCCTGACAATTTGTTTTGTCTGCATCAACATGCATTGATTACTGACCTACAACATCTAGGAACTCTGAGAAGGATTCAGCCGGCATGAGCTCGTCCTGGAAGGCTCTAAGCACCCGCTCTGAGGCCTCATAGATTGGCATGTCATTGTGCCGCACGTACTCCGCCAACGAGAAGGACCAGCCTCCCTCTGTGTTACTGGTGGGCACTTTCTATAAGGGCAGGGAGGGAGAAGGCAGAGAATTTGAGTAACATACATATAAATCTGATTTTCTCACACAGACAAAAAAAAATCTGGCAAAATTCTACTCCGACATCCAAAGAATGTTATCAACAGAAAAAAAGACTCCTAATCTTCTGACATGTGAATGGAGAGAACCTGGTTCCTATGATACGGCTGAACTCAAGATATTTACAGCAGTGAGAGATTCACTCTTACCCTGAACATGTCATAGATGAGATCCACCAGACCCCAGAAAAGAAGTGGTGAGCGGTAAACTGCATATTCCTTCACAGCTTTGTCTGTGAGCCTAGAGCGGCAAATAAAAACAAACACAAAATTAGCCAAGTTAGAAAAATGAAGAGAAATAAATCACCCGCATTAATGATTATTCTCAGAACTTAATAATCCTGTAAAACATTCACGCTGATTCGATTGAAATCCACGAGTTGCACAGCATTTCGAACAAGGACTCATTTCGCCAATGCTCAAACTGTGCCAAAAGATCCTTAATGAACAGAGTGCCTGCTAACAAACAAATGCAGCAATGCTTTTCTTCATGGAAAGGGCAAACCTAATACAATCTGACAATACAAATGAGCCCGCAGGCTCTCCTCATTGTGGACTAACGAGGCACTGGCGCTCTCAAGTTAGGAAGTGAGCGCCAGTGAGCGAGAAGTGTTTTGGGTCGCACAAAAAGGTTACAGATTAGGGTACAGGGCAGGGTACAGATTTGTTTAGCCCGCTTGAGTTAGTAGGCCAACTGGGAAACACCAAGATGGTTTAGTGCTAACTTGTTCACAGCTAGCAATTACTGCAATTAGCCAGTAAAAAAAAACAACACCCCCCCCCCCCCCCTAAAACTCAGAGGGCTTTCTACTCCTGTGTGTAGTCTGTGACATTTCTCCTGGGGCTAGGATTACCCTCTCCTCATAGAATGTCAAAGGCAAAGATCATATCTGTTGAAGTGGTGGTGAGAGTAGCTGAACTGGTGACAGTATGTGGGTCACTTTTCTTGCATATTTTTTATTTTTTTTTATTTTTAAAAAGGTGACTTTTGGGAATATGACAGAAAGACAGAACATAACAAGAGAGGAAACAAGCAGGACAGAGTTGGGTGAAGGACTAGGAAACCACAGTGTCCCAGAACTGAACCCACGTCCTTGTGGGCACCTAAATCCAAATGAGGCATGTTGCACCACAACCTGCACCCCTCACTTCCGTCACTCACTTGTTGGCCCCTGTGGGGGACACCTTGCGGGCGTGTGCTACGATGAGCAGACGGCGCAGGAAGTCGAGGCGCTGGGCCCTCCAGCGCTCAGGTGGCAGGATGTGCATGGCCAGCACCGTGTAGTAGTGCGGTCCGTCCACCTCGTACGAGCTCTCCACCCACTTCTCGCACGGCTGCTCCAGGAAGCTCTGCAGGTTTTTCTCCTCACGCGACGTGGCTCTGGTGCTGTAGGGTATGCGGTTGAAGTTGCACACGCACATGCACACACACATTCAGAGACACACACGCACACACACGCACACACACAAGGTGGTCACGTTTTCAGAAGAGAAGAAAATGTTTCCAGCATACTTTGGCTGATCGCCGTTTTGTCATCCCCTTTAAAGGCAAACCCCTAAAACAGCAAAGGCAGCTCTATCCTCAGAGAACCCCACTCTTGATATTTAAAATGCATGAGTATTGACAACCCCCTGAGAGAAATGAGAATATGAGCCACTGCCTGTAATGTCTCAAGTCTGAGTCTGTGCCAACCACAGGCAGTCCTTCCCTAACTCCACTGTTTCTCAAGGCCGTGTATGCCTGTTTAGAGATGCCATTAGAATTATACCCTGTAGTCTCTACTTGGTGGCCTTAGAGGTCATGTTAATGGTCAGTAATACTATTTGCATTTTAGGGTGTACCAGGCCTTTCTGCGCATGCTGGGCTTGAAATGATCACACATTTTTTGAAGTTATAAGTTGTTTCAAATTGAAAAACAACCCAGGCTCTGTTCTGACATTCACTGAGAGCTTTGAAGGCTGGCCAAAGATAGACTTAAAAAAGGTGTGTGTGTGTGTGTGGTTTGTGCACATACGTGTTGAGGACATAGAGGACTGTGTGGATGATGTAGGGGATGAGGTGGATGTTGCTCTCCCGACCGCCGCCTCCCGTGTCCACGCTGAAGGACTGTTCCATGGCGAAGCGCAGGAACAGCAGTTTGGTGTCGTGGATGTTGAGCTGGTAGGTAGGCTCCCGCTGCCCTGTGCACTCCTGCAGATATGTGTTGTGCCTGCAGAGGGGAGATGGACAGAAACAGTCAATAAAAGAAGATAGACAGAATACATTTTTGCAACATCAAAAAAAAAAAAAACATTTTTTAATAGTTATGATATACAATATTTAGCAAACAATATCATTAACAACAAAATGGCATTTATCTAAATAATAACTAAAAAAATAAAAAACTCCATAAAAATAAGTATTGCTATGTTTACCGCTTCTGTTTAATATTTACAGACGACACTTGGTTGATGATCAACCACTAAATACTCAAGCAATGAGTTCAAACAGTTTACCTAGCCAAGCAGGTGGCAAAGGCTGATTCGGGCACGTGTGGCCCCCACACAGGGAGAAGCCCATTGCACTTGGTGTTGGCATTCTGTAGGGCGGCACTTTCCCACTCCTCACGCCCACGAGCCAGCCTAGAGAGAGAGGGGGAGAAAGGGAGAGACAGAGGGAGGGGGAGAGGGAGAGGGGAAGAGAGGCAGAGAGAAAGGGAGAGGGAGAGGGAGAGGGGAAGAGAGGCAGAGAGAAAGAGAGAGGGCGAGAGGGAGAGAGAAAGAGAGAGAGGGGATGGAAAAAGGTAGACGCCATGAATGAAAAATGTTAGAAAGATAGATAGAACAAAAGTAACTGGTGTCAGGAAAGGCAAACAATGAGGACAAGAACTCTTGTAACAGCTATGACCGTGCAGTTACATAGTGTGCGCGTGAATGTGTGAGTAAGTACCTGACAGCAGCGAGGTGACAGTCGTAGTGGACTATGTTAAAGTGCGAGACAGTGCTGTAGCCCTGCTGCTTGCGAGGCTTGTTTTCAAACTCCTCCAAGGCCACACGCTTGGTGAATGTATAAATCCCCAACACCTTGGTGGGCTGCAGAGGAGACACATTTATGGTCAGGATAAAAGTCAAAGTACATCCACAGCTCTTCCCTCATCACCATAAAAACAGCCATGCCATGCCAGGTGCAGGAATTCTCATGTCAACTTCACTAATAGACGTTTAAGTAAACAATAGCTTTTTAAAAAAAACAAAAAAAACAAATGCCAATTCACTTTAAGTGACAACTTTGAAAGTGGGAAACCAATAATGCATTCCCCTGGACAATACAACACTAAATCTACTAGGTTAGGTTACACTAAAGGGTAACCTAAATTTAGACACCTCTCTTGACCTATAGTGTTGTGTACCTGGAACTTGTAGCCCTCTCTGCAGATGCAGCAGGTCAGGCCAGGCTCCTCGATCAACTCCTCCATCTGCTTCAGCAGTGACGTCTTTGTCACCACCTGCCCCTTCTCATTGGTCTGAGAAATGCCGATGCAACACAAGGGTTATTGTGTGCTGCAGTTTGTAATCGTTCAAAATCAAGTTTGGATCATTCGTCTTAATACAGTAAAAGAATGTGCAATGAATATCTATTACATATAAAATGGTCATTATCAAATGTGCATTAAGATGCTCTAATGCTCTAGCGCTCCAATTTCAGGATCTGTTATGGATTCTTGGTCTGGAATGACTTTGTTGCATCTTGCCGCACACTAAAAGCTTCAGATAAATACTTTCAGCTGTCTAAGAGGTATTATGTTCTTTTATGTTAATGAGGCTCCTGGACACACATTTCCAAATTCAGTGTATACGTGTCATCAGGCTTTGCTTTGTTATACTGTGAAAAGCTGCCAAATGCTAATGGTGATTGTCTCTTCTGCGGTGCGTACCGTCATTCCCAGAGTGCCAAGTGCCTTCTGCCTCATGGCCATGGCCATGCGCTTCTTCTCCGCCCGGGTCTCCCGCCGTGCCGCATCAATCTTCAGGTTCACCTCCGCGTGCTCGCGGAGCGCTTCCAGAAGGTTCTCTGCCAGAGTGCCGATGCCCTCGTCACTTGACACCTGCTCCAGCTTGTGGAGGTTGCTGATGGAGTCCGTTCCTATTAGCATCTGTTGGGACAGATCATTAAAATAAAGCTGTGAGCGAGATCTCTTTACTATAGGGAGCTCAAGCACGGGTGTATATGCAGATAAGATTAATCCTTCCCCAACCATGATGTCTCATAAGGCCCATATTCGTGGAGCTAACTGAATGCAAGACTTGGGCTATCCCAAGATGGTCCATTGCACCTTAACCCTCCACCCATCTGCCCACAATGGGATTTGAAATAGCAAAGATTTTCAACTGGCTGCTTACCTCTTTAGGTGACTGAGTGTGTGTGTGTATGTGTGTGAGTGTGTATTTCATTGTGTATTCACATTCTATTATGTGTGTTTGTGTACATGTGACAGGGTGAGGGTGAGAGCGTGCGTGCGTGCGTGTGTGTGTGTGTGTGTGTGTGGGGGGGGGGGGGGGGGGAATTATGAGTGTGTGTGTGTGCATACATGTATAAAAAAGAATGATTTGAAGTGTCTACCAACTGTGCAACTGAATGAGTAAGTTTGAAGTGGTTTCAGTAGGGCTGTCCTTCAGCATTACCTGTGTAGGGGGGTGTTGAGTGGCCAGGCCTCGGAGAAGTCTCAAGATGAAGGGCAGGGCAGGCCTGGACAAGAACTTCTTCCACACATCTGCATCCAAACTGAAAAACACAACACACAAGATGGCTTTACCACAACAAACTAAAGCAGAATGAAGACAAAAAAGTAGCAGCTTTCTTGGTGCTTAGTGCCCACAAATCTCCCTTCATATGGTGTGTGTGTATGTGTCATTTACCCAGAATAATAGCCTTACAGTCAAATCCTATTTGCATAATGGAATGTGACAAACATATTTGTTCCTGATCATTATGCTATAGGTTATGCTGATTGTAATCACGATTAAAATTCGATTCATCACACAGGCCTAGCATGCGGCGTACTTTTTAGCGCTGGGGATATGTTTCTTCATGTAGTCCAGGGCACTCTGCGTGATCCCCTTCTGCAGGATCAGGTCCTTAAGCTGATGGCCGTTGCTATTGTTCTTGATGCCGGCGGCAATCTTGCAGAAGCAGTCCAGGAAGACCTTATCGTCTGCACTGTGCTCCTCATCGTACCTGTAGGACAAAGGGCAAAGACAACAACCTCAAAGGAATGCCAGGAATTCTTCCAAAATCCATCACTCCCTACTCAGCAGCTCTGATAAAGCCTGAAGCCTGACTATTAGAGCTGCAACCCGTTATAGCTTAGGCCTGCTGCTATTTGTAATCTACAAATGTGATGCAATAACTTTAAGTTTGTAAGGTTGAGATTAAGGCTGGTCCCTATGGAGTCTGATTGATTGATTGATTGATTGATTGATTGATAGGGGGAGGACAGAGATGAGCATACTTGTCAAAACTGCAGCAGGGCTTAAAGCGTTCAACCAAAATGTGCATTTTCTCCAGTTCTCCAAAGGACAGGTAAGGGATGATGCGCAGCAGCCCCTGCAGGACGCTGGGGTTGGAGCGCACAAACGGCGTGTTGATCTGATCGAGCAGCATTACCAGCTGGTCCTTATCGCCTGTCAGGAGCAGGTTACCCTGCAAGAGCGAAATGGATTCATCCATGATTCATGTCCACATTGTCTTATCCTAATACAAGGCTTTGTTACTGCATACAATTCAAACATAAACCAAAAAGTTCAGTGGTCATTGCGTCCAGGTCAGTCTGTCATATATTGACTCCTATAAACACAGGAGCAGAGGGGCCCTCACCTTGTCTTCAGACACGGTCTCTGCGTTGGCCTCGTCCAGGATGATCTCCATAATGCTGAGAACCTGCTCGGCTATTGAGGCTCCACCGCTGTCCTTGCTCTCCTGCTCCGCCACCAGTGCCTGCGCACACACACACACACACACACACACACACACACACACACACACACACACGTGTTAATCTCAATTCAGAAAAGAGAGAAGCACTACTTTTCCATTGCATGACCTTAAAACAAACTCATCCAACAGGCACTGTAATGTAACTGCAAGCATCAAGGTATTCTTCGTATTTCAGGTGATGCAAGAAGCTGAAGAGAGTAGTGCAATATACCAGATAAGTCCAATCGGAATGAAGAGCGAATATAAAGTGCATACCAGGTTTAGAGTGCCCAGCATGACATTCAAGGTGTTCATCTCTGGCCTGACCAACTGCTGTCTGTTGATCTTCACCTTCACACAGTAGCTAAACAACTTCAGCAACACCTGGGAATGAGTGGGTAGCAGTGCCGGTTATGTATAGTAATCCTTCTGAACAAAGTACAGACCTCAACATACTTCATTTTTTCATATTTGAACAAATATATGTATATATTTTTTCACATTTACTCTGCATACTCACAGTGAGCAGGTGTCTGCCCTGCTTGAAGTCCTTGATTCCAGACAGGCGGTTGAGCATACACTCCAGACCTCCACACTGGGCCATGACCCCAGCCATCTTATACACCTCCTCCTCATCCTCTTCTTCATCTACAGGGAAAACACACACTTTCACTCACAGACCCTTAACCCTGATTATAGCACCACAAACCAATCTCAGATGCCAGGAAAGACACCAACATTTTCCCCAATTACTCTTAAATTCACACTTTTTTTTACAATAATTTTTCTGGGATGTGAGAAGTCAGAAGCCTGGGCGAGAGTACAAAATGGCAGTCGTGTGGATCAACATACCTGTGGTGGAGTCCAGCGATTCGATGAACTCCTCTGTAGCGTCTCCCAGGAGCCCCCTCATCCTGTAAATAATCCTCATTGGCTCACCCTACAGGACCAACACACCAGCGTCAGTCGCCATTCAGATTCACACCAGTTAGGGACAGAGACAGGGGGAAAGTGTGAGCATGGCTACACATAGATCCATTACAGACCAGCTGCTTGGAGCTTACCTCATTGGTGGGGCACCACACCTTCTTGTAGACCTCAGCTACAGACAGATCCAGGCTGATGATCTTGTTGTTCACGAGGAGCTGAAAGAGGGGAGGACACACGATAATGAGCGGAGCACTTTTAGATTCTGGATCAGCATTTACATTGGGGTGGTAGTGGCGTAGCGGTTAAGGAACCTGGCTAGCGTGGTAGTAGTCGGTTTGAATCTCGGCAGCCACCATTGTGCCCTTGAGCAAGGCACTAGATAAAACTTAACCCTGGATAAAACTTAACCCTAAACTAAGCTTAAGGCAGTTAACCCTAAGCTTTGGATAATAGCGTCTGCTAAATGCATAAATGTAATGTAAATGTACATTGATTCAAGACTGAAAAAAATATTCATGCAATTCAAGGTCTCTAATTGGAGAGTAACATAACACATGTTAATGAGCAATGCACATTTTCTTCTTTTTATTATTTACATGGCCCCTTCTATTTACCTGCTATGTAAACCTGAAAAGCTAAGCTAACAGACACCCTGAGAGCACCAGATGGCAGCCATGTTCCCAGACACTCTCTTAGGTTCGCGTGATTTGAGCCGCACCTCCATGCCGCTGTCATCCTCCAGCAGGGCCACCAGGTCGCAGTCCTGGCAGATCTTGTTCTTGATGTCCCTCATGAGGGGTCCGATGCCCGGCTCGTTGCTGCTGTAGGGGTTGCCGGGCATGCGGCCCTGGAGGAAGTCCTCTTGCTGCGGGTCCTTCTCCAGCGTCACAAAGAACTCTGTCACCTCGTTCTCCTCCTGGAGAGAAAGAGTGAGGAGAAAGGGTCAGTTCATGAAGTGATTCTCCACATATCCATTTCTTACCATAAATTGAGTAATTATTAAATCAAGTTTCCATTGATCAAAGCCAGGAAACAAGAAACACCATCACAGAAACACTTGGCAACTACGAATGTGACTGCAAAAACATTAACTGTGCCAGACCAATCCAGATCAACTGTCAATTTACAATAAGAGCTGATTTGAAGTGCCAATCAAAAAAATGGCAATCAATAGCTTCTATTCCTTAAACAATTAAGTGGGTTTTTTTTTTTAAATTAAAAATTGCACGATTTTGCACATTCCCAGACTGGTGACTCACCGGATAGATGATGCTGCATAGCCTTTCAAAGATGAACACCGGCGTGCGGTAGTCATCCAGATTGTAGCGCTTGGCAGTCTCAATGCACACTGCCATGAAAGCTTTCGTCTCCGACTCTGTCCCTGTGGAGGTGAAAAAGGCAAAAAACTTTATCCCTCTGAGCAATAAATCATATTTGGAATATGGAGGGGGAAAAAAAAACTCTAGCCAAACAGCATCCAAGCTGATAAATTGCTGTCAACCCCAAGGTGTTTGCTCTCGTGTTGTCAATAAAATCAGTGAACCACTCTGCTCTCATACGGCTCTAAAATTTACCAGTGACAGACAGCATGAGGGCACTTTCATAGTTTGACAGCCAGGTAAGTAACCGGTGTGAAAATCACTTAGTGTTTGTCACTCTGAAGCATAAATTAAATGAAATTCAGAAATATAGTCCTACACTTGGCTGACAGGTCTTGTGTATGCTGTTTATTGTATATTTGTCTCTGCATATCCATTATAAGTGGATATTATACAGTATTGTGGCTGGTACTTAGACTTCCCTTGGTGGGATCAATGTTTCATCTCATCTTGAATGGTTTCACTCGCAGACACAGGCTGAATCACAATGTCCCACCATCCTTGAGCCCTGATCTTGACTGGCATGACTAAACCAATCATAAAGTCGATTCATGCCCTTTAAGTCTTTGGGGGTTCAGGCGTTAGGGATTAGACGGGGAAAATGGAATTCAGCCCTTCAGAAAGATATTAAAAGCAGCCTCGCCCTGCTCACCTGTGGTCATGTCCTCCAGCATCTCCAGCAGCATGTCCTGAGTCTCGTCGATCAGCTTCGTCCGCTGCACCACCAGCTTCCTCAGGCACAGGTAGCCGTTGAGCACTGTGCCCACCAGACGGCTCTTGAAGTGCCGCTTGATCGACTCCACCTCCACAAATGAGGAGAGCAGCCCTGGGGACACATATGTGTTTGTCAGTGCCAGTTCATCAATGTAAACCATAGTTTTTCCTCAAGACTAAGCACAGACTGATAGAAATGTATTACTCCTGTTATAAGCAGCGCAAGTCACAACTGTAGACATCAAGCATCTACTTGAGTAAGAACAGAGCTTAACATTTCAGACAGTCTTTACAATGCATACAGGAGAGGATAAGAAT
Organism: Tenualosa ilisha; assembly: GCA_015244755.2. Taxonomy (NCBI): domain Eukaryota; kingdom Metazoa; phylum Chordata; class Actinopteri; order Clupeiformes; family Clupeidae; genus Tenualosa; species Tenualosa ilisha. Next base: position 1,099,556 of record PYXC01000178.1, on the reverse strand, counting down.
AGCGTTAGCTTACCCGTCAAACTCTTGAGTGCATAGCCTTGCTGAAGGTCTGTGCTGAGGGTGGCCTCCTCCAGAGCCAGCAGGTGGGCAATTTCCTGTAGCAAACAAAAGTAACTTTAGCATTTAGCTAGTGCTTGAGCATTTGCAATGGCCCAGGAGGTACTGCAGCGAGCAGCGCTATCAGCTATGAAGAGTAATGCTATTTGTGTGCTTGAGTACCTTGGTGATGAGATTGCCGATATATGGCAGAACTCCTCGAGCGGCCAGGTAGACCTTCCAGTGCGCTGGCTTGATGAGTTTCTGGTAGAGGGCCAGGTACTCTGCAGCACACTCCCCTGCTATGCTCAGCTCATCTAAATAGCTATGGGAGACAAAGGCACACGATGAAGGTTAATCAAGTTAGTCGGAGATTCACAGAGAAGTGAATGAAATGCTCACTGCCAGTTTCTTACAATGAAAGTGGTGGCAATGCACTGTTCAGCTGCTTGTCAACACACACATGTATGCACACCAGCGCGCGCACACACACACAGACACACAGACACACAGACACACACACACACACACACACACACAGCAGTATCCTGGTCCTCTATGCAACATGCCTGATGAGGCCACAATGTCCACAATGTCCCTAATCGAGCCTAATGAAAGTGATGGTTGCTCTTGGGTGCTCCTTTTGTAGAGCGCCATGAGGCAATACTATTGTAAAAGGCAACGCATAAGTAAATTGAATTGAAATTAAATTGAATAATTTAGAGTGCTTGTTACCTTGTGAGGAGGTCCAGCACCTGCTGTTTGCGGCTGGGGATGGTGGTGAGGGCCTCGACGATGGTGCAGGCTGCCTGCCTTGCTGCCTGAGTGGCCGGTGTGAAGAGCACCTGGAGGGAGGGAGGAGAGAGACATAACAGATGACCAAATGTCGGCAGGATGGTTCAGATGGATCCAGTCCTTACTTGCATACGAGCTTGTAATGATTTGATGAGGCTAAGGAAAAGGTGCAGCTAGAAATCAAGAACACATGCAGACATACTACTGCAATTCAAATAGTTAAAGCAATCTTTAAACCACACACATTCATTACCAGCAATTCATTAAGTCATTTGATTATTCTGGGCCTCCCTTATGGCTTAACTTAACAGGAGAGTCTTTACCTGACGCAGCCAGTTGTTGTGACCCAGTTTGAGCAGCCGAGGGAACAGGCTCTCAGACCGAGACCGGACAAACTGCTTCCACTTCCACACGTACTTCTCCATTAGGTACTGCCTCCGTACTTCCGCCTTATTCGCAGGCTTGGAGACCGTCTCCTGACCTGCAATGTCAGTCATGCATGATTAGGTTCATTTATTAGGACTAGACTGATACTGCTCAACATAATTTTGAAGTTGGTCATTTTCATTTTAGAGGGGTTTCATTCAACCTCACTGCATATTTCAGTTTTTAATAAATGCTATGAACCTCTGACATATTAGACACTGAACTCAATCACAATATATTACACTGGCATCAAATGTAAAGCCTTTGGGAGACAATGTCCTCTGCCTGTGTACTTACATCTGGCTGGAAGGCACTTTTTCCAGGCCTCATAAGAGGCTTTGGGATCCTTTTTGAGCCACAGCTGGGCCTGTGCGTGGATCTCATTGCTATATGGCTTGACTGTCGTCAGGGATTCAACTGCAGCATCCTGGAACACAATGCAACACGCTGCCTTAGTGAAAAGACTCCAGGAGGTCAAACAAAAACTAAAAAGTGTTCCACGTGGCAGTCTCTTTCTTTCTATGTTAACCGTCTACTTGCTTGCACATTCACTTAGAATTTATGTGAGATTAACATCTGGACATGGGGAAACTCAAACAATACAGAGGCTTTTGGCAGAACTTCACAACAACAGGCAGAGACATAAACAAAAAAGTTTGGAGAGCAAACTCTGAACTTTGGCAAAACCTCAGAGTCAAAGACTGCTGATGCCAAGCTTACCTTGTTCTTCTTGCTGGTGGGGGCGGGAGGTTTGATGAGTTTCTGGAGGATTCTGAGGCACATCAGAGTGATGTTCTCAACCACAACTGGGGTCTTTATGTTCACCGCCATCAGGAACAGACTGAGAGCTGTACACACACACACACACACACAAATGCAAAAGCAGAGACAAGATGAGCTCTAATGCTCAGTGTCTAAGGCCTACAGGCCTTAAAATGAACAAAATGATTAAAGTGACATATGTCGCTGAAGGTCTATTTGGGTAAAAACAAATAGATGCTGCTCTAGGTTTTAATGAGTTAAGAAGGAGGGAAAAAAAGGGCTAAACACATACTAAGGTATAAAGAAACATGGAACTCACCGCATCGTAAACGCAACTCCCAGCATCCTCCCTCCTTGGCGATGGAGTCAGTGAGGAGCTGCATCTCGTACTGCAGACTGCTCACCTGCAGAGCCAGAACAAACACACACAAATTAATCTCTCTACAGTGATAGTTGGTCATTCTTACCAAAGACCACTGGGCCACATGACCACATACCAGATCTGGGTTGGCCCAGTGGCCTTTGAGAGCTGCTGACACTTTGGCGATGATGAGGTCGTTCATCTGCTGGGTGGCCTCTGGGTGATCTCTGTTGAGCAGATCACAACAGAACAGGGAATATATCAGAATACTGTGTTATTATATCAGCAACTCTGATGAGACACACTAAACATCACCACCATTGGTGGTATACCATTGGGGCAGCCGTGACCTACTGATTAGGGTTCAGGCTTGAAACTGAAGGGTTGCCTGTTCGATCCCCAACCAGTAGGAAAAATGTGGGCGGAGAAAGTGGTTGAGCATTGCTCTCCCATGCCTACATTCACGGCTGAAGTGCCACCTAACCCCTCACTGCTCCCCGGGCACCACTGTAGCAGGCAGCCCACTGCTTCATTCACACATCTTCCTAGGAATTTTCTTAAATTTGTTCTTAAAGTCCACATTATAAACCTTTATTAGTGAATACAAATATTCTTCAAAACTGTGTAAGTGAGTTTTAAGAACAATTTCTTCCTAAGAATGGTTGGTGAATGGGGCCCAATCTCTTCAAAATTTCATCTCTTCATAATGGGTCTTTATCCACTTGAAAAGATTATGCGCATCACATTCAGCAGTTACTTTTAGTAAATCAACAACTTTCTTTTCAAACCCCTTAATTCAACACCAGTAAAACTGTAAAGTTAAAGTAAAATTGTACAGTAAAATTAACTGGTATTTAGCAGACACTTTTATCCAAAGCGCCACGGGGTTCGGAAAACGAACCCTGGTTGCCAGATTGTCAGTCGAGCAACGTAACCGCTGATGCACCACACGCCCGCACATGTCAACTGCCTGCACATGATGGTGGCTTACCTGGTGAGGAGACACATGAGCTGGCGCACCTCCTCCCGCATGCCGCCGGTGCCGCGCCTCAGGTTGTACTCGAAGAGCTCGCGGATGAGGCCCTGCAGGACCAGGATCTGCCGGATGGCTGGGTTGGTAGCGAGGGCACGCAGCAGCGTGATGCAGTGGCCCGTGACGGCTGAGGCGCAGCCGTAACACTTGGTGGACGAGGTGTGGCCGCAGCCCAGCACGGAGAGCGCCCGGTACTGGCTGGCCGTGAAGGTGGGCTGGTGGGCGCCCGAGCTGGAGCGAGAGGAGCGGGTGGCCGCCTCCCGCTGCTGCAGGTCGTACTCTAACAGCTCCTTACGTGAAGCCAGCACTTTCTGCAGGAGGGGACGGGACAAAACATTAAGTGAAAATTAGCCAAGAAAATTAAAATATAATAATTATAATGGTCCATCATAGTTAGTTGACAGCACTGTGTATAGAATGGGGACATTTTCCCCAATAAACATTTCATTGTGTACTCAGAGGCAATGGCAAGATACTGAACCCCAAATTGCTCCCAGTGTCAGGTGGCAGCCTCCGCCACCGGTGTGTGAATGCATGTGTATGAATAGCTTTACAGATATTAATAGGAAAAAGAACATCTTACATGGGAATCACTGAATACTTCAGATGGGAGTGCAGTGAATCCTGGTCTGGTAGTGGCCATGTATGTAATCTTACCTGGATGATTTTGGAGAGCTCGTCAAAGGAGGTCTTGCAGTCTCCACTGTACTCCTGTGCCAGCTGCTGGATGTACCGGTTCACACTGGCAGAGGAGGTGCCCAGCCCTGCACCAGCACCCGTGTCGTCCTGATGCGCACACAGACAAAACACACACACACACACACACACACACACACACACACACACACACACACACACACACACACACAAACACAAACACACACAAACACACATCAACTCGTGTACAAATAGACAAACTAACATCTTAGCATTAAAAAGTATAAATTACTAGTCGCACACTCAGTTAAGATTGATAAAACGTCTTTGAACTGACATAACTGATGAAATATCACATTAAAATATAAAAGACTTAGAGATAGATATGGGGGCGGGGGGGGGAGAGAATGTAATTCAGCTTTGAGTTGTGCTGCTTGTGCCAGGAGGCCTGTGGTCCTAGTGGCCCACCTGTGGTTTCTCGGGGGCGGCCTCATTCACCTTGGACAGCAGGCTCTCTAGTTGGGGCCGGTGACCCATGAGCTGGTGGTACACTCGGTCTGCCTTATCCAGCAGTGTGTTGATGTTGGTCACCGCCTGATAGACACACACACACACACACCACACACACACACACACAACACACACACCGCCAAGGGCATTAGGGAGATAAGGTTACCCAACCAGCTGATGCAGTATACTATTAAATCAGACTTCAACAGAGCGGCAGTGACAGTCCTTCAACTCAAGTGTTGAGCAACGCTTAACAAATTAGCACAGATGCTCCAGTGAATGTTAATCAGTACAGTGAGAGTGTGTTTTGGATTACTGTGTGTATGTGGGACTCTGTGAGTGTATGTTAATGTGGCTATAATGTCAACAAATAGACACAGATGCTCCATGTTAATAAGCAGTGTGTGTGTGTGTGTGTGTGTATATATGTGTGTGAGTGTGTCTCACCTTCTTCCTGTCTTCCTCATTCTCAATAGGATCCACAGCACAGCATGGTTTGGCGTACAGCATGAAGTCGAAGCGCGCATATTTGCAAAAGCCGCAGGCATTGCACAGGAAGGGGTCCTTCTCATCGTAATTTATGGATCTGGCAGGGAAGGAGACAAGAGTTAACAAAAGTCAGACATTCAAGGGAGAGGCTGTCATATCACTCAACATCTGAGATAGGAGGGATTCAAACACTAGTTAAGCTTAATTCATACCAAATGTGAATGAAGTTTTTTTCTCCCTTTTTTATAATGCGATATGGAGTGAAATCACAACTTAACTCCTCAATAAACCATGACAAGAGACCCACATGATATTGATACGAGTCAACTCTTGCTAACAAACCATTAACTGGACCCACCTGCACTTGTGGCACTGGTAGACGTTCTCTCCGCAATTGCCGCAGACTCCTGGGTTGGCGGGCACAGATGCGCTGCAGCGTGGGCACTGCAGGGTCTCTGTGGAGGCCTGGTAGTTCTCATAGAAGTCGGAGAACTCAATCATCAGGTTGGACGCCACGATGGGCAAGGGCAGGTCGATCTTCACCTCTGTTTGTCCAGGAGTCAGCTGCACCTTCTTAGCCTTGTGCCAGCGAGCCGGCCTGAGAGGGAAGCGAGAATATTTTTTGCAGTTAGAGTTTTGCATATATTTTGTGTGTCAAAATGGCCACATAAATCACTTTTTAAGAATAAATATCCTGCTTGACTAGATTGCAACTAATGCTACCAAACTCAATATTCACATATTTCAAACAAGGTAAAGAAAAAATAGAAATAAATAAATCAAATATAGAGTAACAGTACTGCATATCAGTGCAGCTGCCACTCACTTGTTTTTCAGTTCCACGATGGCCTGCACGGTTCTGTTGTTGTAGTACAGGTTAATAGTGCGCACCATCTTGGTGCGTTTGAGATCTCCAATCTTCACCGTGACTTTGCTGATGGTGTGGCTGCCGATCAGCTTGACCACCTGCTGGGTGGTGGTGTACCGCGTGTCCACTTTTATTGATGACAGCTTAATGTTCTGGAAAACAGCAATGGCAAAGTCAGTTTTGAACAACTGAATGCTTACAACATGACATCCAATGAGTTGCACGTGGTTCAATGTCACTTACGGAGAATGGCACTTCAGGGTTGTTGCAGACCAAGCAGGGATCACTTTCCAGGTAGAAACCATCAAATTCTACCAGTCCAGACAGGGTGCTGTACAAGAACAGGAGGGATAATACAATAATATCTTTAGACACAGTCTCTGGTGATGCTCTTCAGGTTACTTCTGAGGACAGTCTCTGCGGATACTTACTTGTAGATGTTAGAGTTGGGGTGGTTGGTGAGGATGTGGTTTTGGGTTCTGAGAATTTCTACAGCCTTCTGGGAATATTCCTTCAGCTGTGAAATGGTCAACATTACATTACATTACATTAAACATTACATTACACAATGCAATGTACAACATGTACAATACACTATTTTGATAAATTACATTCATATAACAAAAAGGACATTTACTAGTTGTGGGTATACATCAGGTCAGCATTTTAGCATTTCACAACTCTGCGTGTGGACTCACTTTTTTCTCTGTCTGTGGTGTCTTGAGGGAGAAATAGCCAAGCAGGTCCACAAACTGGGCCGCCTTGCGTCCATATGCAGGGAGCTCAGGCCAGATGGCCCACATGAGGTCCAGGAGCAGCTCCTGCTGGGACTTACTGGAGTTTCTGTAAGATGATACAGGTAACATGTTTTATTTCCAGATTGCTTTGGTAATATTAATCACAAACACACAGTGTAATGTTTTACAATGATATATTTTATAACATATGGATGTCAGAAAATACTTCCTCACTGTATTTAGTTTTAGTGCTTAGTACACACACCTGTACGCATGCCCTTCAACCTGGGGAGCAATTAGGTGTTGGATGTTAGTTATGTACCTGTAGATGTGCAGGGCCAGACAGTGAGCTTGCCAGCGCACAGATGAGGAGTTGGACTCCAGCAGGAAGCAGCGCAGGAACTGGATCAGAGTCTCCTTGTCAGCAAATTTGTTGAGCTGACTGACCAAAGCAGTGCACAGCTGATCCTCCAGACTGCCAACGCCCTCTCCTGGTCAATGCAACGACAAACATTATACTGAGAAACATGGTCTGCTTCATCAAAACACAACTTCAAAATGATTACATTTTCTTTAACTGAACATACTTCACTGAAACTTAACTCAACTTAATTTAAATAAAATATTCCTTACATTTTAAACACTGAAACTAAAGAAATCTAGGTAATGGTACTAATATCTTTGCCCTGTTTCTCCAAGTAGTTCTTCTTCAATGGCTTTGGACATAACTGAATAACCAACACTAGCTGAGCATTCTCTCCTTCTTTCACTCACCCTCTTTCTCCTTCTCTTTGTCCTCCTTCTTGCTCTTCTTGCTGGAGGACTTGCTCTGGGAGGACTGGGATGCTGACCCCCCACTGGAGCCTCCGGAGGAGGAGGCGGCCAGGACCTTACTGCCACACAGGGCACAGGACAGCAGCTGCAGCAGCACTGGAGACACGCCCTCATCTACCAGGAAACTCACCTGAAGCAGGAAGTACAGCACCGCTGTGGGGAGAGAGAGAGAGAGAGAGAGAGAGGAAAAGGAGAGAGCGAGTGTTATTTTGAGAAGCGACACAGGCATAAAGAAATGATTTTCCTCATGACAAGTTGCTTAGACATCATTAAGCTTTTGGCTCTCCGTTTCATGACAAATGTTGATTTGCCAATGCTCAGGGCCAAATGCTGATGAGGTTCTCAGCACTTACACTCATCCTTCATGCAGAACTTCTGCCAGTTGATGGTCCTTTGAGTGGCAATTTCAGCACACGCCTTCAGATGCTCCATCTGTGATAAGTAAACACATTTAAACAAACAAATAGCAACAAATAAGAAATCCCGAAATTCTTGTCATTACAAACACTTAAAAAATTTTTTTAATAGAAACAACAAAACAAGACGTCAGTGCTCACCAGGCTGATGAGGGTGTCGTACTGCAGGGCGGAGCCCGAGGACGCCGTGACGACGCCGGCCCGCAGGAAGATGCCCTGCTCCTCCAGGTAGCTTCTTGATGCCTCGCACATGTGAGTCCAGCGTGTGCAGGTCGCGCAGCTGCCTGTACTTCTCCTTGGAGCCGCAGATAAACAGCAGCAGCTTGCGCACCTGCCTGCGCACAAACGGCGTCTGCTGGATCATCAGGTACTGTGGGGAAGGGAATTAGAGGATGGTCATTAGTACACTCAAAGAATGGCAACCCAGACAGCAATAAAACAAACAAAGCATACAGAGGGCATGTGTCTGTGAATTCTGACCACAGATCACTATGCAATTGCTACTGAGAAGAAAGGTGAAACACACACAGCGAAGTGAAGTGAAGTACAGTTGGTACCTGCTATAGCAGTGACCGGGGAGCAGTGAGGGGTTACATGCCTTGTTCAAGGCCACTTCAGCTATGGTTCACTGGTCGTGGATCAAACTGACAACCCAAAACCCGAAGCCCGAACCAGCAGGCCATGGCTGCCCCCAATATTATTTCTGTAACAGCTGTAGGGTCTAGCTGTCTTGAGAAGTTAAGCATAAATCCAAAGGACAATCAGGAGGTTACCTCTGAGAGGAAGTAGAACCAGGAGTGGTCAAAGATGGGAGGTGGGATGCGTGGGTTGGTGTCTGCGATCTTCTTGATCTGGTAGGGCAGTCTGAGCACCATCTCTGTGAGCAGCTGGGAGTAGGCCTCAAACACATCAGATGCATGGCCCTGTGATGGAGGAGGAGGAGGAGGAGGAGGAGGAGGAGGAGGAGTGGGGAATTATTGTTACACCAATCACCAATAATAATAAATATATATAATCATCAGAAAATAATAAATAACAAATAATACAATAAGTACTCTTTCCCTAATCATATATGTTACATTATGAGTTGTTTAGGCCTCATATAATGAAAAAAATAATTTCTTCCAAATGTCGAAATGGCTGCAGCTGGCATCCCTTAAAACCTCGGCTGTTCAGGGCAGACAGGAGGGGCTCCCATACCTTGACATACTGGCGCAGGAAGAAGGGGCTCATGTCAGGCGGGGAGGAGGAGGCATGGGGTTTGAGTAGCTGACTGGCGGCTGCTGGCTCTTCCTCGCCCTGCTGCGTCTTCCAGAACTCAAGCAGGGACTTGAGCACGTGCAGACAGTAGTCGATGGCCCCTAGACTGAGCAGGGCTGTGGCTGTGGCGTTGGAGATGAGTGATGATGACTGCAGAGAGGAGGAGGAGGGGAGGGGGGGGGGGGGCAGGGGAGGGGAGATTGAGAGAGTGTGTGTGAGAAAGAGAGAGTCGAGGAGAAAGAGTGAAAGACAGGGAGGTTAGGCATCATCATTCAAGTGCTGCTGATGTTACAAGACTTTCCTTTTCACTGATTACTTTTGCACTGTGCAATTTTTTTTCATGTCTGTTATAATGCACACAAAAGCTGACACAGCAACAGTGGTCACAACTTATTAATGCCAATTCCTTCATTGCATGAGCTTACCACAAAGGCAAGATGCAGATGCACATCAACTCAGTTCTAATAGTTGTGTGCAGCTATTATTATAGTCATGCTATTTTGTTGCTATTCATTATTTCTATCTGGTGAAATCACCCTCAATAACGTGAAACACAGAGTGGTTGAATGCTTGAACATGTGTAGTGTAAGCAATAAAGAGGGTGAGATTGTGAATGTGATGAAGTACCTCAGATGAGGACTTGGATCCAGATTTGGTGCGGGACATGAAGACACTGAGGAGCCTCATGATGACCAGATGCACCTCGTTGATGGGGCTGCGCTCGTTCTTCTTGGACACATCCTGTAAAACCCACAGGACAGCACAAAAATTTTAGGGGAAACAATGTCACAGACAATAACCCAAGATTTCCACACCATATAGGATCAGCAATAAAAACTGCCCACCTAAATTGCTCTATTTACATGTGTATGAAAGTGTGTATGTTAAGACAGTATGTTTATATCTGTGTGTGTGCGTCTATAATATGGAATGAAGCATACATCATATATAGCTCCTGTAATGTATTTCTTGCTAATGAGATACCCTGGGCTAATCTTTTTCTGAACCAGCAGCACCCACTGAGACTGAAGAATTTGTGTAACACACTTGGTATGTGTGTGTGTGTGTGTGTGTGTGTGTGTGTGTGTCCCACCTTCTTGTGCATGCCGAGCTCGGCGATGAGTTGCGACAGCAGGTCGTCCAGCGCCCCCTTGTCCTTCTCGTCCTCTCCGTCCAGGTCTGCGGTCAGCATGAGGATGACCTGCATGTAAGGGATGGCGCGCACGCCCCCCACGCTGTGCAGCTGGGACAGGTGCTGCAGCAGACGCTCCAGCAGCATCAGACGCACCATGTGCAGCCTACAGACAGGGACAATATGGGCACTTAAAACCTGTTACAGCTTCCACTTCACACGCTCAGTACAATATAGGACACAATACAAAGCAGAGCAAAGTCGGTGTCTGGAGTGTAACAGAAAACAGGTTCAGATTAAAGTACATTACGTTCATTTCACAGCTGTAATAGTGGATAGGTGGTGGGAATGATTTTCCAAAGGGCCATTCACACCTGGAACGATAGCTATAAAGATAACTGTATTTTTCGTCCACACTGACCAACGATAACGTAAGCCTGTCCTCATGTGAATGAAATAATGTCTAAAATTCTATGGTTTCTGATTGGCTGTGCTTGTTCTGAAAGTGATCCCAATGATTTTGCTACACATGTCATTGAGGTTATAGTTCTGGTGTGGATGTTGTCATTCATATTAATTATAGTGATTTTTATTTGTCGTTACAGTAATATTTATCATTATTGGTGTGAATGGCCCCTAAGAAGAAAATAGCAACTTTTGAAAACTGATTGCTAATGAACTCAAATTTAGTGCAAGTGCAGACCTGTTGCTGGTGTGGATGTCTCCCTCGGTCTCGCCCTCTCCCTCAGAGCCGTCTCCCTCCTGCTGGGCAGTGGTGGTGCTGATGGCCCCTGTGCTGGAGCTCACGCTGCCGGGGCCAGCTGGGTGGCCCTCCACTGTGGTGTCTCCGTACGCACTGCTGCGGCCAGACACTAGAAGGTGAAGACCAAACACACAGTCAGCGCGTAAGTCCACTGATAAGGCTCATGAAACGACAGGTGCGTCCAGTGAACACAGCAGTATTTAAGGTGTATTCCAAGCCTTAACGCAAGGAAATTTGCGTGTGCCGGATGTTGGACATTTCAAAAATCTCATATGGAGGCTCATTGCCTACTTAATTTCAAATGGCCCCCAGCGGTGGTAGCGTAGCGGTTAAGGAACCTGGCTCGCGTGCAAGTAGCCTGAAAAGCTGTGGGTTCAAATCACAGCTGCCACCGTTGTGCCCTTGAGCAAGGCACTTAACCGTAAGGTGCTGTAGGGGAGACTGGCCCTGAACAATTGATAGTTGACAAAATGTAAGTCGCTTTGGATAAAAGCGTCGGCTAAATGCATAAGCGTAAACATAAACGTAAACGGCCCACGCCTGAATTCAGAAGCCATGGCTAAACACTCCACCTGAACCTCAGTATTAACACAAAATTAAAACCTGTACCTGTATTTATACATGTGTAATGACAATAAAGTTGAATCTAATCTAATCTAAAACGAGGTCTCTAAATGAAACAACTCAAAACCCTTTCTGTGCACAGAGGAACATAGAACTTGGGAGCAGACATGGCAAACAAAAGAAATGGACAATTCCAAGTTCATCTTTTCTTTTCTTTCTTTTTTTGGTCGGGGCAGAGGGACCAGTGGGCTCTCGCCGCGCTACTTCGAGCGGTTTACCGTTGTGCTCTCCGGCCACCGAGTCGATGGCGCTGCCGCCGCTCTCGGAGCCCACACTGCCCCCATGCTCGGCGGGAGAGGTGCGCAGCGTGGAGCCGTCCGTGGCCGCTGTGCTCCCCTCGTCGTCCGAGGCCGGGGCTGAAAGCAGAACCAGAGCTGTTACAGGGGGAAAAAGACAGCAGGCTTTGCTAAGGGGTCGCTCTAAAGAGGGATACAGCAGTCACGTCACAACAAACAATACACAAACACAAACACAAATGTACATGATACACAAGACAGAAACTCTACTCAAAATGCCAACAGACACACACAAAAACATGAACTTAAGTTTCCAAAACACAACTAAAATAGAACAAAGTAGAAGACTATGAAACTGGCAGAGGCACAAGTAAAGTGACTACACAGCAGAGCAGAGAGTCCAAGATGAACTAGGAAATGGTAGATGCAGGCGTTAAGAAGTTATTTAACTTCTACTCAGCCTTCAGCCAACGACGACATACACTTAACACTACAAATATATTTCATGGTCTTCCACTTGGTATTTTAGGTTAGTTCTAATATAATAATTAGTATGCCTAAACACAAAGGATGGCAGTGGTGGAGTATAAGGAGAGAGGAGAGAGGAGTGAGGAGTAGGGGCTTCTGGGTACCTGATGCTGTGGTGTCTGAGAGAGTTCCTGCGTCCAATGATGAAGAGCTGGGGGCCTGACCAGACAGACCCAGACTCTGGAGACCGAGAGCACTACTGCTGCTGCCTGCAGCCAAGCACACACAAACAAACATACACACTCTCAAGCAGTTGACACATACAGTACAGTGTGCAAAAAAACAGACTATTTTGGAATGCTACGACTTCAAATAAATAAAACAGCTAACCATTGCTCAGGGAAGGGGAGCATTTCTTTTCCTGCTTCTATTCAAGTTGCTGCACATGAGCAAAACAACAAGGACTGGTAGGTTTGCGTCACCCTGTCTTACTCCACTGCCTGCTAGCACATCCAGCTCTGCAGCTTTGCAAGTATTTAACATGAGAAGGTGGATTAAAGGGGTATCTGTGAGGACCTTGCTGACCTTGCTGGTCCTGCTGGAGGCTGAGGGCGATGGCCAGCTCCACCATGGTCTCGTCGTCGGCGTCTGGAGGGATGTCCAGCATCGGGGGGAAGCCTTCGGCTCCGGCAAGCAGCGCCTCCAGGGGTGACGGGTTCCCGTTGTTCAGGTTCTCGGCTGTCTCCAGGACCATGGACTCGGACTGCAGGGGGAGACACAAAAAAAAGGAGGATTACATAACACCTGTCTGTTACACACCAGGCATGCAGAAGTGCTAAGCAAGCGCGAGATCAGAAGTTACACATATACAGATTTTTTTTTTATGTTTACATATTTATTGTAAACTTTAATAAATAATATCTTAACTTAAATAAATAACTTCAATAATAGTGATAAAATGTGAACTGACTTATGCTGAGTGCCTATGTTCTTTGCTGCCCAAATGCCAAGTACTGTTGTCATTTAAGGATCTATCCTGAGACCACACCCTGAAGACCACTTTCTACCTCAACAGGGGGGTAGTGGAAAATAATTAACATGAGATGCAGCAAATAGCAGCTGTATTATAAGCATACAAAAGATGAACCAGTAACTGCAGCTGCTAATCCTGTTCTTATCCTCATCATCGTACCACCAAGAGTCTTTAAGAGTGAAAGCTCCCTTGAGGCGAAACTCACCACCATCTCAAAATCGCCGTGATCCACCTCGCTTTGCTCCTGGCTCTCCTGGCGGCCGCTCTCGCCAGTGGTCATGCCCGACGGCTGCATTTTGTCGTCAGCGTCGTCATCGTCATCATCATCTTTATCGCCTGGAGACGAAAGAAATCAGGGATCAAAAAAAAACTATCAAAAAGCACCCAGCACCTTCCATTTGCCTTCATCATCTTGCAAACAACAAGCAGAATGAGGCCAGCCAAAGGCTCAACTCTTTCAATTTTTAAGGAACTAAAGCTAAATTAAAGTACAGCACTATGTGTTAAATGCTGCAAGACCAACTGACCACCACAAGCCACAAGCTTCTGGTGGCACTGCGGGGACAGTACGTACCCATGGGGGTGTTGGAGCGTGGTGGGGAGGGTAGGGTCACATGTCGGCGCTTGTTCCTGGGTCTCAGCACGCGAATCAGGGCCTGCTTACAGGCAAAGCTTACAGATGTATCCTGTTGGTATTAAGAAAAAACCCACAATAAGGCTCAGTGTTTATTCATTAATGTGCACTATGCACTGTCCAATGCACAAAGTACAGCAGATCAACAGATCAGCACCAGGTTGACCAAACTTACAGGACACAGGAGCATCTGCATGTAGATTTTGGAGGCGACATTGATGTAGTCCAGTTCACAGGTACAGTAGCCATGGATGATGTCCACAAGAGCGTTCACTGTGGCTTCAATGTGTGTAAGCCCTATAGAGGTCCATTCAAACAATCATACACATTTAGTTTCAACCTTATTTATCATTTTTAATCCTCCTATAAGGATCAATTCATGTTGTTTTTAAATGTGCTACATAAACAAAATGACTTGACACCTCATTTACCTCTGCCACTACTTAAGATGAAGAACTCCAAATGACCTGAGCTAGTTAAGCAATTAAGAAACAGGAATAGGGATTGCGTACCTGGCAAACAGGCTGGAGCAAGGAAAGCATTCTTTGGTTTGAGTGCGTGGAGCTTCCAGAAGTTATTCACCAGCTGCATGATGAAGTTGCAGCCCTCACCATCAGCTTGCTTCTGGCCATCTTCAGTCATGTCTGCAGTAAACATTTCACATTAGTACAACCAAAACAGCAGAATCTGAAATCCACACCCACTGGACCTGAAAATGCGTTCACTTTATCTAAAAACATGGGCAACTGATTAGCTTGGCAAATGTCTGTAACTCAGGAGGTAGCAGTAGTAGGAAGTAATTCAGGTTGGAAGGTGCAAGTTGGTACCTGGTTCAGGATGTGGGAGTTTGGTTTCGGTGAAGTGCACCAGGTTGTTGGGCCTCATGATGGCAATGGAGCGAGCTGTGATAACCAGCCTCTGAAAGACGTCAGGGTCCAGGTCCTTCATGTCCTTACTGCAGTTATTCAGACACTGCACTGCATTGCTCAGCAATGACTGGTCCTGCAGACCAACCAGGTCATCACACACACACACACACACACACACACACACACACACACACACACACACACACACACACACACACACACACACACAGAGTGAGTCAGAAATAAACATGCATAGACAGGCAGGTACAAACACAAATCAGGAATTTCCAGCAGTTTCCACTGTACTACTGTACTGATCAAAATGCCGTAAAGAGTGTTCAAAAACAGGACCTTCTGTTTAGCGTGCTGTGTTGCTGTGTGTACCTTGTGATTGTGGTAGGCGACGCGACTGGTGTGCAGACTGGCCAGTAGCCCCTTGGTCTGCTGCTGCACGCCTGCAGGGGTGGGCATGGACAGGAGCAAGGTAGCCAGCTCAAGGGCTGCAGTCTTGTTCTTCTCCTACAGCATCAAGAGGTCCAGAGACATGTTAAAAGAACATTCTCCTCTTTCATGAAGGACTGAAATCTTTTTTTGGGGGGTGTCGTCAGCTAGTTTAGCTTATGGCAATAGACAATTTAGTTTAACTAAACACACACACACACACACACACACACACACACACACACACACACACAGATGAGTCACAGTCTGAATGCCATGAGAGACATCATAAGACTTGATCAATACCAGGGATGAAATTGGTTTTCCTCACCTTCTCAGTGCTGGAGCCCACTGCAAAACAGCTTTCCAGAGCCTCCAGAGAACTGACCACCAGTCTGATGGCACATGAAACAGCAGTTATCAAAGGCACAAGAGAACACAGGCAATCTCTATGAGAAGAACACTATAATCTAGCGCAAAAACAGCAGCTGCAAAAACCAAATGCAGGAAATCACATTGCTGCAAGAATGCAGTAGCATGAATGCTTAGAGAAGAGAGGTGAAAGCAGTACTCAAACCGTTCCAAGTCTTATCAATTTACTTCAACAGAACAAGAAAGCTTCCACTGTAAACTTCAATCACTTCAAAACACGTGATTGTGTATTTTTACGATGACTGCAGTCTTACTTTGCGTCTTCAAGTGTATACTCACAAACACACACACACTCGCGCGCATACACACGCAAACGCGCAAAACACCATGCAAACAAGCAGAGAAAGGGCGATTACTAACCGGTCCAAGGTTGATAAGGACTCAGTTTCACAACTTTTTTACCGATTTTTTGTTTTGGGAGCAAAGAAAAAGAAAAATGTGTGAGGATCACAAGAAAGAAACATGTAAAAAATGATTTTTTTTTTCTTAAAAGAATGTCAACAGAGGAAGTTGTTAAGCATGCAATAACAGGATATTAATGACAGCAGCCATGCACACAACACACACACACACACACACAATCTATGACAGATAAGAACACAACCCCTCACCTTCTCACCAGGGCTACAAACACAAACACACACACACACACACACCATCTCTACACACTTTAAAACATAACATTCATAACTCAGTTCCACTGACCAGGGACTAGAGAATCAGGGGACAGGGAAAAATATAGCATAGTATGTCAATGGTATCTGAGTCTTCTGCGTAGACAGAAACACATTTGTGTGGATATACAACACACACAAACGCATTTTGACATTTAGGATGTCAAAAAAACAAAACAAAACAAAATTAACCCACAGCTACATATATCAAATCATAATCTAGATCTCATCTGAGAACAGATCATTTTGATACACACGCACACACAAATACGGACAGACGCACACACACATTGGGGTGCGTGCCGTTGGTCCTACCTCTCCAGTACAGTCCCGCTGGTGGAGGCGGGGGTGGCGATGTCACTGTCGCTGGTGCCGTTGCCGGGGTTGAGATTGGGGCTGCACACGTTGTTGACGGAGGCCGAGGGGAAGTCCTCAGGGGGCTCATCTGGCCAGCCAAACTGCTCCTTGGTCTTGCCGTAGATCTTCAAACAGTCCAACATGGTGACACCAGCAGGGTCCACTGAGGCTCCGACTGGAGAGGGGGAGGCAGAGGGAAAGGGAGGAAGAGGGGAAAGAGAGGGAAAGATGGAGAGGAAGTGGAAAAATAAATGCATAAAAAAAAGGTACAAGGGAAAATTGGAAACAAAGAGAGGGCAGACAAAACATACCAAAGAACCGTACCAAATCATAAAAACAACAAAGTGGCAGAGTGGCAAAGAAAGTGGCGGACTAAAACCCTCTGGAAAGAAAAACCTTTCTGAGGGTGGATGTGTGTTCTTACTGAAGACGGAGAGCTTCTTGTCTGCCTGCAGGGCCTCTTCCCGTGTGAAGGGGAAGTCGAACCAACGTGAGCGGGTCAGGTTGAGCTGCATGCTGCGGCCAAACACCTCCACGTAAGACGGCGCCCGCTCGATGGCCTGCGTGCCCACCTGCACCCGCATACCGGTCATCACCATGGAACTGTTGTTGTTCACCACCTCCACCGTGAAGCCGCCAGGCTAGGGTAACGATGACCGAAAACAAGGATTTACAAGCCCATTCATGATCAAATTTAAAACTGTTGCAATGGACACTTCACTTATCACTGCATTAAACCAGTGGTCACTGGCAATGTGCTTATGTACTTATAAACTTGAGAGAGGTATTCTATGGTAGGTATGAGTATATTCATGTTTGCAAGATTTAAAATGTAATAAAATGACGGTACCTTAGTGTTGGCCACATACATCCCTGTGGAGTTGAGACGATGTTTGATCTGCTGGCCATTGTAGACCTGCAGCAGGTCGTTCCCACCGTACTCAACCTCCGTCAGCTGCTGGTTGTGCTCAAAGAAATCCACTGGGAACGTCACCTGGCTCGAGGTCCTTGTAGCTGGTCCAGACAGGAAAAAAACAAAAGGTTAGAGGAAGCTCTCAGCAGCAAAGCTTGTTCAGTCATCTACCTTGTGTTCACAAGCACAAGCATCCATTTTGAGGTACTGAGAAATTGATGGTAAGCAGAAAAATGTCTTGACTTAATTCTGGATTAATCAACTGCTTAGCACAAACACACACACACACAGTGCTGCATGTAGTGCAGGCTACTCACTGGCAGCGGCGGCCTTGCGTTTTTCGGACGGGCTTCATGATGCTGATGACGCTGCTGGGCTGGAGCGAGGGCTGCAGCCAATAGGAGGTGTTCTCCACGTTGGCCATGTAGATGCGCAGGCTGCCGTCCTCACACAGCAGGATCATGGTGGTGCGCTGCTGCTCGTTGCTGGCCGTGTGGCGGATCGCCACCATGTCCTGGATCTGGATGGAGGGAGAAGGGGAAAGGAAGAATGAGCAATAGTGTGAGAGACGACGGAAGGAAGGATGGGAGAGAGTGATAAAGAGATATATGGAGAGAAGGATGCATAGCAGTGTTCTTGCAAAGCACTGACACATTCTAGAGAGAGAGAGAAAAAAAAAATGAACGAGGGACACATCTGTCCTCCACATGCCTATACACCATCAACTGAACCCATGCAAGACTGGAGACAAACCTTGGCCTTGGCTGGCAGCGTTTTGATCTCCTGGATGAGGAAGGTGTCTGGCTTGACCATGATGACCAGAGGGATGCCTGTCGTCTGCTGCACACAGCACACCAGCCCAGGGTGGTTCATCACCTCTGACCACTGGCACAATGCCGGCGATGTCTTACTGCCACCATTAGAGCTAGACAGAGAAAACCACAAAGATGTTACACACTGGCTGGACATAAAGCCAACAGAAGCAAAAGGGAGAGTTCCTGTGTTCTTCCTGCACTGTTTGATCCTTGAAAGGGAGATTAGAGCATACGGATTGGCTGACATACAGAGATATGACAGCTAATCCGTATGTTTTAATCTTACGGAGATTAGAACATACGGGTCGGTGGCTGGCCGCTTACCCTTTCACGTTGATGGTGAAGAGTCTCTGCATGTCCATGTTGCTGCGGTTGACTGTGGCAGCGAAGGACTTGCCCTGGCTGTAGCTGAAGAAGAGCATCTGGAGCACGTGGGAGTAATACACAGATACCCCACCGCCTGCCACCTGACCATTACTGTCCTGTAAACACACAGCAACACAAAACACTGAGTCTGTATGGCTGTGTGTCAACTCGTACAATCACAACCTGACGCAAATTTGATTAATTTACTGAAGTCATTAGATTACTTATACAATAACTCAATCTCAAAAACTAAAATTCACTGGTAATGCTCACATTCCATACTATGTGACACTTTGCTTGTCACCTGACTTACCGCCCATATTCTACTACACTATTCTTTATTTGTTTTGATATGACATAACCTTTAAAGAGGCTGCCAATCTTTGAAAGGCTTTAAGTAATCCAAGATGGCGATACCTTGAGGTCCTCGTGGTTGATCTCCAGCACGTTGGTGACGTAGAAGGGGCCGTGCTGAGCACTGCTGGACTCGTCCATCACTTGCGTGTACATGTAGCCGGCAGATGACATGATGACGATGATGTTCTTGCCCTCCTCGTTGAACAGGAAGGTGGCGTCACGGATCTTTGAGCTCGGAAGCAGGAAGTAGTACATGGGGCTCAGGGCGTCCACAGACAGGTCATAAATCTGAGGCACAAACAAAACATAAAGCAGATACAGATATGCTTACGGTTGGAGGAATGTGTGGGGTTAAATTCACAGTACTCTGAGACATCAACACGGTGAAACAGCACTCAACTACAGTAACTTGACTATTTGCCGCACAAATTACAGAATGTTGTAGTATATGTTAATATCTGGCAACACCTGCAATATTAAGCAATCATTCACAGTAACTACAGGTGCAGACACAAAACTGACCAATACTACAGCAGGTGAAAGTGCTTACCTTTACAAAATCTGCGGTGATGATGGCCAGCTCGGTCTGGGAGCCGGGCAGCCAGATGGCCTTGATGATGAAGTTGCCGGTAGCCAGCTGGGGTGCAGGACCAGGTGATCAGACACTGAGCCCGTACTGCTAAAGGTCAGCACATGGCAGTCCTATGGGGAAACATAACACACAGGAGTCAACATCAAGACAAATTACACACACATTTTTGTGTATGCAAATCTGACTATTGGCAGTAAGCCATAAAAACTAGAGGAATTTACTTTCATAATTACGCATGCAATTATATGAAACGAGAAATAACTTTCAGTACTTTACAGTAAAACTGTGTTGGGTGTACAGGACTATTGAGATTGTTCTCAACACTGAGTCAATTCTGCTTTACAGAATTGGAGATTTAAACTGGAGGGCTGAACACCTTGCATGTCATTTGGTGTTGAGGACTGAGCGGTAGAAGCACAATCGCAGTGCAGTGTGCATTAATGTCCACTGGTGCTCTGACCTTGAGGCCGCAGACAGCCAGATAGTCCTCGTTGCAGGGGTTGCCTGTGAGGCTGAGCACGGTGAAGGGGACGGGGGCGAGGCCAGGCGTGTCAGGGTCAGTTTCCTCTTGCTGGAGTCGGCCTGCTTCAGGAGTGCTGACAGTTGCAGCACTGTGATCTGGACACCGCAGGACACATGAGATTCAAAAGAAGGCTCAGAGAGACAGCAAGGTGTTCAAAACATGCAGAACACAAACAGAGAGGACTAGGACGAGACTGGAGTTTTTGTAGACTTTTGCACCACACACTGACACATACATACATTCAAGACATTCACCACAGCCTAAACGAACAAGTGCACAAACACGCACGTGTGCGTGCACACACACACACACACACACACACACACACACACACACACACTCTTACCTTTCCCTTCTCGTGGCTGACGGCGAGGTGCTGTCGGCGGCCATGTGGTGAGGAGAGCACACACATGGCCACACGGCGCAGCACGTGAGCGCTGATCAGCTGCCTGATGGTCTGGCCCTGGTCTCCACTGTAGTTCATACGCACGTTCTCAAACGCACCCTCCTGGGAGCCCAGCGTGGGGACCTACGGCCGAGGCACACAGGGTTAAAACACAGCCAGAGCCACTTAAACCCATCAACAGCACATATCCGGTACAGTAGAGAACATATTTAGTTTTTTACATGTCCATCTGTACTAATGCACTCTAATTTCTATGCATCCTGTTATAACAGTAAGCCCATCAATAATTCATGCATTAATCATTCAGTCATTAGATGATCCCATTCAAAATGTTATTACACTCTAATGGCATTATCTATGTGCCAACAGGAAGCCAGGGAAAAATATGCTGTCACTACCTTGATCCCATTTAATTTCTTCCCCCCACTTGCTTTCTCTCACTTTCAACAGTTCTTTCTCCATAAAGACCAAAGACATAATACAATCTCTAGTGCTTTTCTGTACCATGAGCTGGTCGGTCATCTCCACACTCTTGTCCTGGGTGTGCAGCTCGTTAAGGGCCTGCTGGGCGCGGCTACTGGAGCCCACTGCGGATGCCTGCTGGAAGTTCGTCTGGATGGCGTCCATCAGGAAGATCAGCATCTCCAGGATCAGAGCTGCTGTGTTGGAGCTTGACTGGAAAGAGCAAAAGCATGAGATATGTTTAACATAAAACCTTACATTAACACTGTCTAGCAAAAACATCTACAGTAAATTACCCTTTTGCACTACAATAGTGTCATAGTTTGTTATAATTTAATGTATTGCACAATAATTATATATCATTGGAGTCATAAGTGTGAGTCGGCACTTCAAGCCTGATGCATCAGGATCCCTGGGTGAAAACTTGCAAACTGAATTATGGATCACTCAAGTCTACTAGGAGAGTAATACCAAGTCAGTCCACCAGAGGGTGGTGTTACTCACCACTTGTGCCAGCAGGTCCTCGCGGCAGCCCTCATGTTTTTGCACACGCTGCTCTTCTTGGGTTTCTCGTCATCGCCAGGCTTGCCATCGCAGATGGTCACCTTGGCCTTGTCGGCGGGCGAGGCGCTCTGATGGCGGATGGCGCTCTCGGGCATGCGCAACTCGCTCTGGAAGGCCGACGACTCCTTCATGGTGGAACCTATACCACTGCTGGGACTGCGCTTAACCAGCGCCTGCACAAAAAACACGGCAAGAAATAAGAGAGACAGTCAGAAGTGCAATTTTAGGCATAAATAGTCATATTCATTTTACTCTGGAAAGAAACAGACAAACTGATGAGTGAGACAGACAAAATGGGAATTTGGAGATTTGTTCTTGCATTACAATTAAATTGAGCCTGGTTGGGGTTTCACATCTCTGCATTCCATTTCCATTCCAGACATGCATAATGATACAGCTTCTCGAGTTGCTTGAAAAGAAGCAAGACAACTGAGATGACACTGGAGAGGTCTGATGTGAATCGTGCACAACAGATGTTTGGTTGCAATTCTCTAGCCAACCAAAAAAAAAAAATGTTTTCAACAGAAATGGCAACACAGACAAATGGTTTCATTTCTCAAGCCTGAAAAAAGAACAAACAAACAAAAAACATTTACACCTTGAACTGAAAAGAAACTGCTGAACAGAAACAGACACTGAAATGAGTCTGAGTGACTGGTTGGGGTTGGTTGGTTGATTGTTTTTTGGAACAAATCAATGAAGAAGTGATTTGCAATCCAAAGTTACCGCAGCTGTTCTTTTCCCATGATGCCCTGAGGAGGTACGCGGTCTCACCTGGCAGCTGCCATCCTCCTTGGCCCCGCAGTCACAGAAGAAAGAGCCGTACTTGGCATAGGAGATCTCATGGTCTTTGTGACAGACCTTGGCACACACTGTGCACACACCTACCCCATCCACCATCTTGCACGTGTGACAATGGTACCTGTGAGCAGTGACAGGGAGTGAAGGTCAGTGGGCATTGCAGAGCGTGGTGAATGAACAGATATTTGCCACTCGAAAAGAGAGAGAGAGCATAGGAGGGAGAGAGAGAGAAGTAAAGAAGGAGGCTTTTAGTACCAGTGCTGGTTCATGAACTCCTTCTGTGTGATGGTAAATGTGCACAGCTTGTTGCAAAGGGAATCTTCATCCTAAAACACAGAAGATTAAGAAAGTTACACATCATCTGCAGACACGGTTACGGTAACATATCCATACAAAGACACTTACAACCCAACATTTTTTGAGCCATGTTCAGCATTTTTTTTTCTAGACAGATGAAAATGCCCTTGGGGCTAATTTTAGCCAACATACTCCAGTTCATTAACATACACTGTCCCTGTTTACAAGCCCCCAAACACAGAGTGTTCTCTACTGCACAGTAGACTTCTCACCGAGTCCTCTGCTTGGGAGTCCTCCTCCTCGACGGCCAGCTCCTCCACCCAGTCTGAGTCCACCTCGATGGCCTTCTCTTCGCCCTCTACCAGCAGCTGAGAGGAACCTTGGCCACCGCTCTGCCTCAGGGCGTTCATCACGTCGGCCAGGTAGGAGATGATGTGGCAGGCGCACTCAAGCATGCTGGCGTGCTGCAGGAAAGCAAAGGGCAATGGGAGTTTCACCAAAAGGTCAAGAATAGAATGGGCTGGTTGCTTTTGCAAACTAGTTTGGTGTGGTGTGGTGTGGAGAGGATACTTACTTTTCCTTGGGACACGTTGGCGGTCACTTTCTCAACAACGTTCTTTTGGAATAAGTATTTCTTACTGTAGGAGAGAAGAGGAATAGAAGTTAGGGGAAAAAAAATTATAATTATACTGTCCAATACTGTGGTACAGCTACCCTATTTTACCCAAGAAAAGGAGAAGCACAAAGGGATACATCTAGATATATTAATATAGGTTTTGATTTTTCACATAATGAATATACTGCACATCAAGTCATGTGACTTCACTCACCATCTGGTCAGCCAATCAGTGGCGGCTCGGTGCAGCTGCAGGTGCCCCGCCCCCTGCCCGGCGCTGGCCAGTGTAGCCATGATGACCATGAGCTCTGGGAATCCGGCTCCATCGCCATTGGCCAGCATCTCGGTGGCCATGGGAATGAGCGTGCTGAGCAGCACGGTGCAGACGCCCTCGCCCACCTGGCTGGTCTCGCGCACGATGTAGGTGGTGAGCAGCTGCAGCAGCTGCCGGTTCTCCTGCACCGTGTCCAGCTGATCCGAATCCTTGGGGAGCGTGGCCGTCATGCGCGTCAGCCAGGCCTGCAGCCGCGAGGGCTCCACGCACGCCAGCTGGGCCAGAGAGCCGCACAGGTACAGCAGGCTTGGGTTGGGGCTCTTCTCCGCTACACAGACACACATGGGCAGGGGGGAGGAAACATTAGGGAGAGAGGCTGGGAAACTCACCCGAGCACCCAACATATGCTCTCCATTGCAGGGCAACAGGTCTATCAGCCCATTCATACATTTCAGCAGCAAAGCACTTTTTTAATGTAAAGAATTTTGGACAACAAAACTTCAATTAAGAGAGCCATAACTGAGCAGTTACAGAAGGCTTCAAATGATTTTTAACAGTAATTACTTCCTGGGTTCATAATTTACATTTTATGACAGATGAAGAGGTCCAGAGCCACTTACTGAGCTGGAAGAGTTTGGTGAAGAATTTCAATACTCTGTTGCAGAACTTTGCAGACAGATTCTCATTGGCAGTTGCCATCATGATCTGGACCAGTTCCCCACTAAGGAAGGAAATGAAACAAAATGCCATTAGAGACATAACAACATTTCTTTAAAAAGAAATAAAAGGGGGTCCCTACAGAGCAAGACTTGGATTCACTTTCCACACTGAGTGACTGGTAATTACTCTAGTAAATGTATTCTGCAAAGCCATTTCAAAAAGTCCTGCAAGGCCTAATGAAAACATACATTGTTCTTATATGTCTGAATAAAATAACCAAAGGACCATTTAAGTCACCGTATATAATTTGTATAATCCCAGCCATCTTTCCTCTGTAGGAAATGAAAGAGCTCCAAAGTTAGGACTGCTATACTTCAGTGCTCTGTGAATTGGGTCCCAGGACAAATATGTCTGAGTCTGGGTTACCTGAAAGAGAAGAACTCCTCCATGGCCTTCCTGACTTGGCTGCTCTCCAACTGTTTCTCCAGGTACTGCAGGCACTCCTCAAGCACAGACTCATCCAGACCACTGCTAAGGGAGGTAGGGGGAGCAGAAGAGAGTTAGCACAAACACCAAATATAGCTTTTCATTCAAATTTAGCACACCAACAGTGCCAAAGCCTATATGTGTAAATGGGTTCAAAACAAAACATAGCATGGTGAGCATTTGTTTTTACATATTATGCACTTTGTTAGGCATGTTGATCCTTTTCAATCCTTCACTTTAGATCACTGATTACAAAATATCTCAGAATTCCCAGGGGCTGACCTGTTTGGGTCGGAGTGGTTGGCAATGATGTTGTAGCAGCCGGTGACGAGGCGCTCGTATACGCGAGCGAGGAAAGCGTCCGACTCGGCGGGGCCCAGGATGCGCTCCAGGGACGTGCTGCTGATCTCGGCCACACTCTCAGTGCTGCTCTCCAGCAGCAGGGGCAGCAGCGTGTGGATCACCTGAGATGCATTTAGCTCCTCTGTTCTGTATGTGGAACACGTGAGCACGATGCATAATCAATGGTCGTTAAATGTGCCTGCTATTTCATCTGAGTAATTAAATCCTAGTACATGCTCCCTGAGGCAGCTTGTCTATTGTTAACTACCCTTTTATCTGTTATTGATTGAGAAGATCACCCATAGCTGTATTTCAACCCATCAATGCATACTTTTTGATAAGTGTACTTAGTATTAAGTATTAATTAAAAGTACACAAGACAATCATGGTAGTTACGTGTCTATACTGTACAGGGCTGTACTGTCATGAAATAAAATGCATCTTCGAAAGCAGTGCACAATCTAGTGCTGTGACAAAGGGCTTGTTTGGGTGTGACTTACACAAGCAGGTCTCCAGTGAGGCGCACCAGAGAGAGGAGGATGTGCTTGAGGGAGGAGGCCAGCGGCAGGGACTGGTTGCTCAGGGTGCCCAGGTGAGCCGCCTGGATGGCACTGATGTAGCTCTCTGACGGGATGGTGTCGTTGGCAAAGGCATTTCGCTGTGAAGAGAAAAGAAGCTCTATTTAAAGGGGTGGTCTCTAAAATCAAACAATAAATAAATAGAAGGCCCAAGATCAAGGAACACATGGATGAGACATATACCCATGAGCCAATGTTGGGGAACTCATTGGTGTGGATGTTGTTCCACGTCTCGCAGAGCGTCTGCACAGCTGATGGAAGATTCTGCATCACTGCCTGACCTGTGCACCATAAAACCGAGACAACATGAGTATAAAAGAAAAGGGGAGCACATTCAAACACCCATTCAGTGGCCCTCACAGGCCTCCCAAGACACCACACAATGACGCTGGCGTTCCTACCGAGCACATTGGCCTTGCAGCGTGTGGAGCCGATGGACAGCACAGCGGCGTAGCCCTTCAGCTTGGCCTCTGTGGGCTTGTTCTCACCCTCCTCTGGTAGACTCATCAGCAGGTAAGAGCTGAACGCACACACACACACGCAAACACATTACAAAACAAGACTTTAATGGCAGTGGTATGTCAAGGGGCAAGAGCAGACACATACAAGAGACTTTGACATCCTACATATTTTTGAAGGAATTCTAAAACAAAAAAATGTGAATGGGTATATACATAAATCTAAGCTATAACAATCAGTAAACTAGTAGTACAAATGGCGCAAGTATTTATCTAAATCATGTAGGAAAACATGCAAGGTCAAACAAAAGTGTGTGTGCATAAAATGTATGTATGCAGGCACGTTACATGCATATTTGTGAGCACGCGGGTGTGCATGTATACATGTGCTCCCACTGACGACCTGCCACCTGTCTCACCGTGTGAAAGCGGTGTAGAGGTCGATTAGCTGGAGGGTGGCTGGCAGCAGGTTCTTGGTGATCTCTGAGGACTTGTGCGGGTCACTCTCGGCTGCTACCTTGGAGAAGTGCTCGTCCAGGGACACCTGCACTTTGGAGATGACTGCATCTAGTGTGTAGATGGTCTGTAGGGAGGGCACCTGGTGAAGAGGCAGGATGGTGTTGGGGTCCACGCTGCAGAACGAGGAGATCTGGGAAGAGAGACAGAAATAAAAAGAAAGAAAAGAGGAAAAAAAGAGGGGGACCACAAGAAAGGGAAAGATATTTTGATTAAATCACCAGATAAAACTGTGTCGAGTATTGTCGCATTCCAAATGGCTATTCCAACATAGTATCTACTTAGTACTTACTTGTCTAGCGATGTACTCCTCTGCTAGGTCCACATCATACTTCACTGCACTGCACTTGGTAGAGGCCATCTCAACCAATGAAGTGGCATGGTCCAACTTCATGCCCTGTTTCAACAGATGCTCCTACAAATAACAAAACACAAGCTCAGATTAACTACCCTTAAGTACTTGTGTACTTTGAGTACTTGTGTCAATACTACTTTCTGACAATGAAATTCAAAAGCAGGATCAAATTTTAGAATTATAAGTAGTATAAGTAGTAATGATATCCTAAGAACACAAAGCTGAGCAATAATGTTACTCCTGAGAACTGACCTTGATCCAGTTGACGTATGTGCTGACACGTAGCCGTGACGACCAGCGGAGGGTGTGCAGAATATCGCTCTCGCTGGGGTCGCTGTTGCCGGTTTTCAGCTGCTCGATGTACGCTTTGGATGGGGGCAGAACTCCCAGAATCCTCCAGAGCACCAGGAAGTAATACTGCAGAGAGCACGCCTCCTGTGGCCAGAAAATGAGTAAAGCTCATTAAAAAACAAAAAGTGAACACGTAGAACAATGACCAATGCAGATGTTTAAGCATGAGAGACAGTGCTGCAAGGCAAGAGAGAATCAACTCACCATTGGGGTGATTGGTTTGTTCTCCTGCCTTCTGGCCATGTCAAACCGGGAGCCAGCCGACAGCAGTGAGACCAGACACGAGTATAGGTTGTCGTATTTCACAGAAATGTTAAACAACACGTAGAAAATCTGCACAGACAGAACACAACGGGTCAAGAGCTTGATTTCATTGTGAACGTCAAGAACAAAAACGGCTAGTGAGATACGTATTCATAGTGGATGTTCTAAAACTGAGGTGTTCAAGCACCTTGCTGTCTAGGCGGCTTCTGTCATCTTCTGATGCTTCCGGGGACAGAACGCAGTAGAATTTGGGCTGAACCGTTGAATCTGAACATACAGACAATACTTTGGTCAAAAGGCAAATCCAGGCCAAAATCACTACCATGCATGCATGTAATTTTAGCGCTGAAAAAATTCAACAATTCACTATTGTTTGGGTGAAAGGGTTCAAATGAAGCGGCTTGACTTACTCCTACCTGCCGAGCAGTGTTTGCCCCAGTTGTCCTCCACCTCTTTGAAGCCGTAGTACAGCGGCGTGGGCCCACGCTTGCCACCCTCTTGCCCAGAGCTGCTTCCGGATGCAGGTGGGGTCAGCAGGTTGTATTGGACCTGTAGGCACAAGCATTAGTGTTAATGTTTACTACTGACCCCTAGCAGAGTGAATTCAGCTAGCTTAGTAATGTTTCAGTAATGTCAATGACATTCAGGCAGTATACTACCAAGAAACACGTAACCAATAAAACAACAAAAATTGCATTTGGTTATATAAAGTTATAGTTTTATAGTTAAAGACAGTAAAAGGGGAGGAGGCCCCAGATGATTAATGGACCCTACCTGTTCAAAGAGGTACATGGGTGCTTTGGAGTACTGGTGCAACAGGTAGTCGAAGACCAGCAGAATGCGGGCCAGGTTGAGCGGCACAGCCTGGAGCTGAGAGTCCACGTGAGCGGCCACCTCGGCGATGGCCTGAGTGCAGAGCGTGAGCACGCTGCGGCGGCCCGAGTCTGAAAGGTTGTGGAAGATGAGGAGCAGCAGCTGCAGGTGCTCCACGTTCAGGTCATCATCGCCAGGCAGCGAGCCCTGCAGTGTGTGCTGCTTCAGGGTGCCCACAAACCTGGAGACCAAGGAAAGAAACAGGTCAACCCGTTGACAAAAGAGGAAATGTTAAACTCAACAAGAAGCAATTACCAACAGAAGAAGTTTGAAGATTTCATTGATTTGATGTTTTTCTACAGGTGTGTGTGTGTGGTGTGATATGACTTACCTCTCCCAGACCTTCATGCACTCTGGAACATCAGGGTCCCCCTGCTGGCTGGCCTTGTGCTGCCAGATGAGCAGCAGTCTGGAGAGCACAGACAGGGACTGGGGGTGGATGTACATGGGCCATGGGCCCTCGGAGAACGGGGCCACTCCCAGCTGCTGCAGCAGCGTGTTCTAGAACAAACAAACAGACAATCAACTAAACAATCAAAACCTCATTATAGGGACACATTATATAAACACAGAGCATGAGCAAGTCAAGGGCGAAACAACTATGTACAAGTGACTGTCTATATAAGGGCTATCTAATAAGGGCTGTCTAATATTGCTGCAGTTTAATGTTGTTCATTGTGGTTGATGTGATTCTCACCTGCAGTGCTGGCGATGGAAGGTCTGATGTCACCAGGGAGTGATTGAAGTGATAAAGAGCTGATGCAAACTCTTCATCGGAGGCACCTACAGGACAGATGTTTCAGAGAGATCATATATGTTATTTGAGTCATGTTATGGTCACTTTACACCCTTCCAACTTTACTTCATAGAGAATTCAGTTTCACTCATAGTTCAGTTCATATTATGAGGAAGAGACATGATGTCCAACAGATCACTAAACAAACAAGAATAAAAGCAATAAGACCGCATAACTCTCCACCCACCTTTGACATCTTTGTCCACATCCTTGATGATGCTGGCCAGGGTAGCCATGTGCGGCTCGGTCAGAGACACACTCAGGTAGTTCCTGATGAAGTTGTTCCTGGACTTCAGCATTGATGTGGTGATGAAATTCAGTATACTTGATGCCAAACTCAGAAACTGAAATAAATCCAAACAGAAAATGTCAGTGACCTAGTAGCCATAACATTTACAATACTGAGTAATGTGTTAATACATGGTAATACAGAGCATTTCAGGAAGTTGTCAGAAAGTTTACTTCCCACTCCACTCCAGCATGCTAAATGTGCAACAGCAGCCTTATACACTCCTGACAAACCCATCATGCAAACACGCAAACTGAGTCAGGGGAGGTAGAATTAGATTCAGCTTGACTGACTGTGCATCCAGCACACATGGCGCGTCTTGGCACGGCACAGAGGCTGGCACGGGCAGCACTCACCAGCTCTGGGTCCTTGCGGCTTGCCAGGATGTTGCCGTTCTCTCCTGGCGCCTGCTTGCTGGGGCTCTTGAGCCGGGGCGACGTCTCGAGCGGCGGTGGAGGAGGAGGAGGCGGCGGAGCCACCTTCTCTTTGCTGGGCGAGATGGTCTCCTCGAACCACAGCCCCAGAATGGGCTCGCTGTCATCATCTGCATCATCACGAGCGTGGGAGGAAAAGGAGGAACATACACCAAAAAAACAAACAAACAAAAAACTCAGCTCCCTGACTCCACGATTCACGACCACCACAACACATCACATTCACAACCAGAGCTGTCACATCCAGAGATATATGGCACTACTGCGTCTACAAGCTGGCTTGAAGGGGAGGCTGAGTGGGTAGGTTGAGTGGGTGGTTTGGTGGGGATATTTTAGGGAAGGAGGAGTGTTTTGAGAGACTAATACTACGTAAGTCTTTATTGCGAGGGGTACCGCAATAAAGAGAGTGTGAGAGTGTGTGTGAATTGCATGGTGCAGACAGCGTGCATTGCTGAGCACTAGTAGTCTGACAAAGGGGCCTAAGGGACATGAAAATGCTCCTGACCTGAGATACAAGCTGCTCTTGTCCTCTCCTGTCTTCTCTCTGCTGAAATAGTAAACACTGTCACTATGCCTGCAGCCAACAGAGCCCATTAGGTGAGCAAAGCAAAGAAACGTACACCAATTCTGCAGCAGTGGTGATTAGGAAAAATAAACAAACAAACAAAACAAAACAACAACCGGACAGATAAAACTGACCTGGCATCACTACGCTCGACTGACTGTCCTCCGAGGTGTCTAAGCTCTCTTCCTCCCTGTCTCTGCTTCGTCTACCTTCACTGGCTGAAGTGCAGCCTCCCGTACACAGGAGAGACCTCAACATGTCCTTCACTTTCCTGATCCTTGACACTAACTCACACACACAACAGCTGTGTTCAACTATCTAAGTAAAGCACTCCTGCTCTGATACTTCCAACAGTTTTGCTATCCCCAAGTTTTGCTGCTATGATGACACGGAATATGCAAAAATATAAATGGGCAATTCCATGGAAAATTTATTTTTTTGTCACGTCGATCATGCCAATGAAATGCCATGGTATTTGTATCATGTGAACGTGTACGTGAAATGTAGTTCTACAGCCAAAAATAGTAAATGCTTGAACTTCACATAATAATTCACATCTTACAATACCATGCCATTCTATGGAGGTGACATAAAAAAGTTAATTTTCAGTGGAACTGCCCAAATATTAAAAAATTACACAGTTTTAGATCTTGTTGCACTTCAGCTGTTGTTGTTAATGGCCTTTAACGGCAATGCTGTTGTAAATGAATCATCAGTTTAAGTGGAGCTCCATAAAAACCACTGCTTCAGACGAGCAGCAGCCATGTTTGAGGAGATGAGCCCCATGGGTGATGGGACTGTGCTTCTGGACCTACCCTGGCTGCTGTCTTCCTCTGTGCTGCTGAAGTCGTCCTCGTAGTAGGTGTTGGAGTCGGTGGAGGCGCTGGCATCGCTGCTCACCGAGCCTTTCCTTTGCCTCTGGAGCACACAAGCCTGGGCATGACCAAAGAGAGACAGAGACAGAAAAAGGGGAGGGGAGGGAAGAGGAAGAGGAAGAGGAAGAGGAGGAGGAGGAGGAGGAGGAGGAGGAGGAGAGAAGGGCAACATCACGAGATATGTGAGTGTTAGATAAAGAAACAGGCCCTCACTGTAGGAATACTTAATGCTTTGTGTTAAAGTCCAGGAGCACTGACTCCTGTTGACTATGACAACAAATACAATGTGATGGGTTTGTGGCCAAACTGATTTTTGAAGCAAAACCAATCACTGTCAAAAAGGAGCCATATCTCCCATGCGCGTACACATCACATGACTTGATTATGATGGGCAGAGTACACGATGTGCTTTATCCTGACTATTGACAAGGTACTGAAGATACTGACTGTACCTTCTTATAGGAAGTGGAAAGCAGGGTGAAGAGCAGGTTGGTGAGGGGCACGGAGTCGATGAGCCGCTGGACCCTCTGGATGGAGGTGCTCTGGGCCATGATGTTCAGTTCTGCTGGGGGGCCGTCACTGGCCCATCCCTGTGCCACAAAAAACAAGACACAAGCTATTACAAATTCTCCAATCACGTCGTCGTCGTCATCATCATCATCATCCTTTACAAAATGGGTTGTAAATCTACTTAGATTATTTTTTTAACCATCAGAGAGGTTCCAATACAGAACATTAAGGATTTGTACGTTTTGGACCTCAGCACAGCATATCTGGTAAATTACCCCTCTAGGTCAGCTACCTTTCCAATGCAATCAACCCGTTTCATGGAACTGGCTTTCTGGGAACCTCACACAGTGGGCATGGTTTGGAATGTGACTGTGCATGTGCTAAGCAAAGGCGGCTATGAGAGCAACTGTACCCTGTGTAGTGCTTCTACTTGCAGGTCCTGGAACAGTGAGGTGAGCAGCTTGATGGAGTGGTTGGCCAAGATGACTGAGAGAACTCCAAACCCTTGGTGCCTTCAATAAAAGGAATGCATAGTTTGCATATTAGTGAAGCTCTGGGTGGTATTTTGTTGGCTGACAACAGTCTGCAGAAGTTCTGTACCTCAATTACTCAAACAGTTTTACGATGAGTATTTTCCCCACCTTGCTTGTCAAGTACCAGAATAGGGAGGGAAAGTGAAACACAGCATTCCTAACCATCCTACTGAAAATCAATAGATTAAAAAAAAAAAAAAACCCTGACATCGAACTTGTACACCACAATATTTTTCATTGTATATATTAGAATGATCTACTAAAAGTGAAAGTGTCATTTCGCCTTCTCTTAAAAAAAAGTCAAAACTGAGCCCATCCAGTAATAAATATACATTAAGGCACACACTAACAATTCTTTCTGTGAATAGTACCTTAACACCAACCGCTGTGCCATAGAGGTTATAATCCCACAATAAACATCATTACCTTTCTTTACAAAAAATGTTGAGTGAGCCTGGCAAATCAATGTTTTGACTGAAGCACTCAAACCAATATTTCACAAGCATTACCTGCTTCCTACACCATGTTAGAAAAAAATGTAAACAATTCAAACTGGGGATAAAAATGAATATGATAACCAGTATCAGACTTGCCAGACATACATATAATACGGAGGCCGCCGCCTTAACTTCGGAGTGTGAATCGAAATACAATTTTTTTAAAAGACTCCCCCATCCATTTCGCCCAAGAGGTTGGAACGCTTCCAGTGGGGGATGAGGTTACTTTCCTTCCCTTTACATGTACATTTCTACAAAAAACCTAGACGCCTACTTAACATTCATTTAACAAAATGAAAGGACTACAAACATGCAGAACAGCCGCAAAGGACTCATCATACCCTTTTCCTGGGCCCAGCTTGGGAGAGCCTGCTCCATCTTTGGTGCGGGAGGTGATGTCCCGGACGCGTAGCGCCGCCAGCGGGTCCTTCTCCTTCCCTTTGTCAGCTAGCGCCGTGGGGCTCAAGTTGAGGATGAGGTACAGGCTATTCAGCAAGCACCATGCGCCCAACAGCTGAAAGTTCTGATAGTGCTACAAGGGCCACACAGACATGGAAGTGTCATTTCAGTTTTTGAAATATCAGGTAGGCACACAACACACAAACAGATGTAAAGTGGTCACACTGGGCTGAGGGACTTAGCTCTGGCTTGCTCACCTCTCCTCCTGCTCTGCGCGAGTTGCTGATGGCCTGACCAATCATGTCATAGATCTCCAGCTGTGCACATGCAAAGTCAAAAGACATATTATGAATAAAAGCGCATAAATAAAGAACAACAGCAGCAGATAAACAAACAAACAAACATTTTCTAGGACAGGTATGATTGTATCGGTTGTTATGACCAGCTGTGACTTACGCATTTCTGTACAATGGTGGCGGCGTCGTTCTCGTAGTCCTCTTCTTTGGAGCCTGTGGCACCTGTTGAGCGGAGCTGCAGGCCACTGCCCACCTGGAGGATGGCCATACAAGTAGCCACACTAACACCTGGAACAAGAATACAGAAATGACATACTTTCTCTTACTCACATGTTATAAAACTGTCACAGCAGCTTTAGTAATGGGGAAAAGGACAAAATGGCAGTGCTACCTCATGAAACCATACTGGCTAATGTAGGCCTATGTAATAGACATGACATCACACTCTGGTGTCAACGTTCCACTCGTTTTTATCAAATGTAAACAATACTCAGTGTAGTTCACTTGGGAAATTTCAGCGTAAAGCCAGTACACAAAACAACCTTGTTCACAGAGCAACTTTGATACATGCTCTCGTTGAATGAAGAAGTGTTGAAAAGCCTACCGGCGTAGAGGCAGCTGAGTGCCAGCACAGTCACGTCAAGTAGTCTCCCTGGAGTCAGGGGCTCCAGCACGGGCAGGGAGAGAGTATCCAAGGCCATGGTCACATCAATCACCAGGGAATGAAAGCTGGGGGAACACAAGAGCATGCATTCTTAAAGTCTTCATAAGGACTCCTAATTTGAAATCCCAGAGCAGGACTGTGCACAGGCTTCTAGACTAGGCTTGGCATAGCCATCAGTGTTGGCTGGAAATGCAATCTGACAAAGTCTTTCCGATTCTTGATGTAAATAAACGCACAAAGTTTTCAATCTTAACCAAACCAAAACGCTCTGGGAGTTATCAGCTGTGTTGTTTGTAAACTGCCATGCTGGATAAGCATTCTCAGCCAGGACCCTTGACCGTCGACTCACCCATTCCGAACTGCTGTGGCGTCAGCCACAGTGGCCGGCATGATGAAGAAAGAGTTGGCCGACACCGCATCCTGGAAGCGGTTGATGTAGCGCAGGAAGTAGGGCAGGTTGAGGCACACACGCAGCAACTTCTCCGACCCGCCTGCCAACACAGAAAAACACACAGACTGAGTAAATATGGCCCATTGACTATACACTCAGGTGGGAAAACAGGCCTGGTGTTCATGCCTTGGGGCCCAGAGGAGGTAGACTTTCCAGTCCTGTAGTGGCAGTCTATGCTTGTTACAGCACTCACCTAGTTCTTGTAAACTGGACACGTTTTGGGAGATGAAGGCATTCTTCATTTTGGCCTGAGTTGCCTGGTCTGTCGTGGACTGCTCATCACACTCACTTTCAGCCTGCAAAGACCACCATCAGAGTTTAGCTCACGTTGCAGGCTGGGGTGTGCTGTGCCAATTTCATTGTGGGACGGGAGTAAGATTGATAGTGTGTGGAATTTCTAAATTTCCTGTTTAATAGAAACCTTTCCTCACATAAAGCTGTCATATAATGAAAACACAACAAGCAATGCACAATCATAAGTTTCAGCTTCAATTGTTTTCAATTTCATGGAATTTGAAACTTGTTTTTTTTTCTCCTATGAGGCTTGCAAACAATGGCTGACCTGCATGTGCGGGGTGGGAGAGGCCAAGATGGTGATGTCTGGGTTGAAGACTGAGGTCAGCTGATTGAAAAAATTCATTTGTACTTCTTTGTGTCGCAGCTCTGGGTTCACTGGGGAGGGTAGCTCCTTCTGGTCCTCCACTGCAAGCAAACACACACACACACACACACACACACACACACACACACACACCACACACACACACACACACACAGTATCAGCACAGAACAGCCTATCCCCATCACAGTGCTGAGAGCACCCATCTGGAAACGTGAGACAGCAAATCCCCCCTCCAACAGAGACACAGGCAAACAAAGCTGCCTTTCTGCCAGCCTGGCACAGCTATAAAGGAGAAAACACACACAGGCTAATACACTACATTCAGATGGGGGGGGGGCATTGGCTTCTCTACTGTGCCATTTAAAGTAGGCCACGTGTAGGGATTCTGGAAAAGACTGTCTTTCCTAGCCAAATGTTATTACACCAAAATTGATAAACTGCAAGAACAAATGTGATTAAAATATAAACAGATCTCTACATGAATGGAGTCACAGGATGATCTCGGTAGCAAAACAGACAGACATTTGAGCAGGAAACTCTGTGCCACATGTGTGCACACACAGAACTTGGTAATACACAGAAAGCCCCTTATAACACTTTTTTAGGAACACTGCATGCATATTATGGTATCAAACACTTCAACAGCACTTTATAAGGAAGAGAAATGCAGGCCTAAAGCTACAATTTGGGGTGCTGGACATCAAATCCATGAGTCCTTTATGATAATTTTCTCAATCATTCTTTTCCTAACGGGTTTGCTACTGCAACAAAAACTAAGTCACTCAAGTGTCTATACATTCATATCAACATTTCATGCAGACAAATCCAGAGCGTTGATGACTATGCAGAACACAACCATGTGATGAATTGCAAGGCAAACCCCATCAGATGAGCCTGTTTTTGCATGAAGGCCAACAGCCCCCACTTTACATTTCACTTTGCCCTACCATGCTTTCTCTTTTCACGCACTCTCTAGTGCTCTCCACTAAAATAAGCAGAAAAATGTATTTGCTTTGGCCACGTGCTATGACAGAGCAGATCTGTGTCTTCCTCTACACACAAAAGACTGAAGTGAATGCGTGATCTGGACTTTGAGCAATTTGACTTGCATGAGTAGCTGGTGGATAAATGACCCAGACCAAGCCAGCACTGCACTCACAGGATTCTAAATCAAACCAAATGGGTAATATGATTAAAGGTTACTGCACTGACACCTCTCAACAAACAAGCTCAGAGATCGTCTGCGTCAGCAGGGATAGGTTCCACTTCCTAAAGAACGCCAAATAATAAAAAAAGCACTTCCTGCGCTTGACTGTTCACGTAAAATGACATTCTATCACACTCTCATCACAGCATGGGCAACGCACCAACATTTCCTGCACACTCAGCCTGCTGCTCCTGACATTACTGAAGCTATCCTCTGTGCCAACACCCCTGAACCTCCTCTGCCTTTTGTCAAGTTTGAAGCCTGGGAGGGAGCCACGCCACTCTCACATTAACTGCCACGGCCCATCTTCTGCTTGGCCTTAACCTGACGCAAGCTGTAAGGTGGCCAAGCGCGTGCTGGGAGCATATCACCACCACGTGAGACCACACACACTCCAGGACTTCTCTGGCATTACCTCCCTTTCTGTTCTCGCCTCCAAAGCGAATGAGAGCCGACTGCGAGAAACCAGTGGGTACAGCTGCTTCATTTTGGTTTCTTTTTCCCCTCAGAAGTAAGGGGGTGTGTGGAGCTGTTAAGTGTTCCACACAAGACTGTCAAATCAAATTGACATCCCTGACCCCTGTCATGCTGTGATTGTGGAGGATACTGATTTAAAAGGACAAGTAGAACAGCCATTTATTAATCAGGTCACAGCATCAC
The DNA here is from genome assembly GCA_015244755.2 of Tenualosa ilisha. Taxonomy (NCBI): domain Eukaryota; kingdom Metazoa; phylum Chordata; class Actinopteri; order Clupeiformes; family Clupeidae; genus Tenualosa; species Tenualosa ilisha. The sequence goes on along the minus strand of PYXC01000178.1, from coordinate 1,062,042 downwards.
ATGAGACTACAGAAACATACTTCTCTGTGCCATCACTCTGTGCACAGACTGCAAATCAGATGTGCTCCACTTTGTCGTCGGCTGGCAGGTAATAACTCTATAGTTTCCCACAAAAACAGAATAAGGCCGAAACTCCTCTAAATGGAATACAAAAAGCACCGATCCAAAGCTTGTTTGGCCACGGCTAAATGTCCAACATTCAAATTAAAATCAGGCAAGAACAACAATCAACAGTTTAACACCAAGAGCTTCTGTAGACATTCAGAGAACAGGGGCACTAGCACTGCTCAGCTTGGGAAACACATGCCCAAACACTCACCATCTGACAGCGTCTTCACGGTCTGGGGGAGTTTGGCAGACTTCATCATAGCGGTGAAGGTGATGATCTCTGTCCGATCCAGTCGACTGCAGCCTGTGCAGAGGCCCTTTATTAACAAGATCAGGTGCTTCTGCAGGGATAAAATCACCCCAGAGAAAAGACGGTTATAAAGTGCATATAATACAGAACTACTGGTCATAATTTCAGTACAGCACTGAATCAATGTTATCTAGACTCTGATATTGACATCGTCAAATGTGTAAGACCATGAGAAAGTGTCTCTCGCACCTGTGAAACTGCACATGCTTCATCTGGGTTTTCCAGCCGCAGCAGAGAGAACTCAATCAATACTTTACAGGCGGCTGCTACCGACAGCAACTGATTTCTAGGGACTGGAGGCAAGATCAGAAACAAATGACACATTGCCTCTACACAACACAATTCCACATTTACTTAAATATTCACTCTTTTGAGGAATTTAAACTCAGAGTTTAGCTTTCAACATATTAAAAGAACCTTTCACATTTGAGTAGCTCTATCAACAGTTATTATGTTGACCATACAGTGACAAAGAGAAACCATTTACATAAAACAACTACTTTTCAATGCCAAAGCATGTAACATAACATTAAAAAACAGAACAAGCAGCATTACTACAAACACAAGGGGTAAACAGGATACATACTTTGTCCACAAACTGTGGTGATGTAATGTGCAGAGAGTGCCACAAATGATGAGTAGAACGGCTCATACTGTTTGTCATGGTGTAGAATCTCCGATTCACTGCAACAAACAAATTAAAACCAATTCTACATTTAGCCTATATGACCTTATCAGAACACTGCTGATGTTACTAGGCAATGGGCAACATAAATACAAGAGAAAAGCATAAAAGTGTGTGGAAAAAACTAAAGACTTTAATTTAGAGAGCAAACTTGAAAAGCAGCACTGCCTTATATCGTTCTGAATATCACATAGCCTAGTCCCAGTTGTGCAGAACCTCTTCACAGCCTTCAAGAATCACGCCGTGTTAAGGCTTACTGACCGTCATACTGGCAGTATGTCCATCAGCTGCTTTGGCAGGCGTACACAGCGAGTTGCCACAGCTGGTTAGTTTACTGATGGCAACTTCAGCAACAACGTAAGGATAAGCGGTTAACTTGAGAGCGCAAATGTTTCAGAACATCTGCGGACGACGTAAGGGCACAAGACGATAAGAACCTAGCTGCAGTTCATAACTTCACTGACTGTCACACCTCCAATGCCAACAAGATAGGGGCAACTCTTCAGGTGTCGATACATACGGACTCATGATATGCCTAGTTTAGCCTGCCATTGTACAGTTTGGTTGACAGCAATAACAAGTTTAACACCTGGCTCATACACAGATGCTTTCGTTTTCATGAACTGGAAACTGACATGCCAACAACCCCTCCTTGCACCATTTCTTGTCACTCCCAAACAGATCGCTAGAATGGCTAGCTAGCTAGAGATATGTTAGCGTGCTATTTACATGTTTGCTATTTTGATGGCCAGCTAGTTAGTAACTGATTCTGAAATCTTTCCTCGTGATCTGTCAGCAGCAAGTAGAAGAGTACGTGCTATTTGATGACAACGACGAGCCATTAATGATTAAAGTGTGCATCATGAACATAGCACACTACTGCACCATCCTAAATTCGGCCTGATGATGAAGCAGATTCTCATGTAGCCACCGTGCTAGTTAGTTTGCTATGGACAAGCTAGCAAAACGGTAGCCAAAAGCTATCAAATTGCTAACTAGCATAACGCTAGCTAGCTAACTCACAGACAAAATTCTTTCAGTTCCCTTTGACACTACGCCCAATTAATGTCAAGACATGACAATATCAGACCTGTTAATGATGGATCCTATAAGCTGAGGTAGCTCTTTCGTTTCAAAAGCCGTGTACGACGCTGATAAAAGCGGCCGTACAGCTGCGGTCCACTCAGGTTCTCCATCTCCTCCACTCGACGCCATCTTGAGATTCTCTATTAGAAAATCCAAGGCAGGAAATGAGGTTAATCACTACACGCAAAATAACAGGAAGTGTCGTCATTTAAAAAGTTTGAAATTGTAAAAAAAATATAATAACAATAACAAATGACGTTTTATAATGACGTCTTCTAGTCCATTTCCTACTACTTTTCGAACAGTAAATAAATTCTAAATGGAACACCACGAAGAGCAAGTATGCAACAACTTGTTAGGCTTTTGCTTCTTTTAGTGGTGTTTCGCACTTTCGCTGCATTCCTTCCTATGATGCTAAAGTATGACATCAAAGTTGTTCTCAGAAATTGTATATAAATCCTTGCTACAGAATTTCATTTCATTATATTAGTGCATTTACATTATAGTTATGCATTTAGCAGACGCTTTTATCCAAAGCAACTTACAAGTAGAACTTTTGTCCAAAGCGACTTACCTTAGAAGACCAGTAGAATGAGTGTGTATGTGTGACCTCCAGATAGTTAAAAGTGTTAAAGCAGAAAACGTAAGCAGATAACGTTTGGCTTTAAGAGGGTGTTCAGGTAGATGATTGCTGATCCATCAATCACCCTGTAGGCCAATATTGATTTAATACTGATGCTGTGGTGTATGGTTTGCTTGGCTGGGAGGACCAGCAGTTCAGTTTTGGAAAGGTTTTTGGAGGTGATGTTCTTTCATCTAAGCAGATATATCAGAAAGACAATTAGAGATTCGTATTGAGACTGTGCATGGAGTTATCAGGAGGAAAGGACAGATAGAGTTGGTTATGATCTGCATAGCAGTGATAGAAGCCAATGTGAGTGGATGATTGTATTCAATGGGTGGTATACATGGCAAAGAGAAGGGGCCCCAGCACTAGGCCTTGGGGTACCCCTGGTGAGGTTGTGTAGCACAGATGTTTGCCCTAGCCAAGACACATTGAAGGATCGCTCTGTGAGATAGGATTCAAGCCAGGAGTGCACTTTGCTACTGATGCCCATGTTTGTGAGTTTGATTAGTAGGACACTGTGGTTGCCAGTATCAAATGCTGCAAATAGGTCAAGCAGGATGACTACTGAGGATCGACCTGCCGCTCTGGCTTCTTTGAAGACATTGCGATGTCAGTGAAGTGGCCACTTTTGAAACCAGATTGGTTTGAGGCAAGGAAGTTGTGCTGAGAGAAATTCTGTGACCTGTTTGAAGGTGGTTCTGTCAATATTGCAGCACAAGTTTAACACACTAAACCCCAAAGTATTTGGTGGAATTTTTTTTTCCCCATCAGATTTCTTTTGGCACTTCTGGGTGGAGTATAAGAAACCACCATTTCCTCCTAATAAGTAGCTAGTCCACTAGTTTTACACCAAAAGTCCTTAGTGTTGCTTTAGTATGGTGACAAAAAAACAACAAAAAACAATAAATCCTATGACAGACATATGTAAGACTTTTGGGTGCAGCCTGCATTTAATAGGAAATGCAATAAGATTCAGGTTTTGAGCTTACACAGCCTTCTCTGGCACAGTCAATACCATAATGATCATGCTTGGTACAAAATTAGAAAATACCTGCTGGAGGATATTGTGTAACGTGACTCATTTTAGTGACAAACAACCATTTTAATGAGATTTCAGGTTAAAATCTAACTTTATTTCCGTGCTAGTCGTTTCAGCAACAAAAAATTATTTTCAAGAGGTTCTGAATATTTTAGTATGAAGAAAACAGATACACACTCCTCCACGTTAATTGGATTTATAAAACATTTTCATTAGAGATTTTGTAAAGCAACTTATTTTGAAAGCATTAACAAGATTATAAATTACTCACACACAAAGTGATCACTGTTGACCATACTTTGTGTGTACAATTTTTGTACCCTTAAGAAGTCTTAAAAGTGTCATAAATACTATTTACACACAAAGATGCATCCGAGGAAGAAGCATAACTATTCAAATTATTTTTTAAAATAGACAAAGACATCCAGTGCATCAGACCAAAAGGTCAAAACGAATCATTTCAGCTAATTTCACATCCTTAAAAACAAACCTCAACATCTTGGAAAAACAAACACACACAAATGCTTTCCCAACAGATTTATGTTCACTCCTGAATGTGTCTCTAGGTCTCCAGCTAAGCAGAGGAAAACATTGGACAAATTAAACATTGGGTCCAAAAAAAAAAAAAAAAAAAAAAAAAAAAAGACAATACACAGGAACATTATTTCATCACTCAATTCTACATCCGGAGAGGAACACCCACTGCACTGCGTATGCTGCTGTTTAGCATTTCTGTACAACTTTTATGCAGACTGTTATTCTCATTTCACTCATTCAAATAAGCCACTTAATTTCTGAAGGGATTTCCACAATCATATCTCTACACAGTACTGTGCCTTGCAAGGCACAAATATATGACAGAAAATGTAGGCAGTGTGAATGAGGTGAACAAAAAATGACATACAAATGGCCAATGGACTGACATGAGGTGTAAAAGAGGGTTCCTCAAACAGCTATCCATTATATTTATCCTTCCAAATGCAGACAGTCCGCTTCCCAAGGCAGCCCTGCTTGCAATCACGATCAATATGCAATTTTTCTTGCAGGATAACACTTGGCTTTAGTGGTCCGCTGGCATCCTGGCATTAGCCTTAACAAGACAGGACAGAAGGGGTCGGGTGCCTGGCCACAGTGCCCTGGGTGTGTGGGCGTCCTTACCGCCATGCACGATTGAGTAGTTTCACCTCGGCAAGTCTTTTGCTGATCATAGTGGCAAAGAAGAGTCCAAGTAGCACACTGCTAATCAGCATATAGTCATAGTCATCCTTGAGTACATCAAACTGTTTAGAGGGGTACACGCGAGTCTGGTAGATGTCCAGACCATATGCCACCACCTATTGAGAGAAAAAAGTGCAGCAAGTTCAAGTACCTCAGCAGAGAGACTGTTAGTTGTTTTTGGGAGCTAAGTGTAGTATGAAAATGTTACATTGACGTGGAGTCTTACCAGACATGTAGACTCCAGACCAGAAGGGGCTGTATATATTCCTTTGACTCTAGATACAGTCTGGTTGTAGTTGATAAACCACTCCGTTCGAATGGGAAGTTCTGGTGCATAAGGAATCAAATTCTCCTCTCTAAAGACCACACAACAGATTTGTTTGAACATCTTATTTGTACACTCAAAGACAGTATTTTAATTATTCCAAACACAAAAATCTCAGGCATAGTGACACTTTCATCTCAATCATCATTCAAATTGACAGTTTTTTTAGAAGACACTTTTATCCAAAGTGCACCACCATGCCAGTTTTTATGTCATGAAGACCTTTTGACTCACCTGCTCTGATCAGAAACCACTTCTGGTCTCCTTGGGTCCAGGAACATCTTAGGTAAGGACAGGATTGCCCCTGATGGAAGCCCCACTAAACACACGCACAACATAAGCCAAACATAAGGAATGTCCATGATGACGGCTAGCACCTAACTAACAGAAATGACTTTGTATATGATGATTAATATCACAGAAATAAGACTCAAGTATTACAACCATTATGTGTAAGCTGAAGGAAATACTATAACAACAATAGCAACAAAAAATGAGATGAACCATTACTATGGCCATAATTCTGTTTCTGAAGGCTGAACTCACCTAGCAGGTGTCGGCTGGTGATTCCCTTCTCTGTGAGCGTAGCCTCCAGGGTATTGATGGGGGAAGGGAAGATGTAGGACTGCTGCAGCACCTGAGGAGGGTGAGGCCGGTCAAGGGAGCTGAACACAGTACTGTTGTACAGCTCCATCCCTTCAAACAGCTCCAGGACGGAAAACTCGATTCTACGGGATTTGATGTTCCAGTACTCATACTGCAGGATGGTGGGTGTACAAGAGAAAAAAAACAAGAAAGAGAATGAATGAAAGAGAATAATTTGCAAAAATAAATCAAAAAGGCTTCAAGCCATCCAACACAAACACATTTTCCATAATGCATTTCAGCACATAACAACAGACGTGCCAGTGGTTGGGGTGGTCATGGTGGTATGATAGTGGCCAATCAACTACCAAGCCATATTACATAGCATGATGCTGGCTACAACAGTTAGGCACAGTTGGTTCAAGACATACTGCACATGCTGTAGGCTGTGCCCAGGATTTGTGAAGGCTAAGAATATCAACATTTTTTGAGCACAATATTTGTTAGTGGAATTGCTCACCACCATCCAGTTCTCAGAGTGCACAAAGTAGACAGGGCCTCGGGCCTTCCTCTGCACAGCCTCGTGGATGATGCGTCCTGTCACACCGTCAATCAGAAAGATCCCCACAAAGCTGCGCTCCTGGTGGGTGTCTGTGCTCTCAGTCACCACCGCAAGAAGGTTGGGGTTCAAATACTGGAGTTGAGAGAGCGAGCGAACAAGTTTTTTAAAAAATAACACATTATACACCTTGTTCAATGAAGTCATGTCGGTTTGGATAGAAGTATTCAATGGATAGAAATTGTCATTCCTTATTCCTCAGTCATACATAACACACCACTGACTAGACCAATGAAAGCACAAAACCAAAGGACCATAGAAGGTAGGTAGGTAGAGTGTTAAAATGTTCACCTTGTAGAGTACACTGCGGTCTCCCATGACACGACCCTGGGAGTGGACGTGCTCGTTGGGCCGCTTGCCTTTCACACCCACAATCTTCTGCACTTCTGTGGGGATGGCCACCTCCCAGATCAACTCCGTGGACAGATCCTGGTGTGGTCACAGGTCATGTGAGGTTATTCGTTCAGTGGGAAGGAGGTTCAAAAAGAAACTCTGGCACGCTCTACTGCCTACACCAATCAATTCCGTCAGCGATACATGCTTACCTTGCGGAGACGGAAGCCAGACAGTTTTCCCTGGCTAGAGTCCACCAAGTAAAAATATATGGAGGATGCAGACTCCTGAAGCTGCTGCAGTACATTCTTATTGGAAGGGAAGGCTGTGACCTGTTATGATAAAACCACAGGGTGTGGCATTTAGAATGTTCAGTTTGATGCTCTCAATTTTAAAGGCAAGAAATATCTAATCATATCGTTAATGGTTTAAAACAAGCAAGTGTTGTTACTCAGGTTGCATTCAGGTAGCTTGGGTACCGTTGCCATGGCAACTGAGCTCACCTTGTACTGGTCATCAATAAGCAGAAGAATTTTGCCATAGTCCTGATCCATCAGAGGTAACAGCAGAGACTGCAGTATCGGTCGTGGCAAAGCAGGCAAGCTAATATGACTCTTCTTTCCAAAAATGGGGTTGAACACGTGGAGAGACGCCAGGCCAGTCTCCTATAAAAAACAAAACACTGTGCTGTGGTATACTGCTCAGGAGTATTTTCTGTATTTACTTTTGTACTTAACTCAAATGTAATGCAATACCTTGTCCTTCACTAGAAGAGTGCACTGAGGTGGGTGAGGGAAGTGGGCGGTGGTCCTCTGCACCATCAGTTTAAATGCAGAGTTGGGCTCGATGTTCTCGAGGTAGTGCTTCCACAAGATGCTTCCAGATTTGCTGTCGATGCCAAAGAGCTGTGGGAGGGGATTGAATTTGTGTTATAAATGGAAGCAGACCAGCCTACACTCTGATGATAACCAACTACATTAACACGTGCAGCATGATGTTCTATTTGTGTGTGGAGTGTTACAGCACAGGTCATGATGAAGAGCTGTGACAGTATAATCAGCAAGTCGCTGAAGCACAGCTTACCTTTCCTGATGCGGTCACCATCACCATCATCTTCTGCAAGTTGAACTCGTCCCTGGACAGCGTCTCAATGGTGACCTCATTCTTGACCTGGCTGCGGGGCTTGCGGGCATCATAGAAGAGCTTCCACAAATGGCCCACCCAGGCCTGCAGCAGGATGAACTGGGAAGACAGGCGCTTCAGCACCATGGCCAGCAGACCATCTATAAACAGCACAAAGGATGAAAATAAGATTTCTGGTGTGCAAATATGCATTTATATCTTTCAACTAGCGCTGTCAATCGATTAAGAAAAATAATCGAATTAATCACAGAACACAAATGTAATGGTCATCACGATTAATCACACATTTAAAGTTCCAGAATACTTCTATTTTTCTTTGAAGAAGGAATTTTGCCACAGGTTGGGTGCCCAGGGGTGACCGACCACATGACTTTGTTAGCCCCACCCCTGCACTCGCATCTTAGGCACACAAATTCTGTACACTCCCCCTTGCTTCAAATCTACCATGGTTTGGCCTTTTCCTTGTACTCTCATTCAACGCATCTGTCTGCTCTTTTAAAAATGCCATACTATGAAGCATCTACAACCATAACACAATCTATTATGCTGCTTGTATTCTACAAATATTGTCAAAGAGAAACTCTTTCATCCCCGGACAGAGCTCTCGAAATCATAACAAGAACTTGAGATTAGGCTACTGTAGGCTACTTTGCCATCTCACATCAGTGCACAGTTAATCTTTAGATAAACACGAACAGCTGTCTCTGAACCAGTCCTGCGCATATTTAACTTCTGCGTAGTGATTTGTATACTTTACGTTATCTTAGAAGAGTAAGAGAGACCAAAGACTCAATTTACCGCAACTTAGGCAGCAGTTTGCAGCAGCTGCAGACTGTCTGTGCCAACAGCATTTAAGTCAATTGTGTGACAAAGCCAAAGCGAAGAGTGCGCTGGCGGGTAGTGTGGCGTATACCTTAGCATGATTAATTTACATGAAAAAAATAGCGTTAACATTGACCACACTACTTTTAACTGTACAACCTGACGATACCAGCACACAGTGACAAAAGAATAAAACAGTACAGGAGCAAGGACTACTTGACAATACTACATACTTAGTGTTAGTGGTAGTGCAATTTTCTCTGTTTTCAGAAACATTTGCACATGTATAACGATTGCAAATACTGTGCAGACACAAACACAGCTCACAGCTAGGACAGCTTAAAGTGAAAAACAAGGCAGGAAAAAAATAAACATAGAGGATAAGATATTAAAAATAAAGCTTGTCAATTTACCTTGAATGGCTGGATCCAAAATGCAGCAGTTAGAAAAGGCAAAGAAAATCGACATGAAACAAAGAGAAGACAGAAGAACGAGCCCAGCACAGGAAGTAGGAGTGAGAACTTTAGACAAACAGGAAAGCACAGACTAGGCATTCAAAGCACATGGACAAGAACTTTACATGAAGTAAAAATACTGTTGATATGGCTCCAGAGAATTGACATGTTTATAAAGTAATGGCAGAGAATCAGAAGTCAGTTTGCAAGACATACGAAAAGCTACTATGGCTTAATGTTCGAATGTTTCTTTTCAAAAGGTGAAATATTTTCCAAGAATGACTTATGTTTGCGTGTGATTAGAATTATTAGCATTTTGGACAGAAGTAGTCATCAGCATTGGATGACAAGACAAGGGGGGGAAGATAAAATTACCCAAATGAGATAAGATTAGTAAAAAGGGACTTTAAGCCACACAATACCATTAAACAATAGAACAAATCACTGTAATCGATCAAAAGGATCTACATACTCCATCATTTCTACAAGGTACATCTGTAAAATGTTTTATACGTTTATGCGTTGCACTTTACCAGCTTTCTTGCCAAACTCTCCCTCCAGCTCAGCTTGGGTTCCTGTCAGAGGTAAATCAACCATTTCCATGGTAACCACATCAGCTAGAGCCTCTTCCCTTGACCAGACCACCCTCCCTGAAAAGAAAAGCACACAATTCGGTAAAACAAACACATGCTTGTAAACAATAGGCAAACGTCTGCTTGAACATTCTGAATCACACTACGATTGCATGTGAAATTGCATACCTGGCTGTTGTAGGAAGGTTAGAGCAAAGTCTTCTGTCTGCACCATGGCTCTGTAGCCCACTGAGTCGTCTTTTTTTAAGAAAGCTTGAATGTACAGCTGCAAGAGAAATAAACACCATGGATCACCAGCTCAGAAAGTCCTGTTGTAACATGATGTAACATGGTCAGACATGAACATGATCTAACCGTGTCTAGTATAAAGCTGTATAAAATATACTTGACTTTCCTGCCCCTACTTACTTTATTTGGCTTCCCACCATTTGGGTCCAAATGGTAGATGACAGTGGTGTCTAACAGCCTTCGACCAGTGTCAACTGTGAAAAGGTTGATGCTGCAAGCCTATGGAAATGAATAATAGTGATCACTGACAGCTTATGAACAATCATTACTAGGACGAGTGATAACATTGGCAACATCAACACATAACATCTATGAAACAATGACACTCTGAGGTTTCATACAACTTACGGTTTCATTTTTGGGTGCCATGACTGCAGCTACTGTCTTCTCCCCAGTTGTAGCAAAAGCAGCCAATCGTGACTGTGAAGAGAAATAAATACTCAGATACATTCCATGTTCCTCTCTCCAAAAAAAAAACCAACAGTCAATTCTCAAATTATTCACGCTCTTGTGAAGCTGTCTTAAGAGCCCAACGCACAGGTTTGAAGTCCCTGAGGGTAGTGATGATGCCGTTGCTGAGCTGGAGCAGGATGTGATGCTCTGGGCCCAGCTGCAGGAAGAAGGCAGTAAGGGGAGGTCGTGCTGGGTTAGGCTGGGTGCCGGTTAGCACTGGCTGGAAACCAGGGGCGATGTCCAGGTCCAGAGACTACAGAAAGCAGAAAGACACAATAATCATGAGTCAAGAGACTACCCCAACAGTGAAAAGTATCTACACTCCACATTGTGGCTAGAGCAGCCTCTTGGTCTGTATTATGCTTTGTTGTGTTGCACAGTATTTCTAGTAAATGAAAGCATGATCATCTAACAACACACACACACACACACACACACACACACACACACACACACACACACACACACACACAAACCTGTAAGAGGATCTGGTTCATCTCAGTCTTCTCTTCTGAGTTCAACGGCAGGGTGTACAAGGAAAGTGTGATGGGGTCAACACATAACAGTACACCTGCTCCTACTACCACACAACTCTCCTCCAAACTGGACATCCATGGGGCTTCCACAGAAGTCTACATATAATACCACAAGGAAGAGTCAAGTTCTTATGTCAAATGTGTTCTGTACTCCCAATGAAAAACATTGTCTACCCAAATTTACAACCACAGCAAACATTTACCTGTTTCATAATCTCCCCATCTTCTATGTTATATGACACAATGACTATGTGAGAATTGGGAACCAGGCCCAGAACCAAGATCTCCCCTTGTCCTCCTGAGTATACAGTTTGATATTGCACCGAGTCACTGTAAAGGTAAATGAAATACCTTGGTCATTATTGCATCCTTTCCTGTACAACTGCATTATGTTCAGCATTAATCAGTTCAATCCATACCTGTCTGGAAGGTTTTCCACCCATTTCTGATGGCCATTGGAGAGGTAGTGAACAGAAATAGCTGATTTCTTGAGCACAGCTACATATTTTACAAAGTCTTGAACACCAATAAATGCTGCTGATTGAAAACTGCAAACAGAAATTACAACCATGAAAGTTAATAAACTATCCCCTACATCTACACCAAGAATATAGCTTTTCGCTGTCAGCAATTAACCTGGATTGAATGTTAATAGTTTTTTACCTTCCTGTGTCCAGCGCAACTTCCCAGTTCAGACCACCAATATTGGTCTCCCAGCAGCGAAGCAGACGTCCATTTCCAACCACCACAACAGCATCTAAGGACCAAGAGGTGATTACCATCATACTGCCTAATCTTACTCCTTCTATGGCTCCATCTTACTGAGGGTTATACATACCTTGCCCATGAACAAGAAGTTTGTCAATGTTTCCCTCTGGTCCCGTTTTATCCACATGTCTCCAGACTGTTTAAACACAAATCACTTTACTATACCTCACACTGGCAAACAGCATCAACAGTTCTCTGTCTGTATGATCATGGAGTGGTCGTACCAAAGGTTGCTATCTCTTTTGGAGTAACGTTATGAGGTGGTGACACTCATATGGGTTGACAACACGCATAATACTCATCAGACATCAATTGATACCATTCCTAATAGTCTGGTTTTTCAAAACATGAAACCGTATTTCAGGAACCACCGCAGTTGAAAGGGACAACTTACATAAATCTCCAGTCCTAGAATTCAAGGAGGCAAATATATTCTTCTCAGTTGCGACCAAAAGCTTCTTGGATGCTTGTGAATGGGTCTCAAAGAAGGCAAAACGTACATTGCCTACATACTGCTGTCTCCTGTAAAACGGCAATGTGTTAGGTTGGTTAAAAACGCTAGGTGACCAACGACTAGTAACAATGTATCAGAAAAGTAGACAAGTGAGACGGATGCTGTTTCCGAAATGTCATACTGCTGTGCCATACACGCATGCGTCCCAGTACAAAATGACACACAATAGACCTACTATAATGACATGACCAATACCTTATTAATTAATTGACTGAGGTGCTCTACCTGACTGTCTCAAAGTTTATTGAGCCCCATACACTCGTCCCCAGTATGCAGCATAGTGCAAGCAGCAGAAGCATATGACCAGTACTTCATTAATTAAGGGACCACAGGTGCTCTCATTGAGCCCCATACTCCTGCGCTATTTTTTCATGTACTGCATACCACACACTGCTTTCTGCAGAGATTAACATACAAGCAGTACGGAGAAGCATTTTCGGAAACGGAGAGAATCATGTCTGAGACCACTAGCGGATAGAAATGTTTAATGGCACGACGGTGTAACGTTAGGCAACGACGGAATGATATCATACAGCTTCGAGGAGGGTACCTTGATTAGCTCAGTTGGTTAGCTATCGATACCTAGCTAACCCAAAATCTATTACACTGGTGTTATAATTAAGTTAGCAGATTTATTTGTTGCAGACGACGATGCCGACATGTATTAGACACATTGACTCAAGGGATCACAACGTTGACAGCAACAGAGCTGATGAAGGTCCGAGGTCGCTCGACCACAATTTTGACATTGGCTGTTAGCTGGCTAATGCGGCTATGAGCTAAAGTTATGTACAGTCGTTAATATCACACCTGACAGGCCACAAAGGCTTAATATGTCCAAAATGATGGCGAACTGTGTGTATCCATATGTTCCTTTATGAATGCATTTTAAAGTTGAATTTCCCAATCAACCGGCTTTTGCTGCCATCCTAGCTAGTCAACGCTAGCTAGCCGGGCGAGCTAATTTCAATGAAATTGTAGTCGCCTGTCTTTTTCTGACGTTTCAAACTATTACATCGTCTAACGTTCATATATTACATCACATGTAGAATACTTACCAATCAAACTTGCCCACTTGGTCTTCAAAAACAGCCTCTGTATATTTTAATGAGTACAAAAAGATAACAAAACCGCACTTTAGCCAAGCCATGTTGCAACTCCAGCGAAGGCTGCAGCCTGTCTCAGTTGGTTTCCCAGAATTCCTTGCGAATGACCCATACAGACAGACTTGATGCTCCTCAGCACAAATGATGAATTGCATGAGATCAGAAAAGTAACTTGAGTCTATAAAATCATGTACAGTTTTACAGTTTATTTACAGCCTTTGTTATATTATTTCAGATATCTTGCTCAGCCAACACAGCATTCCCCAAAGCACAATGTGAATCCTGTCCAATGTGTACTGGGATCACCCACACCACTTTACCATATTTTCGATATGAGAGCTTTGAGTATTCTGTTATTGATAGCCTACTTACTTCGGGTAACTTCTTCAGTGTGCATTCTGGAAGAGGCTATTAGGATTTTTTGGGAGATTAATTGTCTGAATCGGTTTGTTTCCAATTGTTTTGCATAAGAATCCGTAAAATGAGATTAGCATTTCATAGGTGTAAGATATTTTAGCCATCCTGCCTGTCTTGAGAGCTGGCCTACAACCACTAGGAGGCGGTGTGACATAACCTTTTCTGGCTTTTTTGCTCCTTCAAAACATTAAACCTAAAATACACTTTACAGCTAAAATACACTACAATAAATGAAACTTTTAAACGACATGTTTGGACATGAAATGCTGAATGCCAGGTGTTACACATTTAGGAGGACATAGAAGAGTAATGATTCATTTTAAAGACTAGTCAATATGTTTCATTTTCAATTGAGGAATTTAGCCAGGCTATTAAATCCACTTACAACAGTTAAACATTTGTTAGTCAAGGATAGTATCACTGACTAGTTTCCTATATGTCTAAGGGTGGTATTCTGACATCTGCTTTGAAATTAAACGGGAGCTAAAGCAACCTGCGCTCCAGCTCCTCCCTGGATCAAAGGAGGGGTCTACTGTTCAAATGTCACTTGGCATAATGACTGTTTTCAACCTGCATGCGCGGTGCATTGAGCAATATTTCTCACGTGCTGATTCAGCGGCGGATAAATGTAATATATGCCTTACTGACGACAGTGTCTAAAAATAGTACACTCATCTTCGTCTAGGCTGAAGGGATACAGTTTTTACTAGAAGGATGCGTGTGAAAGAAAAAACAATCAATGCGAACTTTCTACCAGATTTAAAGTGCTAAATACAACAGCGCTAAAAATGAATGTGCATAGGGCTGTTATCCTTTTTATTCTTATCGTTGAGATCCATGCAGGAACTGCTCTTGGAAATCTCCAGCCGTCGATGTGAGTATATAATCCGTACAAATTATTTTAATTTCAAAGTAGTTAAGTAGTGCTTTCCTCTGTATGAGTGGGTATCTCTCTCTCTCTCTCTTTCTGTATGTGTATGTGTGTGGTAATACTGAAATACCTTTGGGTCATCAACACAGACTGTCTATCAATAGTTTCACTTTCACTCACTCATTCATTATGTATAAACCTCAGTATATAAGTTCTTATTACATTAATGCATACAACAGTAGCCTATGACGTCTACCATTTTTTCCTCTATTCCGTTTTACTAGTGATGTTATCATATGTCTTTTTTTCTGTCTGCAGGCCAAATGTATGTGTACAGCAAGAGAAAATCCTGAGGCACGAGACACAACCTTGTGTGCAGACCTTCACTCGGATGGTCAAAGTATGGAAACAGGGATGTGTGGGACACCCCTGGTGTATGAGCTATGAAAGGAGGTGCGTATGTGTGCATGTGTGCCTTTTGTACACCTGTGTGTGTGTGTGTGTGTGTGTGTGTGTGTGTGTGTGTGTGTGTGTGTGTGCGCGCGAGCACACACACACATTTGAAATGTCTTTCTCCTATTTGTCTCTTCACATATCTTTCTCTGAAATGTACTATCCCATCTTTCATCACATAGCTGAGCTTGTGCAAAGCTGAACTCAGTATTTAATCTATACTTGACAATTACCATAGCAGACAATTACTCATCACATCTGTGCTTGGTCAGTTTGTCACGTCATCATTTATTCACAGTTATGACTGGAAAAGATGTAGAGATGCAATTCAAGACAGTTATCGATGTTGTGCAAACAGTCACTTACTCTCTGTCACTCACTCAGTCAGCGCACACAGATGCCTGTTCAATCTCCTATACGAAAGACAACATGTTTCAAGCACATTCAGTGACACGTATTGTGTTGATTTAATGCTGCCTCTGGTTTTTGGGGATCATTTTTGTTTTCCAACCAAACTTGGGAAAGGATGCGCCAGGGCTAAAGTCAAGGTCAAATTCCTGACAAGACTTTATACCTATGGAAATAATATTACCTGTTATGTGAGTTTTTGAGGTTACTTTCTCTTGGAAGTGCCTTACCAAATTGTTTTAGAACAAGAGGTCAGGAAGGCAGAGATCCATTGTAATCAAATGTTTTGTCCAAACAGCCCTTTGTGCAGGGACAGAGACCGAAACCCAATCTCTTGTCTGGTGTTGTATGGGCTTGGTGGTACAACAGTTGGAAAGCGATCCTCTCAGTGAGAGAAGGTTATTAAAGCTCTCAGATGCTTCATGTATCAAAGGGAAAGGCCTAGAACCTCAGTGCTATCAGAGCTCAGGGCAATTACAGGCGCTCTGAACAACCACATTAAACAGGGATTGAGCGGTGACATTTTGCAGATGGGACGAACAAATGCTGAACTAATTGGGGTTTAAAGCTAGCAGATTTTACAGTTGTCTGGCCTCTGGTGTAGCAAGATTTGGGATCAGGCTCTTTGGTTTGGAAGTATTTTAAGAGTTCTTTTTTTCACCTGCAGTTGTCCTCCAGTGTGTGATACTATAGTATAGTATAATGAAATATGTATATATATTCTTTTGATCTCTTGAGGGAAATTTGGTCTCTGCATTTATCCCAATCATGAATTAATGAAATACAAGTTTTGAAGTGTATCTTTTATCCAAAAAGCGCTCTTTATTGGCAACACAAAACCATCACTGCTGCTCCACGGCTGTTGGGAAAATACCACTTGTTCAGGATGTCGTTTATTATCGATCCCTGGGATACAGAATGAAGTCATCCTTCAAACACATCACTTAAGCTGGCTTTGAGTGTTTACTGTAGTACATAGCTAGGAATGGCTTTGATGACAGACAGGGCTTCTATGAGGAGTCATAAAAAGTGCAGTACGTGCACATGGGTGTCAAGCAGACTTTTTCTGATGTTGTGATGAGTTCCCAGTGTGAGGCTTTGAGGGAGTCAGTATCAGCAGATCAGCTTCTGACATTGATTGATGTACAAGGCAAATAAAAATAAATCATACGCTTGCCCTTGATTTGCTGTTTTAATGTACATACCTGACACTTGCATTCCTCATTAAATTTGTTTTTTGTACTTATTTACTACTGTCTACTGTCCTTATACACACACTTGTTTTGTAGGACGGCATACTATATAGCCTACCGGCAGATGTACAGACAGGAGTATCAGAAAGTGTTCAAGTGCTGCTCAGGATGGTCACAGCTCAACGGAGAGGCCGGATGCCTGTACCGTAAGTGTGTCCAGTTTCTAATTTCACACCCACAACACACTGCCTTCCTCATACCAAAGGGCCCCTTTCATGCAGAGTATTTTGGGCTCCGCTTTAAGGCAAGCCTTGCCATTATCCTTGAACACCATCAGAAGTCGGAAAAGCACAAAGTTTTATTTGTCACTCTAAAGATCTAAAGACTTCATTTTATTCCCCACCACCAGAACCAATGCATCTCACATGTTTAGTAGTGGTTCACCCTTTTGCTGTATGACTTGAACATTTAAAAAAAAACACACAAAATGTTTAAGAATCAAAGTACATCAAGGGGGGTAGCACTTTGTCTTTGTAGTTTATTGACAGACATGACATGTAAACTTTTCCCTCCTGGGTTAGAATAGCAATTCCTATTATCATACTTTCTTTGATAAAACAGAGATCCTCGAAAACAGACATGGGATGATATTGTTTAGATATAAAGCATGCGGATTAGTCCCTAAGCTCTTCGATGACTACTGGCCCTCTTTCACTCCCGTGCCGTGGCAGTCAGAGAGACTGTGTCAGTGGCCTTGGAGCGAGACGATGTCTCCTTTTCGGCATCAAAGGACTTATCCCCCGTTACAGATGAGACCTGGCCCAGGGCCTGTGGTCAGATTTTACGCTGGAGTGGCGTTGTAATCACCAGCTGCATACCGCACACAGCACCCTTGGCGAAGAAGCAGCACGTTTTTCACCTTCTCCATTTCCTTTGGCATGCATTCTATTTAACCAGCGGCACTCATGCCTTTCCCAGGTTTAGACATACATTGTGTGTACGGACCATGTATGGATTACATAAGGAGCTGCTTTTTTTTTTTGGGAAAGTGAAGAGTTAAGAGAATATTCATTTACTGAACCCACTCTACTTGTTTGAGGTTCATGTTGAAGATAAGGTCTTCAATGAAAGTTTCCATCAGTTTTTACTCAAATGACTTCCAAAGATGTAATGTAATGTAAAACCACTGATAGACCATGACTGAGTTAAGAAGTGAAGGAAACCTTTATTTGATCAAAATAATCTTGGGTATCTCCCTTAGGCGCATATCATTATGAGTGGTCGGAACATGATTGAATAGCGTGCCGAACAAAAAAATATAAACTGATTCCATATGCTACATTTTCCTATGAAGACACTTCTAAATATTCACAACTGAGTTTTTTTCTAGTTATCACATAATAAACACCAATATATCATGTTTATTCTTTCTGCAGAGAGAATGTCCATATATCAAGAATTATGTGTAGTGTTTTTGACACGTGCACATGCACACCTCTGTCTTGTTCTCTGGACATCATATACTTTTCCCTTTCCCTCATTCTTTTCTAGTATCCTGTGATATGACATGCCGGATGATTTGTTTCTGTTTTTGAGTTTACGTCACATTTGACTCTTGGAATAGTTGAGATTCTTCCATGTGTTTTTGGACGTACTGTATATAGCCTGTTGAATAGTTGATGGCCCTAGCAGAAGCACTGGTGAAGAATGAGTGCCAAATGTATTTTAAAGGTGTGTGTCTCCCCTGTGTGTGTGAGAGAGTCAAGAATGAGAAAAGTACAGAACAAAGCACAGCACACCATTATTCAACGTTAAGAGAGACACTTACACAAGAACATGGAAGACTCTGGTGTGAATGATTCAAGTGTCCTTTTCATGGCCACACGTTTAAGAGAATAGAAAGAAAAAGAAAACTTTTTTATTTCATCAGTTGTACTATGATGAATCTCCTCAACATTTCTTCAATGATGAATTTTCTCAACGTGTCAGTTAAATGTCCGATCTACAAACCAACACCTTGTTTAAGTCATGTGTATAACTTGGTTTGGATTATCTGGTTGTCATCAGTATATTGATTGTGGCAAGATGCCTCTCACACATCAGACGTTTTTGAAGGGCTGAATGGTAAACTGTGTCTAAATCATCATTAATTACACAGGATTAGAAACAGACTATTAAGCACCCGGGGTGGTTTTTTCATGAAGTCAGAAATGCCACTTCTGTTAAGCAGCCGCAATGTTAGTACTACCAGAAATGCAACACATGCAAATAGTGGATGACAAAGTAGTGTTATTTCCATCTGAACATACGGCATCAAAGAGTGTCTTTATGTAGCGAATTTAAATAAAAAAGAAACTCCAAATTTGACAACATGTGTCTCTCCTTCCTGGAAAGGGTATATTTCTGTACTTTATTTTGATTGAAAACATCAAAGCGACTAGAGAAATTAGAGATCAAAAAGAACAGTAAGTAGTCTTGTGGATGTGTACTTTAGTTTCATTTTTAGGATGAACAGAAGGTTTTGCTAACCTTGTCCTAATTAGTAG
The DNA here is from genome assembly GCA_015244755.2 of Tenualosa ilisha. Taxonomy (NCBI): domain Eukaryota; kingdom Metazoa; phylum Chordata; class Actinopteri; order Clupeiformes; family Clupeidae; genus Tenualosa; species Tenualosa ilisha. The sequence continues at coordinate 1,042,540 of PYXC01000178.1, read as the reverse complement.
TCAAGTTGTGGTTTGGAATAACTCACGAGAATTAAAAACATTTTTAGTTTATAAATTGAACATAAATTGAAATTATAAATTTATTAAATTTCTGAACATAATAACATAACAGATAATTAGTTCTGTAGAGCTTCTGTAAAAATGAAATCGCAAACACGTCACTAGTTCATGGCTAAACACAGTTACAACTGTCAAAGAGATTATCATTACCGCACATCCAAACATTTTCTCTCATGTACTGTTTCCAAAACACGTGTTTTTATGCTTAAAATCCTTTAAAAGGTTGAAAGGCTTAACTTATGACACCTGCTGCCCATCTAACACTTTATAGAAATGAATAGTCCAAGCTACTCTCTGACCCCTCTGCGTTTATAGTCAGCTAATCCACCCTGACAAGAGCTCTTTGTAAAGGAGGAAGCCAATCGAAGAGACAGCTGGAAGACTTAAGATATTCAGTTTGGAGTATACGGTCAGTTAGACAGCCATGTTAAGACTACTGCAGGCACTAAATCAGCCAAACATGCAGTTCATGTCATGTGTCGACTCACTTCCCATGTCTAATTCTGTCAAAAAGGATGCTTGTGTGAACGTGCCCAACACATAAAGAGCCTTTTAATTTAATAAGAGTACGTTCACCCTCTTTGTCGGTGCTCCATTACCAATTTATTAAGTCGTAACCAGTAAAATTTGGCCCCAGATTGCACACTGTAAACACATCTGTTGGGTGTGTAAAATCATCAGTGGCTATGGGGTTTAAAGAATAGCATGCCTGTTAATATGGACACTTTTGCTGGAGCTGGATTTACCCTCTTCCCGCCTGAATGGTTAAAGGAGAGGGTCGTGTAACTGGCAGGCTAAGTGTTGCTGAGTGGTCAAGTTGTGAATGGTTTTAGAAAATCTTTTGACATTTTGAATGGGCTCTCAGCTATGAATGGAAGTGGCTAATTGCCAACAATTCAACATGTTTTTAGTGAACACACACTGATTTGTATTGACTTGCAGTAAATAAAATGATTTTTGTCTCGCCATAAAAACATTCTTTGCAAATACATTTAAAACTTTTTGATTTATATGGAGTTCAAATGTACTTGTTTAGTCTTGTCCTCTTGCAGACAAACATGCAGGGGTTCCATTTTCTCCAATTGAAACAAGTTTGTGTGTTTGTATAGCTGTACAATTTCTATTCACAGTGGTAGAAAATGTGTTTGTATAAATCATCCTGCTCAAAAATGTAATGAATGGGTATTAAAGCCTTCTTTAGTAAGTGTAAAAGGAAACCTCAAACTCTGTCCATACAATATGCATTTCATTTTGATTGCCTTAACTGCATGTTTCCAATAGTAAGCATTAACAAATGTGTCAACAGAGTCAGTTGCTCAGTTGCCCTTGACATTTCAAAATATTTATATTCCAACTCAGAGGGCACGCAAGACAATTACTGAACTATCAAACACGTGATTCATATTTTAGAAAAAATAAAAGCTGAAATCAATCCAATTTTTGGTCATACCAAATGTTTTAGTCTTTTAGCACACAATAAGTTTTTAGATGTGTGTGCATACATTAAAAAGGACAACCTTTGACATATGTCTATAATACTTTCACTTTACATTACTGTCAATGTTGTGTGAAAGCCTTGAATGAAGCTGGAGATATCTGAGAGAAAGAATTTCTTGGCTATCACTCATACGTTGGTTCAGTATGTTTTTTTTGCACAGTTCCAAATCATCTATAGCCCAGAAATGTAGATGTACCCTAGCGGTAGCAAATAGTTTTGCTCAGCGTCTATCCGCGTACCACAGGCCCTCAGTAGACCTTCTACCAAGGCTTTGTCGAACTCAAACTCTTTGTCAATCACAATGCTTTATCTTTGTAGAAAGTATTTAGGTAGTCTTAACACAATGACAACAGGGCAAAGAAACAACTAAGATGGCTGTGATTGGTCGTAGCGCTGCTGCGTGCAGAGGCAGTTTGAAAGAGGATTGAGCCCAGTCTATCAATCATGGCCAGACTATTTATTTTGATGTTATAATCTGGCTTGTCAGGCTAATCTATGAATATCAAATGTAAATTCAAATGCTTTGGATATGTGCTTTGGAACAGCCATTTTATATACTGGTATTCTATTACCTTCCAATATTTCACACTCTAAGTTATTTCCATTGGCAACGTGGGAGATCAAAAGATAATTTCAGGGGGATGCTGTTAAAGGGTGCATGTATAAAGGGGATGTTTTGATACTTTCTGCTGGCCAGAGCACAGATGACCTGAGGAGAGATTCAGGAAGGGTCAACAGGAAGAGGTCACAGCTCAGTGGTGTGCAGCATCACCGTCAAAAATGAGCAGGAGGGCCTTTGTTCGACAGGTGTAGAATTACACACCCAGCAGGTGGCCCACAAGCCACCTGGATTATCAGTCAAATGAAAATGAATAGACTGGCTCTGCGTTCCACTCACTGACTGCATAGTGCACTAATATTATATAGTACATAACTACTTGTACAGGATGTGATTCTAAAACAAGACAAGCACATAGTGTAGGAGACATGGTCCTCAATGGTTAAACCCTTGATTATGGACCCCTTTAGCAAGATGAAGTGATTAACATGTTTTCATGCAGTAAACATCAATTGGGTGTATAGAATAGATTTTCTTCTGCTTCCTTTTTCACATTGGACTGCAAGACGTGAAATATATATATTTGCGTGCATTTATTGGTTTGGTTTTGAAGCATCAGTGTATGAACAGTCTTTCAATTCTCATTTGTTTGCCTCAGTTTTGACATAAGTTGCTCGAGAGAGTGAGAAAAATAAATCTTTTGTGTATTGCTGACAGTTTCATGCATATTATGCATATTCATGCATATTATTTGTGTGGCTGAAGTCTGATGCCTGTCACATTCACCTTGTTTCTCCGCAGCGGTCTGCAGCTATGGTGTATGTTTCAATGGTGGCAAGTGTAAAGAAGGGACCTCTCAGATCTGTGAGTGCCCTCCAGGATTCAATGGACCTAGTTGCCAATATGGTGAGTGGAGAGACTTTTTTAATGCACATAACCTTCTTATGTACGTAGCTAGTGTTGCGCAATTTTTACAACACAATGTTCCTCGTAGTCATAAAAAACACTTTTGTCCCTGTGTATAGCATCTTCTTTTCTGTCCAGTGAGATTCACTCTCCAGTGGTTTGTTTATTCAAAGCAGTCCCTACTAGCCTGGCCACGCCTTCCTACGCACCTCCATTCAATTATGATCACCCTACAGTGAAAGTCTGGATTTGATCCCAATGAGTTTGTTGTCTCTGGTGGCATTTTAACCACATCTAATTAGCGAACAGAGGGAGGCGTTGTGAATGCAGAGCTAGGATGTTGTCAGTCAAGGCAGGCTATCAGTCAAGAGCTGATTCAATCTTTTTAAACGTAAACACCTCCAGCAAGCAATCGTTTCTCACTACCAAATGGGCAGAATCTCTGTGCAAAACGAACTGTAGAACGAGGGGCTGGTTTATTACCAGGCCGTCTCTACATTCTCCTTGCATGTTTTCATCAACATATCAGAACTAGATATAGATCTTTGGAGAAAAGCGTCTTAAAAGAATCCATAACCGTAGCCATATCCATCTCAAGAGTCAAGCATGCTTACCTCCTCAAAGATCTGGTTAAGCTCACAGTGGTATGCTGTTGTCAGCTATGACACATGCATCAGTGGGGCACAGGTCCCTTTTTCAGCGCCATGTGTCCTTAAACCAAGCCTGCCTAAAACAGACTCATATGTTGATCTGCTGGCAGCTTCTCTCTTTCAGATCAGCGCTGCTGTTTTGTGTGTCTGTGTTCTTTCAGGGGTTAGATGAAAGCAGAGCAGGGACATGTGATCATACTAAATAAGTTCACTTATTGGTGAAGAGTGCAATATGTGTTTACTTTTTCCAACTGCTGGTATAAAGTAAAGGGTGAAGAGACTACTAGTGGAAATAATGAATCCAACCATGTAATGGCAGATAATGCCAGATATACATACTTTTGTGCAGGTAATACCACTTTTGAAATATTCTAATACATTTGTGTAAGGTTTTCCAAAGGAGATTTTGTTCATTTCTGGACATAACCTGTCCAGTTCACTTCCCACTGATCGCCCTAATAGTTTTCCCAGATGGTCATTTAGAAGGTGTTAGTGTGACATAGTGTAACATATAGGCATTTAACCATGAAATTCGGTTTTATTACCAAAAAATCTCCCTAAACCCTAAATAAAATGCCAACTGATGAGATTACCAATTTAAAAGATATACTGTATAGTAATTTATATTTCATGCTCATCACAATTCCATGATGTTTATCTCATATTTTAATGCAACTGTTGGCATATTACATATTTTGGGGGGCTGACAGTTCTTTAAACATCTTTTCCGTGGTTTATGTAGAACTGTGTCAAGCAACATAACAAAACATTTCTTCATTCACGAAAGTGTAGCTCACAAACAGTATTCTCCTTCAGGACAAATAATTTGAAAATTGAGAACTTGAAACATGGTTTCATAAAAGACAGATTGCAAACATTTATACCACAATTACATATTAATGGTTTGTGTTTCACGTGAATAGACCTTTGTTTCATTTTATGTTGATTGCAGCCTTTATAAGAAAATATCTCAGCCTTATGAGCTAATGTCTTGGCGAAACACCTTTGTAATGGGTGCCAAACCCACCACCTGAATCGAGCCATGTCACCTAATAGTTCTGGTTTCTTGGGTAATCTCACATACCTTATGTTCCAGATCATCTTTATGGAAAGAAAACATATACTAACCTATAGCCTGCTTTGCAATTCTGGGCATCTATTGCATCCGTCACCTGAAGGCCTTAAGTGAGATCATATTTTACTCAGACCCTCAGGAAGCCCTGTGGTTGTCAGCACTCTCATTTCCCTCTGTCTGTTCTTTTTCTGCCTTCAAAAATGATTTTCCTGTGCTATACAAATGGCCGCCACAATCCTCTCATTGTTCCCCAGGGCCTTCCAATAGGTGTTGATTGTGGTGCCTGTGTAGACTAGAGAGGGGAGTCTCTTCCTGATGTTGGGGAGAGGCCAGGCAGGTTCATAGGCCAGTTGAGGTCTCTCCTGTCTCATAGCAGAGCCCTGTGTTCCCTGGATGGGCTTCTGTGGAGGCGAGTGTGAGAAACAGGCGCTGGTGTGGGGCCAGGGTGTTCTCTGAAATCATTCAGTTTTACAGCAGCTCCCTCAGGGATTTGCGATGTCCTCCTCCACAGCTGTTGGGCCATACTGAGTGGGACATCACAAACTTATCTAGCTGAGTTCAGATAAGGGGTGGGAATCTAGAACCGGGAATCGAGTAGCATCGAGAAATGAATGCCTCAGTTCACTGGTATCGTATCCCTCTGACATTATCAATTCTTCTTATCAATGCACACATGTTTTTCAGACCACTGTCAATAGGTCTTTTAAAATCAAAATTAAAATGGATAACACAGCTCTACATGGTTTTCCTCATTCTAATAAGATACTATTATCACCTTAGTGTATAGGCTATGTTATCGACCTATGTGCTGATACTGAAAACTTCTGTAGAATACCTTGTAAACAGTAAGGAATTGATAAGAAAATTTATGAAAAAAAATTGAACATTAGCAGAATCGACAATGGCATTGACATTGAAAAAAATCCTATCGATTCCCCTAGATGTGACTATGTGAAACCTCAGTCCCTGCTTTACGGAATACAAGTAGACCCTAATACCCACAATAAGATCAAATACATTTTATGTTCAGAACTCAAAGCTACCTGATCCATTTTAGGGCACCTCAGCATAGTTCCACTGGTCCAAATCTCCATTATGAATTGTGATATATTCCGTTACATTTTTCCTCAGAGTTTTTGCGTATGTCTGGTCAATCTCATGCTGTATAGCATCACGCTTCGCACACTATTTCTGATGTATCCACCAGACAATGATTCATTTTGATGTTGTCTATTCTATGGCAAATGATCCAATGCTGGCAGCAATTTCAGTGCATTTCAGTGAGACACAATTTTATCCATGGTTGTCCTGGCTGCACCTCCAGAGGAGATTAGCTAAGTGATACACTTGGGGACCCAGTGGTGGTGTTGAGATGAAAGTTTACAAAGGAAAGTCCATTAAAATAGCTGTGGTTAGTACGTAGCTCTGGCAGGCAGACAGGTCTTTGTCTGGACTCTGTGGCCAGCCTCGGTTTCCTACTTTAGTGGAATAAGAGATCCAACCTTTTGAGACATGTTCAATTCCCGTTTCGTTTTTAACAAAGACATGGCTGGAACATTCCTTATCCTACTGCAAGGTTGAAATATGCAGCCGGCGTAGGGCTCTCATTAACAGCCAATCAATCCTCACTACCAGTGTTCTGGTGGGAATATTTCAAGAGATTTTATTTCAGTTATTTCTTTGTTAACATGCATGGATGCTTCATTAAATATTGTTTTGAATATTTCTGCATTGACATACCAACTAGTCTTCAGTGCCAGGATGTCTCACTCATATCCTGCCCGAGGGTGTCAGTAAAGACACCATGGCAGATTAGGAAATTTCATTTTGGACGTGATGTTGAAACTCCCAGTCAAAGGCATTGCGATGTTACAGTAAGGATATGAGTGATCTACAGCGTCCTTTCTGTGTGATTACACTCATCTGTCCCAAACTGGGCATCCGCAGTGTCCTAGGTCAGTTAGGGACACGCTGAGAAAAATATGTTGCCCAATGCCCTGGATTGTTTACTAAAGCAGAAAATTATCAGTTCATGCGTGAATAAGTATGTATGAAGGGATCCATTAATTAAATGGTGAACAAATGCATTAACAGAAGTGTGAAATAATTTCAATGTTGTTAAACTAGAACATTTTAAATGAGGGCACTGGTATTGGCAATACATTTAAAAAATGTGTAGTGTCTAGAAAGCAGCTATTCTTGTTAGACATCATTACATAAACTTTTGCACATCACAGTGACAAATAGCCTATGTTAAAGATAACACTGTTAAAGGCATCTTTTGTTAGAGGAATGTTGCCCTGCTTGGCCAAGAATGGCAGCCCGTCTTGGAACAGAGACAAAGGAGCAGTAATATGGAGCCATTTTGTCTGTTCCTCCTGATAATTTTAGTGTTGGTAGAGCCTCAGGTATGGAAGGAAGGGATAGGAGCTCCAGTATTGCCCAGAGACATGGAGAGGGACAGGGGAGGGGGACAGGGGAGGAGAGCTTGGCTCCTGGTAATCACTCTCTCTCTCTCTCTCTCTCTCTTTGTCTGTCTGTCTCACCAGACACCAGGGTGATGCCAGAGTGCTATTACACAGGCATGTTAAGTACAACACATGTGACTTTATAGCTTTGGATTTAGCCTCCTGACTGTTAGACAGTTCAAGCTTGAATACTTATGAACAAACTGCTGACAAAATGCCATAGCTTTAGCCTAGCATGGACACCAGGCCTTGGCAGGTGCAGCCTGGTCATCTGCAGCTCTCTGCTTCTGGCTGTGTTTACTGTCAGGGGAGGAAGACAGGAATGGAGATGGACTAGAGGTCAGAACCAGTGGAACCAGCTTCCGGTCACTGGAACCGCCCCCCAAACCCTCCTGGACCCCAGGTCCCTTATGATATTATGATGAAATAGCCCACATCCTTGAGAGAGAGAGAGAGATGTGTCAGATCATCTCTTTACTCTACTGATTATATTCCAGTTGAATCTTTTGTTGAAGTCTCACACCGAAATGTGCATTCGTATTCAACTCAAAAGGATTCAAACAAATGAACTCTATACTACCCTATCTGACATTAGGTTTATACATTTGCCATGCTGTGATAAGCCAGACACCTGTTAAATATGTGCTATTGTATAACTGTCAAAACTTGTTCATTTTTCAGGTTCATTCAGACTCATTATTATTCACCAAGACAATTTTGGCTAAGTTTAAAGACTTTGTTTAATGTTTCTGGTCGTTCTCGTGATAATTTCCACATTTCCACCGTTGTGAGAACATGTCACGACTTCCCTATGCACATTTTCTGGTTCAAAAACATGCTCTCCGCTACAGCAACAGCTGTTATAATTTGTGCATTGCAAAAGAAGAGAGTCTGTGCCAGTAGCTTTGAAGGAGGGGGGTCAGAAGTGACCTACCATAGAGCGAGGAGTGAGTCCAGCCAAGTGCTTGATTCAGATTTATGTTTCAGCATTTTTAGCGCAACGTGTGTGTCTGTGTGTGTGTGTGTGTGTGTGTGTGTGTGTGTGTACGTGTGTGTTTGTCAGTGTGTGTGGTACAGTGTTAAACACCACACATGCTTGTAATAGGTGTTTTGAGAACAGAGCACTTGAATGATTTCTGTCTTCCTGGCCATGTGCAATCCAGAGATGCACTTTCTTAATCCATGAAAGCATCAATCTTCTTACAGCACCACCTACAATTATTGGCACTCCGGGTACAGTTGACTGAAAACATGATTAAAAAATTATCTACCAGTGATTTATCTTAATCTTACAATGAGAACCATGAGGAAAAACTCAACCTTGAAGGAAAGAGAAAGAACAATGTATCATTAAGAAATAAATATTGGTGCCAAAACCACAAGTGGCACAGTCAGTGACACCCCTGCATTTAGTACACTGTAAAGCCTTCCTTTTGTCAAAAATTACAACTGTTAGCCTTTTCCTTTGAAATGCCAAGAAGTTAGAGAATGCAAGAAACGGATTTGAGAGCTCTCCACACAATCTATCCAAATCTTCTGAATTCTCAGTCCTTGCTTGTGCATTATTCTCCTATGTAGCTCACATTGATTTTATTCGCTATTTAAATCAGGGGACTTGGATACCCATGTTAATGGCTTGATTTTGTGAACAATAAAGCATTTTTGTTGATCTGAATTAATGCTTTGGTTCATTCATCCGCTAGTTGGTCCAGTCATTCATCTGTCTTGGCAGAAACAGATTTAGAAAAAAATGGGCAGATATTTCATGGAGTTTATGACATCATTCACACTTATGAGATTCCCAGTGCCTGTGAAATTATAACAGCCACACAGTATCAGAGACGGTTCACCATATTATCAGTAAGCATAGGGCTCTTTTTGGTATACTTGTCTTATATACTCCAAGCCCAATGTTGCCAAAAGGCCCAATTTCTATTCTATCTAACCATCAAACATGATTCCAGGTCCCAGTGGCATTTAGCAACTTAGAAGTCTTTAACAAAAGGCCTTTTTCCTGATATGCCTTTTGAATAATCTAGAAACATGGAAGTTACTTCCGAAGTTTTTTGAAGATGTGATGCCAAGAATCATAATATGTCATGAATCATGACATGGCATAAAATGCTATTTTAAAGTTCACTCACTGTGATCAACTAAAAAAAGATTAACATAAATTGAAAAATTATTTGGTTGTATCTTATTTTTTATGATATATTCTATCGGTGTCAGTAATTAGTAAAGAGTATACAGTGTATACATATTTCATGATGCAGAGAATTTCCTTCCCTTGAAGGATGGATTTTCTTTGATTGAAAGTGTTCGATATTTTATTACTTTTTATTATTACTAGTTCTCTTTAACCAAAGCAGGATGCTTGTTATTGGAATCAAGGGCTTTCAGGAAGGCATTCAGTCGCTCATAATTTTCACAATTTACACTTGGTCAGCATTGCTGAAATAATTGTCTTGACTAGCTGTCACTCTAGACAGGAATGTCATCTTAAATCTGATCAGGAATTCTAATCCTTCGTAAACGGTGGCAGAGGCCGTCGTTGAGTGAAATGGCAAGAAGTACTGTTCATGTTTGGTCTTGAAACATGATTTGGAGCAGTTAGTGATAGTTGTCCTTTCCTCTTTTCCAAATTGGAATATGCCAAAGCCTGGGGAATTGTAGAATGTTACTCATTCAACCGTTATGCTCAGTGGCCATTGTACTTTTAGTGCCTGTTGTTACTTGGGATTGTGTTTATTTTCTCCTAGGACTAGTAACTTAGGTACCAGTATTACATGCAATTGTCTTAAAATAGCATTCCAAATACAAGTGTATAGTTGAGTGGAACTATTTGTTTTATTGCAGGTTAACATGCGTGTATGTGTGTGTGTGTGTGTGTGTGTGTGTGTGTGTGGGTGGGGGGGGGGGGGGGTAGTCAGTGTTCTGCCTCTTGGTTGGTACTTTACTGAGCCCAGCAGAGATTAATGGACTGACTGGAGGGTCAGAGTTGCTCTCCGCTCTGGCGCTTATGAGCAAGCCAGCCCTCGTGCTGGTGCTAACAACCTCAAAATCCTCACCTCTGCTCCGGCACGGCCCGAGCCGGCTGCTTGTTTCGTCTGATCCAAATCACAACATGTCAGCATTAGGTGCTGTCTGTGCTGCTCTCTAAGCACCTAGCAATGGGAGACTGCTGTAGATTAGGGAGGAGTGGGTTTGCTTCTCTCTCTCTCTTTGTCCTACTCTCACACAGACAAAAACACACACATACACACACACACACACTTAAACTTGGCAACTCCTTGCAAGGTCAGGGGAGCGGGTTAAGTGTGTATGTGTGTATGTGCTTTGTGTGCTTTTACTGCCAAAGGTACAGGCTTATACTGGACTCTTCATCTTTGACATTGTTCTGATCCTTATAAGGCATAGTTTAGCCCTTGGTTGAAATGTTGTAATCCCATCAATGCAGATTTAGGGCTAGGTTTTGATTGGGTCAAAGACCTCTTCCACACTTTCTCTCTCCATCCCTCATTGTCCAGTTCGCTCTCTCTCTCTTTCTCTCTCTCTCTCTCTTTCTCTCACACACACACACACACATACAAATTCATGTAGTATCATTCTCTGGTAGAGCTATTTTTCCACAACCTCAAAAATTTTCATCTGTTCATTTGGCTTCTTTGAACCAAACACTGGAAAACCTGGAATGCTTTCCTCAGTGCACATACGCAAACACCAGCACACACACACACACACGCACACACACACACACACGAACACACACACACACACACGCTCAGTGATGAATGGATGTTTTGGGGTTAGTGCCGGTGGAAAAGTAGAGCAGTTACGTCTGAATTCCTCCTCCGTCTCCTTCACTACTCCCCCCAAGCCGTGTAGAATGCTCAAGGTCAAAGAACCAGGCCTGGGCAGGTATCACACCATGCCTCAGACACAGATTACAGGTCACCAGTCATAGGTCAAAGGCACAGGTTAAATGTCAATGCTGTGCGTCACCTGGTACTTGCTACTTCACTGTCATCATCTCTTTTCCAAGTAGACACTGGTGAGCTTGATTTTTATGGAGTGAATTTAATGTTTATAACCCTCATAACCCTCATAACCCTCACACTGCATACTGTCACAGCCTTAACATCAGTGTGAACATGGGCTTACATCTGACAAGAGAGCAGTTTGAATTGAATTGGCAAATTTCAGGTCATATTTAATGCAAGTAGAGTAATTTCACCATAACCTTCCAAGGCAGTTGTATTCCTTCACAGACACGATTTCAACTTTACAGATGTGTTTAGTAATCATTCAACAATGTGGAAGCTGACTTTGTCTCTTTCTTAGTTAATATTAAAGTTACAGTCATGCTTTATACCCACAAAATGTGTCTGTATTAACATATATGAGTTGGTGTTCTAAAATTAGTTTCAAAAGGCAATTTTATTTTTTGTTTGGTGAGAGACTGAACAGTGTGTGAAGAAATTCCTGGAGCTTTCAGTTCTTCAAAAGTCTTAGGATGTTTTAGAACTGACTCAAATTCTATTAATCTCTTTCCTGTTTCAAAGGAGATGTTTGGGTGTGTTGGGCAGCAGGGTTAGGGATCTTGCCCTGGACCTTCAGACTGTTTAACAAATAAACAGTCTGAACGCTGTGATTTTGAGCTATCATTTGAGTCCTCTAATTACCTGTGTTTACTTTGCAATTGGCCACATCTGTATTTGATTTAATGTCCGATGGCCCTAGTGACTGGGAGAGAGCACCTGACACCTTCAGAGAGAAGTGTGTGCTGCTGTTTGCACTTATTTCTGTCATCATCTCCCCCCTCTCTGTGCAGAGCTACTCTTTCATCTGAAAGCACTGGTGTTTGCTGATCCTAATTCGACGCGATCACCGTAGCCACTAACCAACAAAGGAGATCGTTTGTGGTGTTTACTCACTGACAGATTTGCTTCTTGTTTGTGCCAAGGTAGAAAAGAGAATCCCTTTTTTGTACCACAGTGCAAAAAAAAAAACACCACTTGCCACTTAAGGTGTCAAATGGCCAGCAGTGCAGTGCCCCAGTCTCCCAACACAAGCGCTCTAACGATTGTCAAGTCAGCAAAACCTCACAGAGCAATCACCCTTCAGCGCCCGAGGCAGGAACCAAGGGCCCCTGGAGCTCTTGCACGCACATGCGCCTGTCGAGTGTGACTTCCTGTTCCACTTCCACGATCTGTCTTGCACGTCCATCTCTCTCTCGCCAGCAGCAGCACAATTTAAATATTTACTCAAGAACGAGACAGGGTGCTGACAGGGGAATAGTTGTTTCAGAATAATATGATGAACTGGATAACTGTGTAATTGGCTTGTACTGCCAAGCTAAATCTAAATGGCCTTTGATGAGGTTTTTTTTTTTTTCACTTTGGCGAGATGAGATATATTTCCAATAAGCTCATTATGGTGGCTAACAGTGGTGTTTGTGTTTGTAGTTTATTACTGAAATATGTTGGCTAGGCAACACTGAATTTGGCCATCATGAGGCATTAGACTGAAAACAGTTAGTTCCTGCTTTCGTGGTATCTTTCTCTCAAAAGCTTCTGGCAGGCGACGCAAGGACTCTGACAGGAGGAAACTGGGTCGTTTCCTTGAGCAAACAGGGCGGCTTTAACAAAGGGCCATATCCAACGGAGGAGGGTCAAAGGTCATGTTAGTAGACGGGCAGTCCAACGCCCCAATGGTGTAGGACTGTCTCTGGGCGTGTGAGAGTGATGAGAGAGGTCGGGATTTCTTTATCAGCTTTTGAGAAGAACTTGAGGACCCACCATAACAGCATGTCAGATTTCAGGTTTTTCTTTTGTCCTACTTGCATTGCCATATATTACAACATGACAGTTATGTTATCTCAGAGGTCAAAAAGGAAGAGCTACAGGAAAGGCTCGCTATTTTACACAACTTAAAACAACAGGATTAAAATTCCTTCATTTTGTTGCCATATATCAGTGACAGCTTTGTCCTGTTACTCTGTAACATAAATTGTTTGTAAAAAAACAATCCCCAACTGCCCATTTGGGCTTTACTGTTGGCTGAATGTTGCGCTTGTGTTTTTCCCCTTCTTTTCTTTTCTCTCTTTGGTTTTCCTTGGTCAGAACAGATGTTGAAGATTAGGTGAAGACGTCGGGTAATATAATATAGGAAATGCCTCTGAGATTTGTCATTTCACTCTGTCCTCTACAAACCCTGCACACTCTGATCATATGCTATGAGACTCAGAGATAAACGGCAGGTTTCTTCTCATGTCATTTCCATGTTGCAGTGCCATAATGCCTGAAAGGAATTGCAGAAATGAGACTTGAATTAAGATGGTGTCTCTGACAATTTCAAGCTACACTACATACAGTGCTCACTTTCAATCAGTGAATTGTAAGCCTCATTTATGTTGTGTTTTTAGGAAACATCAACAATGTCTTTACTTTATTGCCTCCCTCTTTTTTGTGCACACACATGTAAGATGGTTGAATACATTCTCTTGGTTGTTTTAATCTGACTCACCTCCAAGTCTTCTGTGTTCAAGTGATTGTACTTACAGATCTTTTAGTAGTTGTTGCCAAGGCTACTATGGAAGCAAGTGATGTATGTCACTGTGGAAGTTTCTTTTTATGCCTCTGGGATTAATGGATCAAGCAGTTTCAAACTGAAAACACAGAGGAAAATGTGAGTGCCGTTTGAGCGATGTCTTTGACCAGCCGCATGTGTGACCCTTGTGCGGGGTCCTATACACCCCCCCCCCCCCCCACAGCTGTGGCTTACAGCCACATTCATATGAAAAACCAAGCTATTAATGTGTATTACAGGAAGCCACTTAATGATCATTTCCCCTGCATATACGGTCAGTCATTTAGTCAGATGAATATAAAGAAGTAACACTCATTTTGATACAGCTTCTCATGAAAGATGGCTTGTTCAGCATCCTCTCAGCACAGCTTATTTTCTCTCTTTCTTAGTTTAATAGCCTCCAAAACAGCTTGTCTAGAAATTGTACCCATTAATACAGAATGCTGACTTATTGTGCTCGTTTGGTCGTTCTCGTTATGGACAACTAAGTGCCAGATATGCTTTGGCCAGCACAATGGTGTGCCTTTCTGGCTAAATTCAAAACATTCTAAAAGATTTCCTTTGAGGTGGCATCAGGCCACAATTTGTGGCTGAACTGTCCTCATTGTTCCATTACAACACAGCTCTTTCACATCAGTACGCAAATCTATACGTCTGTGTATGATAAGAACCATTTGTCAGAGAGAGAGAACAGAAAGAGATAGAGGAAAGTGATCCCAGGCATCAACATAAGCACAGCAGAGATGAATGATAAACTGTGAAGACAAAGGTGTATAAGTGTATTGTTACCACACTGAGGTTAATGATGCAAGATGTTTAATGTATGAAATGGAATCAGTGGAGCAAAAGAACATTCCAGATTAATGTTGTTTAACCAATACAGTATAAGTTGACATTTTGAGTAGAATGTAGTGTTGTTTTCTGCATGATGTCACATCAAGTCCTGTTACGTTATACGTATGATTATTCTGCTTAGTACAGTGTGTTGCGATTCAACCAAGGATTTTTTGCACCCATCAGAGAGCATCATCAGAAAAGTGCCGCTCCTGCTCCAGACATTGCCTTCTTTGTGAACGTTAACACCAGTGGCATATTGGATATCTTCCACCTGGGGAATTAATTCAAGGCCTTTAATCAGGGCCAGAAGCCTTATCTCCACATGGGATTGAAAGCAGCTGAGTTAATGCAAAGCTTTTTGATGTACTTAGAGGCCAGTGGGGTTGAAGTAGGGGGTGGGGGGGTGGGATGTCATCTCAGGTCTTTGAACACTTGGTTTTGTTCAGAGATGTGGCTGGCATTCCTGTGTCAATGCGCCTAACAGGTCCGCTTGTGTTCCTAAGCCCCAGGAGACAGTTTGGCAGGGTGGGGACATTTGGGGGTGGGGGTGTGGGGCACAAGGAGGGAGGGCAGGAAGTGCTTTTATCCACACTGAACTGTGATTTGGGGGCAACATTCTTGACTGTGCTCCAGGACGGTGTGGTCACACTGGCCTGTACCTCGTTTCCGTGATGAGAGATGACACTGGTCGCCCTCTGCTCTGTGTCTGCGTGCCATTATGTACCTGTCACATGCTCACTTAAGGGTGTTAGTATGATGGCAAACAGTTAGTTTGTCTGTGTATGTAAGCATGTTGGTATGTGAACATGTTTTTATGCAGTGTTCATGTGAATCTACAATACATTGGAAGTGTATGTTTTCATACGTGTGTTAGTGTGTGTGTGTCCGTGTGTGTCCGAGTGGGTGGGTTGGGTGGTGGTGATGATGGAGGGATGTATGTGTAATTGTGTGTGTGTGTGTATTAACGAACATAAAGTAGTTCGTGACAGCCTGACTGCTTGTTTATCTTACAATAATGAACAGCGTGTGTGTGTATGTGAGTGTGTGTGTGTGTTCAGGTCTGTTTGCATTTAACTGGTATATTTGGATTAGTGTGACATTATTTCAAACGAAAGCTGATGATATGAAGCAATGAATGAATGAAGTAATCTCATATAGTAATTTAATTCATAAACAAGCTGTGGACATTGGTGTTTGGTTCCCTCTAGAGGTTCAAAAGAAAACAAAAAAATCCAGTTTGCTGCAGGATGTTGTCTAGGTTTCTATATAAATATCATTAATTGTACAGTGCTTTGGAAGACCCACTGCATATAGTATGAACACGCACCACACGTATAAATTTAATTTAACTTGTGGCAGACAGTTTTTGAGTACCTTGCTGAGACAGCATGCCATTTATTTTGGCTCTTGTGATGCAGTGAAGCCTTCTTCATGTACCTAATACATTAAAACTGTGACAGGCTTCTGGATGAACAGTATGAAAAATGGATCGAATCTAAAATCTACTTGCTGTAATGTCTAGAGATTTATTTCACCATTAGTCTGCAGCGGAGAAAAAAAAAAAAGTCTTCCAGCACTGAGAATCTTTCAGAAAGATTGATGTCCTTCAATTTCAGGTTGAGTTGACTTCTAGCTGATGCGTACTCAGTGCACCTCTGCCTGTGTATCTCCCTATGTCCTTTCCGACGTCTCCATCCCAGACCAATGGCTAGCATGATTTATTAGGGACCTTATTAGCTCACTTCTCAGCCTGCCAAGCTCTTCGCCTGGCTAGGTTTTACAGTCCCATTATAACCTCATCAAAGTCTAATCAAAGAAATTACAGTCATGTGGGAATATGATTTAATTGGCCTCATAGTCCTAGTTTGGAATATACTGTTTGAAGTGATGTGAGCTGGGTTTCGTGTCTGAGTTTCAAGGAAGAGACTTTTCCTTTAAAGTTGATCTGTGGGTCTCTTATGTACAGTATAG
Organism: Tenualosa ilisha; assembly: GCA_015244755.2. NCBI lineage: Eukaryota > Metazoa > Chordata > Actinopteri > Clupeiformes > Clupeidae > Tenualosa > Tenualosa ilisha. The sequence goes on along the minus strand of PYXC01000178.1, from coordinate 1,025,928 downwards.
CAGGCTTCGGAAGAATTGATAGACCTAGACTATATATACCGTTTAGTCATGAGAATGTTACACTTGGATCAAGGGTCACCAAGTTCTTTTCAAATTCATATGTTTGATTTAGATCTGGAGGTAGTTACTGGAATAGGGCTAGGGTTCTGTATGAATCTCGTGTAGGATAATATTCAATTTATTATTAAATTACTGTGGAGGATAACTTTACATTATAATCTATTTCACAGTATTTCAATCAATGAGAAACAGCATCAGTAATGGTCCTTGTATTGCCCTTAAGGCATTTACTTTTCATTTAGCAAATATTTTGATTAAATTGCCTACCATTTCAAATGAAGATAATAACTTATGAATATTTTTATTAATGTTTGTCTTAAGCGTGGAATCTAAAAACTACTGTTCTATGTTCTGGTTACTTCTTTTGATGACAACATTCTAAGATCAGATGTTATGGTTGATAGAGTTGATGGTTGATAAGCAGATCCTGGTAGATAGACAGACAGCCAAGAGATACAAAGGCAGTCTTGATTCTATTCAAGCTACTGCCTCTTAGAGGCATTGCTGTAAGTTTAATTTTCTAACCTGTTGTATGAACCCAACTCATCTCATTAGTAATATGGCAAATAAACTATGTTTTTAACTTATCTTAGTGAACTTGCTAGATTTCATGTCAGTAGCAATGTTATTGGTTACCTTATTAACTGCTAACGATGTAACATTTTACTGTGTTAAACGGCAGAAAGATACATTGAATATGAGCTACCCTGTGGCAAATAATTACAAGTTATATCCAGAAGTATGCATAGTATTGTATATAAGAAAACAGACACTGAATATTTTGTATTTAGATTTATTTACAGTTTCACCGTATGTCTTTTGAATGAGAAAAACATCAGTAAATGGTCAGTCTTACGGGCCCCCTCTTCATTGTGACTACGTTTAACTTTGTGTTAAGACAGCGTTACAACACACACTGCACAGGAACACTAAAGTCCATCATATTCATTTATTACCATATGGCATATAATGCATGCCACTTAACTTTTCAAAAATAACCCCCTTTCCAAGGAATCAGTCATCCTAGTTTCTGACTCTTGAAACAATCTCTATACTGACTCGTGTAACAAGGGCCCAACAGGTAACTGATCCCCTCCAGAGCAAGCCATGTTCTTAGATGGGGAGGGGGGCAGTTGGTTGGAAGCAGGGGGTGGAGGTGATGAGACAGCACCAGTGCTCTGGGAACTGGCAACCACAGGAGCTTAGCTGTGGCCGCAGACACCCTGGCCCAGACGATGTCCCTGGCAACACTGATGGGCTCCTTCATGGGACAGTGGTGGAGACAGGATGTGGTGTGTCAGGCCTGATTATTGGCATGCGTGCACACACTTACACACACACACACACACATACACACTCACACACACACACAAACATACACACACACACACACACACACGCATGCACACAGAGTGTGCCTGCAGGCTTTGGCTCAGGGGATGCACTTTCCAGAGGAGCAGTGGAGGATCACCGCCCCACCTAGCGATGCTAGTCTACCCCTTGGAGTCATGCGTGGGTGAAGCCTGTTTTCCCCAGCAAGCAGCCAGGCGACCCATTCTTGATTTCAGGGGTTGCTAGGTCTGACACGTGTCCAAGACAAACCTCAATGTTATATTTATATTTGTTAATTTAGCACAGTCGTCTCTCCACGGAGCCGTTGCAAATGAAACTAACAGACATGCCTGTACTGTAAAAACCTGGAGGGAAGTCCCAGTAGGCTTAGAAATTTTCCTGGAAAAAGCAGCTACCTGTAAGTGAACATTAAAATGATTAAATTGTGGAATATCTACATGACCTGAAGAACACCACTGTAAGAACAGTAGCTGAGTGTGTCTTAAACTGGCCCTGCGCCCTGTGCCAATTTATTCCCCGTCTTCATTCATTCACTCCAGTCTGGTATGGTATAGGTCATCGCAGGCCAACTAGAAAAGCCCCCTCCTTTGTAAGGGAGCACCTGTGCTATCGCTATTCCAGCTCCAGACCTCGCCCTCACCTCCCATTTCCCCAATGTCTTTTCTGGCATTGCCAACAGACACATTAGACACCCTTGTCCACGAATGGGCAGTGGTACTATGTCTAATAATCTAATCTCTGTCCTGTAGAGAGCTATACAGCTACATTGTCTGCCCATCATCTCTAGTGTCAGAGGGAGAGGCTGCAGACTTGAGATAAGTTTGTCTTTAGACATTCAAACTAGATATCTCTTTCAGCCGTGTTGCCGGATATGCTAAAGCAAGAAGTAGAAGCATATGTGGCGATTGTGCGGTATCAAAATCATGCATTGTGACAAAGGGGGTGGGGGGGGGGGCTGCTCAGGTGTTAACAGTGCCCTCTAGTGTCAGAGTAATTTATGCATGCGTAGAACAAGAGACAGACATTTCTCACACTCACATTTTAAAAGGTGTGTAAAATTAGCCACTTCCTGCCAGTAGTGGAGAATAATACACCTTCTGCGGCTCTTTATAGTTCTCTGGAAACCCCAATCAGAAGGCAGCACAGCCCATTTTTTGACACCTGCTCAGCCCTTGACAGGGTGAGAGAGACTGGTCAGTAGGGTTGTTGCACCTCCTCCAGTGCCAGAGATTTCCTGGCTTGGCGGCTGACCTGACCCTGATTTCTGCCAGGGTATTTAAGTTGTGCATGGGGGAGCCTCAAAAAAAGGGAGATCCAAGGAAAGGAGACACCAGAGGCCTGTCAACTCTGCCCCTCCCTGTAACCGGCTATGGATGATTTTACCAGACACTCAATTTCTCTGCTCTCTCTCTCTCTCTCTCTCTCTCTCTCTTTTCTTTATTTTTTTTTCTCTTTCTCTGTCTTGATGTGAATGGAGGCTGTGTGATGATGGACAAATTACCACCACCTCCGACCCCAAACCACACAGGACTTAGCCCAGAGGCGTCTGATTAAGCTCATATGTATCTCATGGAAATTCCAAACAAATTGCCCAGAACAAGATCAGGCGGCCCAGCACTAATTCTCTAATCTTGAATAATCAGCAGAACTTTCCACATCTCCATGGAGTTAAATACGTTTATTGCTCTGTGTAAGTCAGTCGGGCTGGTGTTAGCTTGGAGATTGTCCCAGGATGCGGAAAACAAGACCAGCTGTCCCTTTCTATACTTCCTCTGACTGCTCCTGATATCATCCACTTTATCACTGTATTATCATATCTCATGTTCTGTAGGCAACGTTTATCTCTCGCTTTTGACATAATTTCAGATGTTTCAAATGATGCTTTTGTTAGCTGCTCTAAACAAAAAGTTACCAAATAACAAAGCTCTATACAGTATTGTGTTGATTTCAGTGTGTGTGTGTGTGTGTGTTTGTATGTGGGTGCATGCAGGGGTGTGTGATGATGGAGGCTTAGTGTCCTAGCGGCTTTACATAGTGCAGGTGCACATGTTAATTGCGCCTGCCTGTCCTTGGGGGACTGTGTACCTTTACCACAGATGAAGGAGTTAATATCCTGTGCTGGTCATTGACAGTGGTCCCTTGGGGGTGATGTGTGTGTGTCTGTGTCCATGGATATGTGTGTATGAGTGTGTGTGTGTGTGTGTGTGTGTGTGTGTGTGTGCACACGCGGTTCCCCTCCCTCTCCAGCTGAGTGTCGTTTCACGGCCTGTCTACGGGACCGGAATGTCTTCCACAGTCGGCAGTCTCTCAGCGGCTGTCTCTTCCATCAAAAGGCCAGACCCATGGGGCGGGGCTCTCAGCAGGACCTGACCCCCCCCACACACACACACACTCCTGCTCAATGCTATGGACTCGACCTGGGGATTCTTTGAGCAAGTGATGATATTGGGCAAGGTCCAGCTTCAGACAGAATGGAAAAAATATATAAAAATATGTGCTGCCAGTGGTGGGCCATCTTCCTCTTCCTTTTGGCTCCAGAACTAATTCTCGGCCCTCTGTGAAGATTTTCATAGAGGAACTTAACTTTATCACTCAGTCGAGCTTGTGTGTGCATGTCCATGTGTGTGTGTGTGTGTGTGTGTGTGTGTGTGTGCGTACATGCATGTGTGTGTGTATGTGTGAGACTCTGTGTGTGTGCATGTGTGTGTAAGGAGAGAAGAGGAAGATGATTTCAAGGAATTTTCAAGTCCCTTGAGGTGTAAGGAACTGCTGATGTGACTGAAAGAGACGGAAATCTTTTTATGAGCCCTGAGGTCATTTGCTCGTCCCTGCAAAGAGACAGCCACAGGCAATCAGTGCGTATCAAAAACCAATGAAACCGATACCTTTTACTCCGAAGGTCTTTGCAGGTCACGCACGTTTCTTTCTATAAATCAAATTAGATTGGATTTGTTGGGCTGTTCACTGCCAGAGAAGCTATGCTTTGCTATTAAATTACACAGACAAAGCCTCGTTGTATTTAAATATGGAGCACCCCGGCAAGTAGTGTGGTGCCAGGGTTTCCACCACCGCTGAATGCAGCCTCAGGCGTATTGTGTTTACCCAAGATCAGAATTGATTGCCTTCTCTGGTCCCCGTGGTGTGGGTGAGAGCAGAAGACTTATGACAAGTGGAACAGCTAGCCTGGAGGAGCAGCTGTCTGCTCTTTCTGCGCTTGTTCCCTGCACTTCAGTGGACCAGCCGAGAGCAGTAACTTACTGATTTTTTACTTGTTTCACATCAGCTGCTGGGCTGTACAAGCCTATTAATTTCTCAACAGACAGGAGCGGACCACGGCCGAAACCGGGCCAGATGAGGGCCGCATGTGGCTCATTGCCACCTGGCCTTTGCACTGGACCGGTCATGAAATGAAACACCTTCCCACTGTTTGTGCAGAACCATGGCTGAAGCCTCACTCTTTTCCTCCTGGTGTGCATTCACCTTCTCTTCAACTCACATGTCATAAAACAGGAGGCATTTCTCACAATATGTTGTAAATCAGTGTGAAAATATATAGGCTCTTTCTGCCAAACAAGTGGATGTATAGGGACATTTTACTTTCTCTTTTCTCACATTTGAATCCATCTGAAACTTTTTCTGTTAGTAGACTTAAAAAGTAAAAGAAAATAAAGAAAAAACATGGTTGATAAATAATGTTAAAACCTTTGAATTTAGAGTGCTGTTATTATTGTGTCATACATATGGACAGTATTCATCCACATGTTTGCCTCAGAAGCTGTACACATTATTCAGATGTTAACTACTGAATCTGGCAACAAGATGTGACTATTATGGCTGGCTTCCTTCTGTACGCCTATTGACAGCAGTTTCCTGTCTGTCCCATATAACCCAATAATCCGTTTGTCAAATAAAACAAGGCCTATTTTCAATTCTCTTTTATTCTTTTTTATTAGTGTCGTGTTCTATCCACATGGCCATATATGGATAACTTGATCATCCCATCCTGCACGGCTGTTTGCATGGCTGTAGCTTAGTTTGGATGTAGCGCAGTCATTTAAATGCATTTTCACTGCTTTTCCCCATATTGTTAAAATATGTATTTTCTGCTAAAGCCTATAGCTTAGTGCAGTTGTTTTAAGTCTTTTGAAATTATCTTCCATTTGTCTTACTGTAGCTGAGCTCTTTGTCTCTGCATCTGAGAGCATAAAGCCAAGGCTGCCTGTTTTTCTCTTGACTTGTGCCGAAGAACAGAGCAACTCATGTGAAGCCAAGAGACACATGAAACAAATAGATTTGTGGGGCTGGTTCTCAACCATAGGTCGGCTAGCATCCTGCCTGTTGTCGAACTTTGTGAAATATATGTACAATGCATGGTCTGGACCTTCTGCCTCCTGCTCAGGGCCAAAAGACACAGGTTTCAACTGGGGAGCAAATTAGTCTGTGTTACAGACATGCTGCAGCTCAGGTATCAGAGGCTCTCCTCCGCTGTGGTAAATGTACACGGAACAGGGGAGACAGCACCTTTACCTTCCCATGAACACGAGAGTGAACTGCTGTGGACTTTAACCATACACACAGACAGACACACACTCCCAAAAAAAACACATACACACACAGAGATACACATGCTGGTCTGATTTCCCTGTTGGAGCGTATTTTTGGGGTTCTTTTGGCCGCCGTGTGTGGTACATTCTGTTCTGAGTCAGTAGCACAAAGACACACACACATATATACACACACACACACACACACACACACACATAGAGGGACATGCAGAGAACGAGATGGTGTGTGAATCGAATAGTGTCTCGCTGCTGCAGCGGTGCTTGCTGTGCGTGCCAAGTCCAACGAGCTGCGCTGGACTGCTGGAGGGTTCTCAGCGGGATTCATCCCATCCACCCAATGCGCTCCAGACATCAACCAGTGCGTTACGGCACCACTCCCGAGCATGCGAGCGAGTCAGTCTGTTTACAATCCTCTGTGATTATTTATGCACGCCACTTGGCCTGAGTCCTAAACACAGACAGTAACACTGCGATACATCTTGTCCTGGGTCAGACAAAAATGTTTTGTCTATGAGAGAAGGTGAGCACGCTGTGTGAATAAGGGTGTGTAAGTGTGTGAGAAAGAGCGTGCCGGCTAGCAAAAAAAAAAAACACCTGTGTGTTTTCCCTTGTCTGTGTGTGAGAATGTGTGCTGACACGTCCGACAACAACGGTTAGCAGGGTGAAGGAGGAGGAAGAGGAGTGGAGCTTCTGGGAGATGGATTCTCTCGGTAAAGCTGACTGTTCTCAGCATGTTTACAGTGGGCCAAGAAGCATGTGAACACAGCCTGAGACTGCATGTTCTGTGTAACTCACCAAGAGCAACACAGAGAGAGAGATGGTAAATGACAAAAGAGGGGAGCAATAAACATATAGATGAAGAGATGGAGTGAGTTAGAGTGCACAGGTCACACACAGGTAGCACAGGTCAAGGGCATCTCAGCCTGTGTAGAAGAATGTAGAGTCTTATGTAATCATGTCTTCGGGGTCAAAGAGACAACAGATTATCCCAGTGTCAACATGTTATTTCCTTACTACACTCCCTGCCATTCATATTAACAGTAAATCTGTTTACTTCACAGCTGTGGTGGGTGTGAGGTGAATTCATTTATAAGTGCCACCACTCTCAATAGCAACCTGAGGGGAGGCAGTGTGTTTATGCGTTGCCTAGATCAGAGGTGACCAGACACTGTTTACCCACAGATGTTTTTTGCACTGAGACAGCAGTGCTGTTGAGATGCTGGGTGTTTCTCATTAAGAGTTTTTTAGCGCATGCGTCTTCTCTCTCAGCTGTTCTTAGTTAACTTGTGCAGCCGTCGATGGGAAACGTCACGAGAAGCACATCAAAGAGCATCGAAAGCATCATGCCTAATTGGAACGCTCATGGCAAGAGCTACTTTGCGGGAAGTTGTTTATGTGTTTCATGATAGTGATGATCGTGATTCAGAAAAAAGATTTTTTTTTTTTAAATCAGGGTTGCGTCAAAAACATTTTCCTAATTGTTCAATTAGGGGAAAAAATTGAGTCTTCATCGCTAATGCTGGAAAGTTGGATGTTACATAGAGAAATGCCATTTTGCAAGCCTGCAGCATGCATTTGGAAAAGGTCACTGGTTAAGAAGCTAAATTCAAGGAAACTGAAGGTTGTGGTTCTTTAGTTTGCTGGACTTGCTTTTCCATCTCTATAGATGTTAGTCCCCAAAAATGCAGCAGAATGCTGAACTTTGCCAACTCTGTTGTACTGTATGTGGAAGATATTACAATAATAGCATTCCATCCAACATTGTTTGGCACTGATCTTGCTTTTTCTTGTTAATATATCATTGTAAATACATCTGCTTTTCAACATGACCCATAGGACTGCATAAAGAGTTATTGTAAGTTCCCTTAAATCCCTAGATGTTTAGTCTGTAATGTTACTGGGACATGGATGGAAATATATGTGAAGGCTACATCTGGGGACGAGAGAATAAATTCAAATAAAATTGGTGCATGACTGGTTTTGGCCTGTAAATACAGGAGTCAGCCTATGATTCAGTTTTCCTTGTTTCCTAAATCCTCCTGGTTAGCATGAACCGAATCAATGTTCCAGCTTAAAGTATCAATGGCTGAGTTGTCTGCTGTGTTTTTGTTTGAAATCTCTTTTATCTCTACCTTTCTCTATGTCTATTCCTTTATCTATCTTTTGCTCATTCTTTCTCTCTCTCTCTGTGTTTCAGACATAAATGAGTGTGAGGAAACTAATGGAGGCTGTGAGGGTGCCTGCTGTAACACCATTGGCAGCTATTACTGCAAGTGTCCCAGTGGCCTGAAGTTAAAGGACGATGGCAAGACCTGTCAAGGTGAGCATTAGGCAGCCATTTTGATTTATCTGGCTATACTGGGATTTCATGTCAGCTAACTTTTGGCTAGTTTATAACTACAACACAGTCTATTATAACTCTTCACTCAGTGTGAGTTAAGTTCCAGTCCAAGTTTTTGGAAGTTATGAAATAGGAGACCAACACTCTGAGGAGAGAAATATACTTTGACTCAGGTCTCAGTAGTCTCTAGTGCAAAAAGGAAAAAAAATTTATAAAACTATGTAAAATCAGCGGGGGATCATTTTGTGGTCCAAGCATTTATACAATGGTGCTTTGTTTGGCTTAAGTTATGATACACAGACCTTTCTTTACAAGAGATTTCAGACAGTGATTCTGAGACCTCAAATCTTAAGTCTCTGAAAGCCTCCTGTGAGTCTGGCACAAAAGTCCCTGGAAAAAAAAATCTGGAAAATAAATTATCCACACATTTTCAGATATAATGTATTTACTCTGTAGGGTGAGATTCATGTGGTTTTGGTCACATTTAAGCCAGCATGTGCAAGTTTGCTAGTCGTCAGCCTTTTTTAACAAGTTCATAAACAGGTTTCTGCTTCTGCACTGCCTCAGACACCATTTGAATAGGACAAAGAGGAAGAATTAGGCTGAACACACCAGAAAATGTGCTCCATGGGAATTGGTGTGCATCCTGTAAATTGGTTTAAAGGACAAGCTGGAGAGATTATGGCATGGCCTTTTTTGCCAGGAGGATGTATGCATTGTTACATTTATTACAAAAGGAGTGCACAGTCCTCTGAGTTTTACGGGATATCCCATTACAAATCATCTGAAAGGCCCTTGAAGTACATAACCTCTCGGGACTAGATGATTATTTTACCTCCCACAACAGTAACTGTTAAAAAAAAGAAATGAATTAGAAGAAATGGGTTAGAGATATACAGTAGGTAAACAAAAATACAGTGAGATAATTTAAACTCTGCCCCAATACCATGCATGTGTGTCTACTCACTCTATTAATGCTCAGGACTAGCCTGTAGAAATCCAGAATTGTAGGCTAGTTCAGGACATCAGAAAGGATCAATCTGACAGGTCTTAATGCATTATATACAGATTAGGTGCACTTGTCTGATTCTTGCTAACACAGGTCATCTTAGGTGCTCTTGAACTCTGAACTTGGTCCATAAGGACAATTATCACTGCATGAAAGAATCCCGGAGGACCGTCTGACACTTGGCCCCTTAAGAAAACGGAGTGAAAATCCTCTTTTTCCTCTTTCCCTAAATCCTTCCACACGTGTAATATAGGTTCCTTTCAACTCTCTTCTGTAGTATGGCATGCCTTAAGATACCCATTGGAGTTTCACTGCATGGAGTTAGTTTAGATGTTTTGCTTTTCAAAGGAGGGTGCTAGTCAGAAACCAATTTCACTCAGGCCTGATGTGTTTTTCCCTCTTCATATTTCCTCTGACAGATGATTTCTCCTTCTGCTGTGATTGACATAACTGCAGTCATTATCTCTGTATTCCTTTCACTGATTGGCGTATATGCACAACATATCATTTTTACTTTTTTAGTACCACCAGTAGGGAATGTCTGCATAGCCCCTAGACCTGTTCTTGGTTTTCCTATTCTGGCGAGAAGAAAACGAATTATGGGCAAACAGGGTGTGTGGCAGTTTGTCGACTACGGGTTTCTCTGGCCGACGCAACACATTTGGTGTAGTGTAGTTTTACTCTCAAAACACTTCCCTCTATTGCTGCACAGTCAAAAGCAGGACAAGCTAGTAAAAAAAAACTGCATTCACAAAGGCGCATTCCAGCAAGCGCTCAATGCATGCCTGCTATTCTTGGTCATGTCGGCACCCACATGCCAAAGCAGTTTGATGAGAGGTGTACTGTACATAGTGCATGTTCAATCACATCTTTAATGGATTGGTGCAAACCTGTTCACTTATACGCTTAATGCTAACTGCTTATAATAATAAGCCCATGTGATCTCTTCAGGATAATAAATTAGACATGTGACCTTTGCAGGAGGCTTGGATAGGGAACGTGCTTTTGAGGAGCAGTATAGCACAGAGAATTAGAAATATCCTCGACTGTTTCAATCTGGTCGGCTAAAAGGCAGTGTTGCCTTTCCTTCCAGTTATTAATCAGGGCAAAGCCTTTATGGGATTTCCTCCTCTCTGTGGTGCAGTATAATGGAATATGTGGTTGAAGCCCGCAGAGAACCTGGCGAAGGAATCACTTTGGATGACTATTCACTTAAAGATTAAAAGCATTGAATCTAAGTTAGGAGTGAAATGGTATCTGATCATCTAGATTCTAGAGTCTAAAACAGCTGCTTTCTCAGACCAGACTGATACATGGTAAAGGGACCTGGCTGAAGGAACTTCATAAACAGAGGCCGTTAATACTACGCAAACACTGCTAACCTGAGAGAAGATTTTTTTATGACGTATTTGAGGACTGTAGCGAGAGCGAAAACACTTGCCAGAGGACGGTCTAATAAACTTAAGGAACATTTCTTCCTCTCCCGAGTTCATCCCCAAGGGGTCACAGAGCCATGGAAAAGACAGAGAGGATTCTGGGAAGAGTCCAGAGCAAAGCCCACACATTTTTTCCTTCTATAGCTGTGTTCGACCTCTTCCCAGCGACTAAAGTTTCGAGGCAGAATGAGAATGGATTGCGCTGCTGAAAGCAAAGTGCTCTTCTCGAGCTATTAGCACAAGAGCCAAAAGCTCCTGGCCCCAAAGACTAAAAGCTGCTGACGCTTAAGTTGTGTTTCAACTCTTAGATCTTGAAACCCTGTTTCATACACACTTTGTGACAGAGTGCTTCAAAAGTCCTCAACAGAATTTTTCTGAAATTATGGGTTAATAAAGGACATTGATTAGTCCAAAACATTTATTATAGCACTGGTATAATTTGATGGACCAATGTTTAATAGGTTCCATAAAGGTTTATGCAGCCTGAAGGCTTCAGTGCATTCAGGCCATTGCAAAGACTGGAAATATCCATTGCTCATTTCCTTACAGAACATTGAACAGAAACTTCATTTAATGATATTTTCCACACATTTTACACTTGTCTGAGTCGTCAGCTCACTGTTGCAGATGAACACAGGCACTGCAAGAATAATGTCAGAATTTATGGGTTTGCTCACACATACAGTACAGGGCCTGGCAATTCATTTAGGCACAGGGATTTCACTGTAAGTGTTATGCTGTGTTTAACTAAAGCTGGCCCTCTGCCTTCTCCCAGTACGGCAGCTTAAGATTGATTATATGAAAACAGCTCTCTTTATTCTACCTAGCACACCACTTGTCTGAAATGGCATTTTTGTTGTGATTTAAGCTTGATTATACAGAAAAGGAAATGAGCTCTTACTTAGGGCAACACAGGTGTGGTTTGTAAAGCGACGGTAGTGGTCCCAGCTTAACTGATATGTTTTTGGATGATTTCGGGTGGTTTACATTAAAAGCAGGGTGTGTTCACTTTCACACCTTTTAAATGTCTGTGAATTCTCACCTTAGACATCTCAGGTTGTCTCATAGTTCTCATCGTGTCTCATATGCTCCGACTCAGTACAAGGAACTGGAACATCCTCTACCATTTATTCATGCTTCAGTAGCCGATTTGCCATTATCTAAAGGCCAATACTAAACTAAATGAAAGAAATTATATGCACAGCATATAGACACTGTCTTTTGGCATCCCTCATGCAGTCCCTCCCTTGCAGATTTAAGATATTGTTTTTTATAGTTTTTTTGCATGTGAAATGCATTGAGTATGAAATATCAAGTCATCTATCCAACATATGGTGATGTTCCCAGCCACTTCTGCAACCTTGCCTGGGTCTGATTTCTGTGCTTTGTGTGATATGCCTGCGATTTGTGTCACTGGACGGTCACTGAGTTGAATGTCATTCAGACTGTTTCACAGTCTGCCAGTGGATGTGGTAATCCAGAGAACTCCAGCCCCCACAAGCATAGTTTTTTTTTATTATTATTATATGTTGTGTTTGTCTTCTGTGGCCTTAATTTTGATTCCATCAGTAATGCTTTGAGCTCATCGCCTTTAAAACGAGAACCGAGAGGATTGGATGTTATCTGACTGTGGTGGTTTTTGTGAAATAATAATCTGCATCATCTTGGGTGAGAGTCAGAGGCTCAGCTTGGGAAGCTGCTCAGCAGCTTCTCTCGATCTGCTTCGTGTCTCTTGTAGCCCATGATCCATACATCTTTCAGCACGTTTTTCCAACCTTGAGCACAAGATCTAAATTCTTTCCTTTTGATTGCTTGCGTGTGGCTTTGCACTATACTGTCCACTTAAATAAATGATGACCTCATCAGAGCTGTGCCAGAGAGCTCGGTGGTTGTCAGCGACAACCAGCCAGATTGTGAAGCGAGTGGAGCAGAGTGTCACTGTGGCTGTTGTTTTCAATTACATCCAGTGGTTTCTAATCAGTGTTGACTAGAGCCTGCTTTCATTTTCAATATGTGTTGGATACTTTCAAAGGCCCTCAACATTGTAATGTGAGCTGCAACTTAATGGGCTTGTCTACAATTCACACCAAGCTCTTGCTTGGAGAGCTTCCAGAGTGTCTGCAGAGGGTTGCAGCTGATCTTGTCATTACCTTCTAATGGTTGGTACATATGGTCAGAATATATGGAATTGCTATACTCAACAGGCGTTATATAAAAAAGCAATATTGTGCTTGAAAAAGTTTTTCAGTTCTTTCAGAGTTAAGGTTCCTTAGAGGAATCCTTTCCTTCAGCAAATAACCATTTCTTTAAAACAACCCTTTCTTCAAGATATAAAAGATGTGTCCACTAGATTCACCACAGGAAACCAGGATCTCAGCAACCTTTTCAAGAGGAGTTCTAGGTAGTTGTATGGTGCCCATTTATGCCAGGTCCATTTCAGTTGCCCATGATGTTTATTGAATATAACTGACCAAGGAAAACTGGTCATGTTTGCATGTCTGCATATAGGCTAGAGCTGGAGAGTAAATCCTTTAAAGGTTAAAGATTAAAGAAATTTTTAAAAACTCAAAACCCAGTAACTAGTATGATGAAGTGGAAGGAAAGGAGAGAGAGAGAGAGAGAGAGAGAGAGAGAGAGAGAGAGAACTTTGTACAGATCCAGGATTTCTAGTTTGAAAAGGATTGCTTAAGCGTCTTTGTTATGTCCATACACTCATGACCATTATATTGTAGTTGATCCAAACAAAAATGTTAATAGTCCTGAGTTTGGTTGAAAAATGTCGGTTCAAGCCACACTGACTTTGGCCCATTGATGTCCTTAACTGGAACGCTGTGCCTCTTATGGTCTTGTAAAAGACTGTGTAAAATTGTCACACTTGCTTTAGTCAGCGCGAAAGAATGTGGACGGTACCCCATAGATGGTGATACTTTGTAGACAAGTAAGGGTTTGCGTCACTTGAATACTTAGTAAGATCATATTTTAGTCTCGGCTCATGTCCCCACTTGACCAGCCCAAAATGAAGCTGCTTACGGCTCTCTGAATAGCCCCGGTTTGGCTGGCCAACTTACTGTCACACACTCTCATTCGCACACTCAGTCTGATTCTGTATGAGCTCTTACAAAGGCACCAGGACAAAGTTTAGTTGATGCAAAATGTTGTGGATGCTGAATGGGATTTGTTAATCACTGGGGGAAATGGGAGCGAGGGTGAGGTTTAGCCTTGAGGTTTTATGTGAGAATCATGGTACATGCTAATATGACTTAAGGTTTTCTGTGTGCATTCTTGATTTGTGAAGATGATATGATCTCATGTGAAGAAGGTCTGTGTTGGTCAATGCTGCCAGACTGTTTATGGCATGCTGAGAGAGAGAGAAAGAAAGAGATAGAGAGAGCAAGAGAGAGAGATAGAGCGAGAGAGAGAGAAAGAGAAAGACCAGAGCACACCTGAGGGAGAGAGGGACAGGGAGAGAAAGAGGGAGGGAGTAGGGGTGTGGGGGGACAAGGAGGTGGGAGGAGAAGGAGGGACTGTGCTGCTGTGGACATGAGACTGTGTGGAAGGCAGAGGAGAGGGGGGGCGGGGGGTAGAGGGAGGTCTTTGGGAGCGAGGGAAAGAGAAATCTCACAACAAACCAGCAGCACATGTCTGTCACAGCTGAGAGAGGAAGAGACAGGGATAGATTAACAGGGAGAAGGAGTTCAAGCAATGTTATTAGAAAGATGTCTGAGATACCTTAACTGAAGGGCTTTTAATGTATACTTTCAAATTATGTGTTTGTGCATCATTCCTTCCTACTTGTGGTTTTAATGTTTAAATTAGCTGTAAATTAGGTGCAGCTTAATAATCTGTCACAATGGTATCAGTATCAGAGTGGTTTTATGGATTTCTTGTGGTGTGTTTCTGCACTCTGTTAGATCCACATTTTGTGGAAGGAAACAATCGGTTCCGATATTTCCGCAGAAATTGCTACACTTGCGTCAATGGCTTTAATGGATACAATGTGGGATACCTGGGACCAGGTGAGTGATAGCAAACGTCTCTGGTCTTAATTTCTTGCTGTTTAAACTGAGGTCTGTTCAGTTATACAACGTTAAGGAGCCCAACAACACAGGAGCCAACAGAGGATGTTTTCAAATTAGGTTGTGGTTCTCCTTCACAGTTCAAGTGAAATAAAAAAACGACGCTCGAATTTTCCTTTGTTATTGACAAGTCTTAAATAGCAAACAGCTTAATCGCCATTGCTCCAGGGGCAATTTTTTCCTCTGTTTGACAACATCATCACGAAGCCAAGCATGCATGACCCAATGTTTTTGGAAAGTGCAGCGTACCTTGCGTTGCCTGTCAGTGGTGTTTCCTTGATGGAATGTGGTAGTGCTTCTCTCTGTCTCTAATGGTACCATTTGAATGATTCCCTCTGGCGATTCTCGGATGTTGCCGCTGCTATTTGAGGTTACTGTGGGCAGTGCTTTGGCAAAGGATGAGGCCATGTCTCCCCTGACAGGATGGGGTGTAAAAGTCAGACACGGGAAGAGGGAAAGAAATGCAGAACAAGATAGCATTTTGTACAGGATTTAAAACAGGGGGAAGCAAAGTAGAAGCACACAGTAGAATAAATATATTGGTCAGTCAATCAAATGTAATTGTTAATGTTAGAGAATTGTTAGTTACTGTTACTCGCTTTTCAGTACAAGCAGAGAGTGTATGTTTTACATATGTTTTATAGTCTGCTGCCTGAAGTTGTGTGTGGGTTTTTTTATTGTCTAGAGGTGTAATTAAATGTAATGTTGCATATGATATTTTGCAGCATCCTCATGAAATGCAAACATACAGGACTTTGAAATGACTTCATTGTGTGTGATTTATTTCTGAGCACCTATTACAACTCACTATCGTGCTGGGTCTTTGACATTTGCCATTTGAACCATGGCCTCTGATTTCTAATGTTTTAAAATCAGACCTAAAATATCTGATGTACTCTGTGTGAGAAGACAGCACTAAAGAATGTGTTATGATGTGGCAGAATCTTGCCTAAGGAGCAAAGAATGTTCTGGAAGGCTTCCAGCCCTTTCACCTGACAGAGCGCCAGTGCATCCTTGCCTCAGTCTTACTCAGGTCAGGAGGACGAGGGGAAGAGAGAAGCAGTGGAGTGATGAAGTCTGATGAATCA